>SKCR01023420.1:0-466751 GCA_019454045.1 Zanthoxylum bungeanum | reverse complement strand
TCATCAAGGAAGCAAATTCTTGTGTTCAACGCATCCAACATCCGTTCTTTGTAAGTATGATTCTGCCATTCTTACTTTAGTATTCACATGATTTCAATGCTTTATATGATCTTGGGGACATCTTAGAAACCCAACACCAATGATGTATGATCTAACTTTTAGGTTATCATCTTTCCATTTCTGGAAGGTCTGATGCGCCTCAGGTGTGGACTCGGGTGGTATAGCAACAAGTATCGTTGCCTCCAAGACATACCATAACCTCTCGGATTTAAGGACAATCATTAAATTCATCTCTCAGTCTGTAAGATTTTCGGGCCCTTTAAACTTATTCTTATCAAGCATACGATATAAAGGATTAGAAGATGAAGAGCCTGCCATCATAAATATATCATATAGATAGTGAAAGAAAAATTACCAGATACGATCCCAGAACTCCCAAGGAAGTGAGGAGGCCCAAAATACTAAAAAGACCACTAGAGGCCCAATTTGGAAGTATGATTGCGAAACCTCTGAATTTCGAAATTTAAAATACCCTGAAAGTTCGTTTGTTCCCACTATTTTTTCAAAATGATGCGAACAAAAAGTTGAAATGTTTGGGGAGAATTCCAACACATGACACGTGGCCAAACACACTCCGCAGGAGATCCCGAGCTATCGTCAGGGTTTAACCTCAATATCTCCTTAGAGTCTGATTATCAGATCTCTTTTCGGAGTCAAACATCGAGAGCCTATACCTCCAAGATTGTTGGGAATGGGTCAGTTAGTGGGAAAAATGATTGGAATGCAACCGTTGTCAGTTTATTTTCCTTGTAATGAAGTATTATAAATAGTACGAGAATTCTTAGAGCAATGGATCTATCTTTTGATAATTAAATAATAATACATAATCTTTTGGGTAAAACACTTTGGTTTCATTAGAATCTATAATTAGAATTATTTGATTTTTTATGAAAGAAATCATTCAGTTTTTTTTTTTTTTTTGTTTTAAAAGAATTATACTTGTTTCTAATTGTTGATTCGTTTCGGTTGAGAAGATTTTTTTCGGTTAATTAACAATAATAGTAAATAATTAAAAGTTAGTGACATTTATTAAATCTAATATTTATTAAAAAAAAATATACACTATGATCTAATCATCACAACTGTATCAATATAAATTTTTCATGAGACACAATTATCATTTAAATAATTTCAAATGTGAAAAATAAAAAGAATCATAACCAAAATAAAAAAATTACTAACATTTCATGAAATTTTTAATAGTCACTAAACAAACAACAAATAATAATAATAATAATAATAATAATAATAATAATAATAATAATAATAATAATGTAACAAACATAAAACATAAAATAACAATATAACATAATTTAACTTAAAAAACTTGAATAAAATCTAATTATTTAATTAGTTTGGGTTGGTTTTGTGAACAAATTATTTTTGAAATAAAAAATTATCCACTATAAACACCTACATGTTTATAAGAGTCTTATAAAACTCGTGGCTCACTGAGATAAACCACCAGAATCCAATATTTCGTTATACGATATATACCGGTCTCCCGGGTTTACTTACAGACCAAGAATGTAAACTTTGACCATGAGCAAATCAAGAATGCGACGCTTTCGTAATTACGTTATAACTCAATCATTCCTAGGCCTTATACGTCTTTACCATATAAAAGAAAGTATATCGAATCGAACGAATAAACGAATCCTGACTCAAATTGACACCCCTATAAAACATAAAATAACAATATAACATAATTTAACTTAAAAAACTTGAATAAAATCTAATTATTTAATTAGTTTGGGTTGGTTCAGTGAACAAATTATTTTTGGAATAAAAAATTATCCGATTTGATGTTTTCGTTTCTATTTGATTTTCTTTTTGTTTTAAACATTTTTTAGCACACCCCCTACTCTTAAAATTGAATTCCACATTTGAGAATCTAGTAACAAGAAAACGTTTTTCAAATCATGAATCGAATCTCTTTTGAGCTTGTTAGGCGAAACTGTACGTCAAGTTGTAATCATTATTAATTGGATTGATTCTTAATTCAAGTACTCAACCAATGCAAGGGAGTCTTCGACAGTGCTATAAAAACGACTGAAATTAAATTCAAACATATGCGTCTTATCACCAAACTGTAGTCGAAACTAATTTCTGAGAATTTAATTCCTCCTTATTTTGATTTTGATTCCTTGACATTTTGACAAAGTTTGGGCTGCCACTGACTTTGCGTATACATCAATTCCATCACAGAGTGGTGCAGTTCAACATCTCACGACACAAATCTACTACTTTTTTTTTTAACAGGGCTTCACGCAATCCCCTATTGACAGCATCCACCAAGAGGTGCAACAACTTATTCGTATCATCCATGATCCAAGATTCATAGTTCTCTTTCTCTTTGTCATTTCTATTGCCATTTCCTTATTTTGAATCCCCAATTTAAATTATTACTACATGTAAAAAATTATTACGCTTGCACGATAAGAAATATTTCACGAGAAGTTGTTGTAGGCATAACTCAAATATTTCACAAGAAATTATTGTAGGCACAACTTAAATATTTCACAAGAAATTATTGCAGGCACATGTAAAAAATTATTACACTTGATTTTATTTTTAAATTATGACAAAAACCATGATTTTGTAAAGTACACATTCGCTTCTTCACCATTATCTTTTTGGCTTATAAAAGTACACTTGAATAATTATAGGACAAGAACCATGAATAAATATTTTACAAGAAATTTTTTACTAAAACATATGCAGACACTCAAACTTGGCAAACAAAAGTGAATAAGTCGAAAAGATATTGAGCAAATAAGAGAGAATTTTTATCAGTACATTAAACAAAAGTTAAACACTAGCATGATTTTAATACGTTGAAGAACACAAGTTAAAGAAATATGTTAAAACATAAAAAAAAATTTGGAACACATCAAGTAATTTATTCACGAAGAGCTCACACGTGTGTTCATCTTCTCTTCTTTAACAGCCAAAAAAATCTCATGTCAAAAGTCTGTTGGGTTATGGTGAGATTTTTTATAGGATTTAATATTTATACTTCCCACTAAAAAGTCTCATACAATCCCACATATAAAAAAATCCTTCAAAATCAGTAAGTTTTTCAATACCATAAGACTTTTTATTACTTGTTTAAAGTCCTAATTGAATACCACTAGATTTGAACACTCTCTTTAAAAAATACTAATGGGGTGTATTCAATTGAGATTTTAACGTCTTTTAAATTCCCAATTGAATACACCATCCTAAGAGTCTTAATGGAATACCACAAGACCTTTTAGATTATTTAAAAAGTCTTAATTGAAAACCACAAGACTTATTTAACCCAAAACAGTCTTTTAAAATCTCAATTGAATACACCCCCTTAGCCTACTATAAATATTAACAATAAAATAAAGCAACGAAATACATATTTAATGTGGTAAAACTCTCACTGTGAGGAAAACATTCACGAGCAAAGGATTTCACTATAGTGGAAATTTTTTTACAACTTATCTTTAAACCCAAACAGTGAACAATCTCACACTGTCTTCAAATAAGAGAACTATAACTCTCTATTTATAGGCATAAGATTCACTATGCAAATAGTGAAAATTTTTTTATTATTTTCTTTTTTGCATGTGAGACCCACCCACGTAATTAATTTGATTTTTTTCTTTGCATTATTGGCACTTTTCGATGCCATTTGTTAGAGATACCGAAATGTACCTTGACTTTAACAATTCTCCCACTTGAAAACTTGATTGAAAACCAAGCAGTTTCTACACCATTTATTTTACTTTATCATCTTCAAGCTGCTTACGTTTATGCTAATCCATAAGAGGATCTACACCGTACAAACTTATCTGTATTGATAGGTTTGGTCATTACATCTGCAAGGTTCTCATTAGTGTGTATCTTCAACAAGTCCATATTGTCTTATCTCACTATTTCATGAACAAATTGATATTGTACCCATGTATGCTTTGTTTTTAAAAGAAATAATGGATTCTTTGAAATATATAAAGCATTCTGACTGTCATAAAATAATGGAACATTTTCTTGTTTGTGCTCAAGCTCCTCCAATAACCTTTGAAACCAAATAGATTCATTGCAGACTTGTGTAGCTGCCATGCATTCAGCTTTTATTATAGACAAAGCCACAAAACTCTGAAACTTGCATACCCAGCTCATTGCTCCTCCTACAAGTATAAACACATATCCTATAGTTGATTTCCTTTTGTCGAGATCTTCTATAAAATCTGAATCCATGTAGCCCATGATAATTAATTCTGACTCTCTATAACATAATGCATCATCTGAGGTTCCCTTAAAAAATATCTAAGGGCCCTCTTAACAACACTCCAATGCTCTCTACTAGGATTCGCCATAAAATGACTAAGTACTCTCTCTACTTGTGCAATGTCTGGTCTTGTACAAATCATAGCGTCCATTAACCTTCCCACTGCTGATGCATATGGTACTCAAGACATCTTATTCCCCAGCTTCATTGCTACGACACATAAATAAGGATAACTTGTAATTAATAGGAAATGGGGTAGAAATTGGCTCACGATCTTCCATAGCGAATCGCCGTAAGGTTTTCTTTAAGTAATTTTTCTATGAAAGCCAAATCTTCTTGTTATTTCTGTCTCAGTGTATTTGCATACATAGAATCTTGTTTGTTGGTCCTAGATCCTTCATATCAAACTCCATAACTAAATGTACCTTTAACTCTTAGACTCAATGCTTGTTAAGGACTGCTATCAACATGTCGTCCACATATAATAACAAATAATAAAGTCATTATTCCCTAACCTCTTGTAATATATACAATGGTATGAACTGAGTCTGTTGTACCCAAGACAAATAATGAAAGAATCAAATATCTTATACCAACATGTTTGAGACCATACATAGATTTGTTCTACCTGCAAACCAAGTTCTCCTTGCCTATTTCAGCAAAACCTTCTAGTTGGAGTATATAAATTTCTTCTTCAAGTTCTCTATGAAGAAATATAGTTTTTACATCCATTTGTTCCACATGTAGGTCAGAAGTAACACATATAGCCATGACTCTTTTAATTATTGTAAGTCGAACCATTGGAGAAAATATCTCGTTGAATTCAATACATTCTTTATGAGCATATCATTTTACCATCAATCGTGTACGATACCACTCCACTTGATCATTGTTATCTAGCTTGATCTTATAGACCCATTTATTACCAATGACTTTTCTTTCACGTGGTAATGGTAGTAGAACCCATGTATTATTTCTATGTAAATCTTTTATTTTTATTGCATTGCTGCAATCCAAAAATATACATTTACGTCTTTTGTAGCTTCATGGAAAGTTGATGGCTCTCCATCCACTGTAAGAAGATAGTATGCAATGTTACTCTCTGTAACATACTCTGAGTGACAACCTGGAGGTCTTCTATCTTGATTTGATCAATGAACTTCAAAAGCTTCAAACTCGATTGGTTCTTGTATCTTGTCATTTGGTGCTACTTCAGAAGAATCTGAATTTTCTTGTTCTGGATTATTTTCTACTAGTAATGTTGTAGTCTATGTACTTTCTTTTGAAGTTTTATCATTTCATTCTTTTTATAGTTGATCTTCTGTAAATATTGCATCATTGCTGATGATGATCTTACGGGTAGTGGAATTTTACAAGCGATACCCATTTACTCTATTAGTATAACCCAAGAAAATATATTATCTAGATTTTGGATCTAGTTTTGTTCGTTCTTTAGTATTGTACACCACGTATGCAGGATAATAAAAACTGTAAAGAGATAAGTAATCAACTGGCTTTCCACTCCATATCTCCGTCGGTGCCTTCATTTTCTGTTGATGGAGATCTATTTTCAACATATCATGTTGTATGAACTGCTTCTGCCCAAAAGCACTTTGGTAGACTAGTTGTTCTGAGCAAAGCTCTTACTATTTCCAACAACATTCTATTCATCCTTTCTGGCATACTATTTTGTTGAGGAGTATATTGTCACATCCCAGTTTACCCAGGACGTGACTGACAGGAGACGACGTTACCATCTCCCTGAGCCTCGTGACATGAACATGTATGATGTGTCATGATTTATAATTGAACTGTCTAATCTGAATTCATGCATGATTTCTATGCAATGCATAAGAATTACATGAAAATAAATTTCTACACCATGCTAATACGTGCCTACATAACTCGCCCTCGTGGCCTTACTTGGCATATATGTAAAATTTATGGACATAGAGACTGATTCTAATGATTGTGGTAGGTGTCCATCCTCTCAAAAGTTTATCCTTTGCATGCATGAAATCCTACAACGTAAAACTAAAAATGGAGAACGTATGAATGACCATTGAATGAATGATGAAAATGGAAATAAAACATAAGGTACATGATTTGTAGAAATAATTTTATCTGTAATTTTTATGTTGGGGTTTTAGCGCGGGCGCAGCGGAAGCGCGCGGTTCGGCGAATCATAATTTTAAACTTTTAAAGTTACCGAATAAATTATTTGATATCATATATATATAATTTATTCATATTTCACCTAAACATATTATTCGATATCATATAACGACATAATTGATAATGAAAATATTGCAAAACTTTTACGAAAAATATTTTTCCGTAAATTATAATAAAAAACACATTTTTGACCGAACCGACCAACGAATACATACAGGGGCTTCCAAGGTCAGCCCCAATGGTATTTGGGCAGTTCATGGGCTGCCCAAACAGTGACCAATTCACTGTTTAGACAGCTGTTACCCGGTAAGCCCGAAAACTCACCCTGTAACTCCATTTTTCGCCGTTTTCACATATTTTCACTCCGAAACACTTTCCGGAAATTATGCTAACACCCAATACACATTCAACACATCCAAATGACATATTTTTCATCATAAAATTTCCAGATTTTCAGGTCTGAAATAGAGTAAAAAAACAGTCCACAATTCATGCTTTAAATCCAATTTTAGTAAGATTAATCTGATTAATCTAATTAATCTTACACCAATCAAGTCCCACCATCACGAAATATCTCTAGAACAATTCTAGGTTATTTTAGAGTGGCTCAACAACTCTAGAATGACAACTAAGTTGTCCAACAACAAATTGAACCTAAATTACCTTAATCTAGTTCAATATATACTTACACATGCTACTAGCTTCTCAATCCATCATCCAATCCAAAAACCCCCCAAAAACCAAGAAGAAAAGAATCTCTACAACCATTGCAATAACACAAGAACAATAAGGAAATAATTTTCAAGCTTAAAGAAACATAAAGATTACCTTTAATCTTCTAATTTCTACAAACTTTGTTGTATTGGGTTGTAATTTCACCAAAGTAAGCACACAATAAGTTCAGACACTTTTCATTCAATTGAGTTGTTGTTACTAATTATTAACCTAGAACACTAAACTATTCACAAGCCTCTTTCGATGGTCAGGTTAATATATTCAAAATAACTCAATTAATTAATGTCTATGTTAATTAAATTAAATCGAATTCCTTAAGGTCGAGTTCTAATATTGGCTACGTATGCCTTTTATGTATATTTCTATCCCGCAGGGAAATATATTCAACAAATAAGATCACACGCCATTATTCCCACGGCTAATCCAAATTTCCTTCGTCGAGTTCGTAAAGATTCACCAAGATTATTCTATTGTTGGCTAAACAAATAAAATAAGCATCAAAGCATAGAGAATAATAAATAATAAATAACAAACCCAAAAGAATAAAAATATGCAATTAAATTAATTAAGCATGCTCAAGATCCATTAAACCCTAGATTAAATGAATTAGCTACTCATAATATTCAATAAATTTAAGCTAATCATTATAACAAGCCAATAACTTATAAAAGATAAAGTTAGAGAGAAAATAGAAGAAATAAACTTTCGTTTGCAGTCTTCAAATCCAACTCCGGTTGATAAATTTGTTATCGCTTGTACTTGACATTCTTCTATGCTCTTGGAGGCTCCAAAATATATTATGAGACTTGATAATAGGTTTTGGAACGAACTTGTACTTATATAAGAGGTCTAAGGGGTGTTTCCTACTTAAAAATCGGATCCAGGATGAATATAGAAAAAATCTCTCGTGTTGCGACCCGCGTGGAGCGCATCGCAACACTCACATTTCTTTTTAGCATGTTGTGACATGCAAAACCTAGAGTCGTGACTCGCCAAGTTTTGCTGCGCAAGTTGACAAAATTTTCTCTCTCTCAATTTGCTTAATGCGCGAGTCTCAATACACATTCAGCGTCATGATGCGTGTTTTAACTCCAAATTTTTCCCGATTTGCTCTGTATCTTACCATTTACATCCTTAATTAATTCTATTGAATCATAATATTATTTTGACTTGTAAAACGCTCCCAAAACACATCAATTCGCTTATAAAACTTGATATCGCCAATAAAATATTAAGATACAGAGACGGTAAATATAAGGATATTAACCACTCATTGAGTGCTATGATACTAACACAGCAGCTACAACTGCGTCGAAGACTAGATTATTAGTGACAATATTACTTGTCAAGTTGATGATAAATTGATCATATGAATCATGTAAACTTTGAAGTAGAATATATGTACGTTCATGTGTAGATATACTAAAATCCAACGTGGTGACTTTGGAAAATAGTATATTCCAGTTTTTGATTTGATCCGTCATGGATGTGGAATCACTCATTCGACGAGTGTAGAGTCTCATATTCAAGAAGATCTTGTTACCTTGTATAATTTGGTAAGTGCATCTCAAATCTCTTTTGTCGTCCTCTTCTCTGCAATATTGGATAACACAGAATTTGCTAAGACTAGATGTAAGTTGTCCATAACGTTGTCATCCATGTCCTTCAAATTTTTCAGTAGTCATTCCATTCGGTCTCTCACCAATTGCCGCTAAGCAATTTCCTTTTCTCAAGATTGCTTTTATTTTAAGTTTCCATAGGGAAAAGTTGATCCTATTGAACTTCTCAAATTTAACATTGATGTCATAGTTCTGATGACGATCAGCTTCCCACTTGAACCGATTTTCACTATTTCACCGCGAATAGTATCGTATATGTGAACAGTATCGTATACGTGAATGGTTTTGTATATGGGAATAGTATATATACGTGAACAATATTTTACCATATATGTGAACAGTCTCCGTGAACAGTAACCTCAAACCTATTACTCTGATACCACTGTTAGGGGATCGTTGGGTGAAATTGACATACAAGTAAGTTGTTAGTTCATGAGGCATTGCCTTCCATATAACAATATAATAATAATTGGGAGGTTTAGTCTATCATAAATATGAACAATAAAATAAATCAGTGAGACATAGATTCAACGTGGTAAAACCTTCAATGTGAGGGAAATATTCACGGACAAATATATAATGATTTCACTATAGTATAAAGAATTTTACAATTTCTCTCTAAATATAAGGGGTTAACAATCTCACTCTCTTAAAATATGAGAACTATAACTCTCTCACAAACTCTTAATAATAATAGAGATTATTTTAGTTAACAACTGCGCATTATCATAATGTTTAATAGTTAAGAGATTATGTTATATTTTTAATACTAAATATCAGTAAATTGCAACGTTATTTAAAAAAAAAAAAAAAAGAACTATATTCTTATTTCATTGAGTTGTTTTCATTTTCATTATATATAAAAAAGAATTCGCACAGTACAATCAGAAAAATAAGTCACATACAGAATAATTCTTCCTAATTTCTAATTGTTGACCCCTTGAAGGGAGACTCGACGGAAGAAAATCTAACAAGACCAGGCGCAAGCACAGATTCCAAATTTCTTAGACATCCATCATCTTTTTTACTTTGAAGATTTACTTTGTAAGATAATATTCCATTAATTAAACCATTGTACTATTTCTTAATTGACGAATATGATTTGTATATAATATGCTTTAAAAAAGTTCCATGTATTGAATTAGTCGTAAACCTGACTTCACATGTCCTTACAGTATATTTGGATATAACAAGCTTTTAAAAAAAAAAAAAAAATTTATTAAGTTATCTTTATGAGAACAGGACTGTATATCCCAACGATGTTAGTAAGATAACCAGCTTTATTATATAAATATTTATAAATTTTATGTGAATATTTATAGTTTTTTTTTATGCATATAAAAGTGCATGGCTGAAAAGATTGAAGAGTAAAATTATTCTACAGAGAAATATTATTATTTAACCTCATATAAATGGGGATGGTACCCCAGTATTGTTGAAAATTCTCTAATTATAGTGTTTCGATGGAGGAGGGACATGTCCCTTGGATGGTACCCCAATGGGACATGTCCTCCAATTTAGAAGAAAACTCCAAATGGTGCATGGTAAGGGGTATAACCCTTAGGAGGGTTACACCGCAAACCAAAGGGTGCCCTTATGACACCCTTTCATGTCTATTTAAAGGGCTTTGGAGGTTCATTCTAAGAATCCAGATCTGAAAAACAAGTCTTGAGTCTCATAATTTCGTTTTTGAGTCAGAGATATAGTTCCTCCATTTCCAAGTTCAAGATCTTCTTAAGGAGTGCCCCTTGGAGAAGAGGAATCTGAGTTATCCTGGGAGAACATTAGCCACAAAACCTGTAAAGCACCGAGACGGGGCTAATAAGTTCTTAAGGATAGAGATCTATCTCGACTTGGACTGCATTTCGTCAATTTTTACAGGTTTTTTCTTCATATTGCAAGTTTTAGGGTTTTGCATAGTTTGATTGGTATTCTGGTTTTGATCCGTTTGGTTGCATGTTAGTTTCTTTTTAATGACACTATACCACCAACAATCTTAAGAACTTATCATTTTAGTGTTGTTAGATAGAAATGCGCATGCTTAGATAAGAAAATTTTCTGGAAAATATAGTATGTGCATGAAAAATACGTAAGGGCGTTCGAACGCCTGACGAATGCAAAGGCTAAAATCTGAATTTTCGTAAGAACATTTGAACGTGTCTTCAAACGCAACTCGAATGCAAGCCTTCTGCCTAAGAATGTTCGAACACGTATTCAAACGCAAGCCTTCTGACTTAAAATGTTTGAACGCGTCCTAAACGCAACATGAACGTAAACCCTTCCGAATATATCATTCGAACGTGTTTTCGGATGCTACACCCGAATGTAAACTCTCTGGAATATTCCGTTCGAATGCATTCTCAAACGCTCCACGAACGTGAACTCTCTGGAACACTTCGTTCGAACGCGTTTGCGAACTCTACATGAACGTGCACACACTGAATAGTCTCGTTTGAACGTAGATACGAACGCGACACTAACAAACTAAGTCCTGGAATTGTTTCTAAATAGAAAAGCCTTAAACTAATTTAATATATTAGTAAATCATATACTGAATCACAATAATTTTGTAGAATAGATTTAAGTTATTATTATGGTATTCAATTATCACAAGCATACACATAGTAATAAATTTGAAAATTAATTGTGTGTTACATACTTGGTTGAGAATTTAAAGTGTAATCATACACAAGTAATTCAATCCAATCTTGATTGACACATACACATATATCTACACATATCGAATATTGTAGTGTAAAATAAAAAGTGTAATTGATAAGTGTGGTTTATACCCACTTATTACAGCATTTTTAGCTGATTGTTTTGTTATATTTCGAGATATTTAAATGTTATTTATAGTATATTTTGTGTTTTATTTGTAGGAGCATTAATACATGGATCTGGGAACAATTGCACATGTTTTGGGAACTTTCGGGAACACAGGACGAACATTGGGTAATTGGCACTGTGACGCCTTCAAGAATATTAAACCAGCCAAAATCCCGAGAGAAGGGCGCTAAGGCGCCACAAATTCACACCAATTCCATTGTTCTTGGCGCCATGGCGCCAATTGAGTAAATGATCAACAGGCGCCATGGCGCCTGTTGACTTAAGGCAAGTTGGCGCCCTGGCGCCAATGAAAGAAAAGAATAATGGCGCCATGGCGCCAATTTGCCATACAAAATGCAGAGACTTTGGCGCCATGGCGCTGTGGGGTAAATATAGGCGCACTCCATGAAAGTGATTTTAGGGTTTCCAATATCCCTAATAATACCCAATGACTCTCTGCCTCCACTATAAATATAACAGTTCATCCAGAATTCAAAGGAGGCTAATACACTGCACAAAACACAGAAACAAATATTTTTAGAGATCCAATGAGAGGATTGAAGAGCAACAAGAAGAGATTAAGGCGGTGAAGTCCGAGGACGAAGAGATTCAATTGGGGTTTTATCTTCTTATTTCTTTCTTAGAACTCTAATGATTTCCATTAGATTCATGACTTATTATTCATTGTTTTATTTTATTGTCATGAACTAACTCCTTAATTCTGGAGAATGATGTAATCTATGCTTGAACCTTGTATTGTGTTTATCAATTTTGTTATGAAGTTTTATTAATTTATTTATATTCTTTTGAGTTTAATGGTTCTTGATTGTTGGCCACAATTGAAGATGATATATGTTTAGAATCTATCACTCGATAGAGGGGATTTTGAATGGATTTAGGGAATATAACCTAGGATTTTATAGAGTTCGAGAGAACCTGTAGTCCTTTGAAGTCGTTAACATAGAATCACAAAGCGTAATGATTTGTTAACTATTGGATTTTTATAGAGATATCGAAGTCTATAGTTGATGATCTTTTCCCTCGGCACTCGAGAGAGGGGGTGGATATTTTAGGAGTCTTGACTTATAAACAATATAACTGAACAATGATTAATTATGACATATACATAGGCGACAGCTAGGTGAAATCAGGATCTAGAATCTCTATAGTATTAGTTCCTTATATTTTATTGTTTTATATTTTGTTTATTTAATTAAATCTTTATTATTTATTTTCTAAATAAAGTTAGGATTATCAATTGTAGTACTTAGTGCGAGTTAACACAATCCATGTGGGTTCGACACTCTAACTCATTTATACTAAAACTTGACACCGTACACTTGCGGTACGATATAAAAATATCACAACAGTAATACTAAGTTTTGAATTGCTAAGAGATTCTATTGAAGAAGTGTTTAAAGGATATTCTGTCAAAAAGGTGATAAGAGCCTAAGTGGTCAGGGATTTAAGTGGTTACTTCGGACCCCCCCTCGTCCTATGGGAATATTCCTTTATTTACTTTTCATAAGAAACTTTAGTCGAAATTCAAGGACTTGTATTTATTGGTACTACCGTCCAATAGAACAACAAGTGAATACTTGGTATATCACTTGAACAAGATCATTTGTTGATCATTCCAATTACACATGGCTAGCGGAAACATCACAGTACCGGTCTCTCATGAAGAAAAACCAGAAAATTTTGGTGGGGCAAACTTTAAACAGTGGCAGAGCAAAATGTTGTTCTACCTGACAACTCTCCAGTTGGCTAAGTACCTCAAAGATGCTCTGGATCCTGTGGAGGGTGAATCAGCTACGGCCAAGCAACTGCGTGAAGAGACATGTTCGTCTGGAGACTTCTTATGCAAGAACTACCCTTTGGATGGACTTGAAAATACCGTGTACAATGTGTACCAAGGCATGACTTCTGCGAAGATTCTATAGGAATCTCTCGAGAAGAAATACAAAACAGAGGATGTCGGGCAAAAGAAATTTGTCGTGGGTAGGTTCCTAGACTACCAAATGGTAGATTCAAGAACGATCATGTCTCAGTTGGGTGAACTACAATTGATCATTCATGAAATGTTGGATGAAGGGATGAATCTTTGTGAGACATTTCAAGTTGCCACCATTATTGAAAAGTTGCATCCATCATGGAAGGACTTCAGGAGCTAGCTGAAACACAAAAAGAAACAGATGAGCCTTGAAGACCTTGGAGTTCGATTGAGGATAGAAGAGAACAACATGAAGTCCGAGAAGGCCAGCTACAAGACTATGGATTCTAAGGCCAACTTCGTCGAAGGTGTAAAGGGTAGCAAGAAGAGAAAGAACAGTGGAGCTGATTCTTCCAAAGCTAATAAGAAGTTTAAGGGGAAGTGCTACAACTGTGGAAAAATCGGTCATATGGCAAATGACTGCAGAAATAAGAAGTCTCAGGACAAGGGCAAGAAAAAGAAAAATGAGGCCCATTGTAGACAACAGAACCTGGGCGACGCTGTTCTAAGCTCGCGGCCTAGTTGGGAAGTACAAAATAACATGGAGTCGCCACCCGGTGTGAACCGGGACAAGATTTAAGGCCGCACTCACCCCTCGCAATGGAAGACCTCAAACCGTTGGGTTCGGAATGGTCCCTTACTTATGTCACTTGTGATGATATAATTTGTGCAATAAACTAACCGAATCTATTCAACATTCATGCTCAAGGGTACTTAGATCTAACATGCTTTCATCCAAATAACTCCACGCAATATAACACAACGAGCATATTGAACCATTAAACCAAAGTAAACAAATAACTAATTAAACATAAACATAAACTAAACGAAACATCATGCATAAAGAATGAAGAAACAACATGCCTAAATAACACAATCATGCTTTGAAAATTAAATAACAAGACTAAATTAACTCATGCTTAAAATAATAAATAAACGGCCTAGAACTATGACATGCTCAAATACAAATTAGGATGAGACGAGATGCGTGCATCTTAAGTGGTACGTGGCATTGTATCCCTAGTGCAGACCATACTACCGTCCATTCGGAATCGGCTATGGAATTTACGTCCGGGTTTCCATCCGATATACCACAAAAGAGAACACATATCCCGCTCATCCAACAATCACATCATGCTTCAAACGACTCTCATGCAATTATATATCAAAATAAATAAAACAACAATAAAGAAGATAAGTAGAAAGGTGCCCTCAGGTCTAACATCTTTTGTCGTCTAAGAAAGGGCGTTACACGTCCGTTGGAAGGGTGAATGATCCGCTACTCTTTTAGTTCACCAACTCAACGTCTTTCCTCGCTGTTTTGCTGTTCGGGCTGCTGTTTCAAGTCCGTTTCGCTGCTGTTTCGCTGCTACGTTTCAGGTCACTGTCTTGATGGTTTAGCGGACTGTTTTGGGTGATTTTGAAGGCTTAGGGAGGTGCGTTTGTGAGGATTTTTTAGGGAAACTTTATGGAGGTTTTGGGGATGGTGTTTAGGTGATTTTAGGACTGTTTTGTGGGCTAAGGACGCAACAAAAACTGACCAGAACAGAAGGTGAACTGCGGCAGTTCACAGGTGCAGTGGGGTGTTTTCAGGGACTGTTTTGGGGCTGCGAATGGGGCTGTGTTTGGAGGGTGTTTAGTGCGACTTTAATGCTGTGAATAAGGTTTCTTTGAGGGTGTTTTAGGGCTGTGAATGGGGGCTGGAACTCGGCAATGGAGGGTTAAGTTTAGGGCTTGGGCGTGAAGGGTGTTGATGATGGAGGGAAGGTGCGGCAATGGAGGCTATTGGATCTTGAAGGTGCGGCAATGGAGGCTTCAGGGGGATGCTTGGGCGTGTAATGGAGGCTTAAGAGAGTGCTTTAGGCGTGTGAGAGAGATGTATGGGCTAGGTTTGAAAAGGGGGGTGAAGGCCTCTTTTTATAGGCAAAGGGGTGATGGCTTTCCTAATTAGATTAGGAAGGAATCTCCTAATTGATTTCTAATAAGGAATGCATCTCCTAATTAGGATTTGGGATTGGATTTGATTTGGTAGGGATTTGATTGATTTCTTTTATTTAGGTAAGGATTTACAAGATTTAAACATGTGATAAATATGCATATACCTAAATAAAGGGGCTTTGGGCGTGAACACATCCTTTGGGCATGGATTTGGTTTGACTTGGTTTGACTTGGGTTGACTTGGGTATTTGGGCTTGGTTTGGGTTAGGTATGTGGTCTATGGGAGTTTTGGGCCTAAGGTGAGCTTAGAAACGGAGGTATAACAAGCAACCGAAGCGAAAACAACGAGATTAAATCCATCGAAAATTCTATTTTCCAACTTTACCCTTCCAACGTCCGTTTCCCGCGACTTTCATGACTAAAGAAGTAGTTGCCTCCATACGAGACTCATCATTGGGCTAATGTGTAAAAATACAATGCCTACAGTCGCCCCCACTTTGATGGGACTTGTGCAGTGTGTGACAATGACAATCCTATCAAAGTACTTGCAATGCATTTTTACTTACCTGGCTCGCCAGCTGTCACCTGGTCTGCCTGATGTGCTGAGTTAATAATGCTAAACCCCGTACCTAGGGCGTCGCGGTTGCGTCTCCATACCTAGAGTGCCGCAGTGATGATGTTGGTTGTCTGAGTGCTAACCCCATACCTAGGGTGTCGCAGTGACGCCTCCATACCTAGAGTGCCACAAATGTCTGAATAGTCCACATGCCGTACCTGGCGTGCTAACCCCGTACCTAGGGCGTCGCTGTGGTCTGAATGCTAACCCCGTACCTAGGGTGTCGCGGTGACGTCTCCGTACCTAGAGAGCCACAAATGTTTGAATAGTCCACATGTCGTACCTGGCGTGCTAACCCCGTACCTAGGGCGTCGCTGTGGTCTGAATGCTAACCCCGTACCTAGGGTGTCGCGGTGACGTCTCCGTACCTAGAGAGCCACAAATGTCTGAATAGTCCACATGCCGTACTTGGCGTGCTAACCCCGTACCTAGGGCGTCGCTGTGGTCTGAATGATAACCCCGTACCTAGGGTGTCGCAGTGACGTCTCCGTACCTAGAGAGCCACAAATGTCTGAGTAGTCCACATGTCGTACCTGGCGTGCTAACCCCGTACCTAGGGTGTCGCTGTGGTCTGAATGCTAACCTCGTACCTAGGGTGTTGCAGTGACGTCTCCGTACCTAGAGAGCCACAAATGTCTGAGTGCTAACCCCGTACCTAGGGTGTCGCAGTGACGCCTCCGTACCTAGAGTGCCACAAATGTCTGAATGCTAACCCCGTACCTAGGGTGTCGCGGTGACGTCTCCGTACCTAGAGAGCCACAAATGTCTGAGTGCTAACCCCGTAACTAGGGTGTCGCAGTGACGCCTCCTTACCTAGAGTGCCACAAATGTCTGAATGCTAACCCCGTACCTAGGGTGTCGCGGTGACATCTCCGTACCTAGAGAGCCACAAATGTCTGAGTGCTAACCCCGTACCTAGGGTGTCGCGGTGACGTCTCCGTACCTAGAGAGCCACAATAGTCTGAATAGTCCACATGGTCTTATCTGAATTAAGTTGTGTTGTGGGTCTTGTTCCCAATCTGAGTTTGTTGTGCTGTGGGTCTTGTTCCCAATTTGTGTTGTGGGTCTTGTTCCCGATCTGAGTTGAGTTGAGGGTCTTATTCCCTTAATTGTGGGTCTTATTCCTGTGGGTCTTGTTCCTGAAGTGAGTTGAGGGTATTGTTCCCTGAATTATGGGTCTTGTTCCCGAAGTGAGCTGAGGGTCTTGTTCCCTGAATTGTGGGTTTTTGTTCCCGTGGGTCTTGTTCCCGAAGTGAGCTGAGGGTCTTGTTCCCTGACTTGTGGGTCTTGTTCCCGAAGTGAGCTGAGGGTCTTGTTCCCTGAATTATGGGTTTTTTTCCCGTGGGTCTTGTTCCCAAAGTGAGATGAGGGTCTGTTCCCTGAATTGTGGGTTTTTGTTCCCGAACTGTTGATGTGATGTGGTCCATTCCCGAACTGTATCTCCATTCTTGGAGTGCCATTCCCGGCGTGCCATTCTCGACGTGCTCATTCTGGAGCTGTCCATTCCCGGACTATATCTCTATTCTCGGAGTGCCATTCCCGGCGTGCCATTCTCGGCGTGCTCATTCTCGAGCTGTCCATTCCCGGACTATATCTCCATTCTCGGAGTGCCATTCCCGGCGTGCCATTCTCGGCGTGCTCATTCTCGAGCTGTCTATTCCCAGACTATATCTCTATTCTCGGAGTGCCATTCTCGGCAGAACTGATCTGATGTGATGCGGGCCTCGCCCCCAAAATGCCATGCCCGGCAGAAACTGATATGATGCTATGTGGGCCTTCCCCCCAGAATGCCATACCCGGCAGAAACTTATCTGATGCTATGTGGGCCTCGCCCCCCGAATGTTATATCTGGCAGAACTGATCTGATGTCTTCATACTCGGAGTACCGTACCTGGCTGATCTAATATCTCCATACTTGGAGTGCCGTACCTGGCAAAACTGATCTGATATCTCCATACCCGGAGTGCCGTACCTGGCAAAACTGATACTAATGTCTCCATACCCGGAGTGCCATACCCGGAAAAACTGATGCTGATAATGATGTGGGCCTCGCCCCTAGAGTGCCATACCCGGCAATGCTGATCTGATGTAATGTGGACCTCGCCCTAAACTGATGCTGATGTAGGCCTCGGCCCTGGGATTCATTCCAAATTCTGACGACATGGGCCTCGGCCCTGGGATTCATTCCCTGGATTCATTCCAAAACTCTGCTGATATGGGCCTTGGTCCTGGGATTCATTCCCTGGATTCATTCCAAATCTCATGCTGACGTGGGCCTCGACCCTGGGATTCATTCTCGATGCTGTTGATAATATGGGCCTCGACCCTGGGATTCATTCCCGATGCTGCTGATAATGTAGGCCTCGACCCAGAGTTGATACTGATGTGGGCCTCGCCCCAAACTGATATTGATGTGGGCCTCGCCCCCAGACTCAAACTGATGTGGGCCTTGCCCCAAAACTGACACTGATGTGGGCCTCGCCCCTAGACTGATACTGACGTGGGCCTCGCCCCAAAACTGATACTGATATGGGCCTCAACCCTGGGACTCATCCCCAAAACTACTACTCATATGTTGTTGATTCTGGTTGGCTTGTCTTTGCCGCTTTCTCTTTCTCTTCTTTGAAACCTGTGAATACAAAACGAAACAAACACAAAAGAGTGCAAAATATGTTACGTGTATGCATGCATGCATGAATGAATTTCCTATTCTATTGGGTTAGGTCTTTCATTAGTTCTCCAGGTGATTGCTCAGTCTTCTCTCTGGTCTCATGACTCAATATCTTGTTATGTCCCTGATTCGCGATGTGGTAGACTGGTCGTCCCCAGTCTTGGTTTAGTTTTCTGCTCTCTGCTGTTTGTACTTGGTCAAGATGAACCACATGGTGGGGCCTTCCATATCATCATGCTATATCACATGCTATGAAATAGTCCCAATAGTTATACATATCATTGTCCTCAAAGAATGCTCAGTAATGAAACCAGAGAACCTTCAAAACATTCAACGCAACTCAAATCCAAGTCTTTGAATAAATGATCTAAGCCAGACTCAAAGTGTGTTTGTGCAAAGGTTCCTTTACAGATTCATCCTCAGGTAAGCTAACTCAATGATTTCGTTTCAAAAATTGGGATCGATGGGTCAAACCAACCTAGATGTCTCAATTATGCCTGCAATTGCTTTTTTTTTTGTGCTCAATGTGGTATGGTTTTCTTTCTCTTTTATCTCTTTCTTTTTTTCTTTTCATTTTGAACTTCTTTTTTCTCTTTTTTTTTTATTTTTCTCTTTTTTTTTTCAACACACCTACCCTTTAAGGTAGCATTTCTCCTCATGGTGGTCCTAATACTCGCCCATGGGTAGCTTCACGCTTATTGGTTATAGGTGGTTTAATTCTTTTTTTTTAGAGACTTTTCTTTCATTTTCAACCATACCACACATCATAACATAAACAAATCAAGATAGACATCTAAGCAAACGGTCATTCACCGACCTACAATTTCTTCAACTAGTCACATTGTCAATTACTCAGGTTTTCACTGCTAAGAACCTATAGTGAAGTGCTTACGAGTCTAACATAGATCAATCACTCAAAGTATCAGATAAAAGCACATCAAAGGTTTATCGTTTCTAAGATTTCTCCCTAAAGCAAACAATTTCATCATCGGACTTATGTCTAACTATTGAGGACTAAAAACAAACGATTTCTTTTTTTTTTTCTTTTTTTCTTTTTTTTTCTTTTTTTTTCTTGGGCCCACCATGGTCTTTCTCTCATTGTCGTAAGATTTTCTGTTTCTCGATTTCCTTTTCCCCGATATCCATGTTTGCTAAACTCTTCTTTGACAAGTCTTCTTTTTCCTAACCCAACGGATATCTATGATGGCTTTTAAGACACGGGGGTTAACATGATGCATGTATGCATGAGATGCGTGCAATGCATGTAATATATATAATTATGAAAAGAAACTTTAAACTACTTGGCCCATTATCATTTTAAAGTATTTAATCACACCATCGCGCGGTGCAAACTTGTCCCAGTTGAAAAGGCCCACAGGTTTACACTTTACAATGATATGGCTAAATGACTTCAAATGATAAAAGGCCCATTCACAAAGTGGCCCACCGGCATTTTAGAAGCTTTTGGCCCAACTGTCAAAGGACACAAACTTGCCCCAGTTTAAATGGCCCAACAAGTTCACATCTTTTGACAAAAGGTCCAACTGGATCCAAATGACGGCGGTCCAACACACAAACATAAAATAAATAACTACCGGTTCTTTCAAGGCTAAGTTTCACAAGTGGGTTCACGGGGCGCGGACAAAGGCTCTCGTTTGACGAAGGATTACCCACAACTAGGACTCCCCACTCAAGGGTTCAAGCGGCCAAGTGAGTGCACCCTTTTTTATACCTTACGGTACGTGCCAACGAGTTACGGTGTGTGACTAACTGTCGAATGGATTTCCCGTTGTATATTCCCCAGAGGGAAGGTAGAGCGAGGCTCTCATAAGTACCCAAGCCCCTTAGGCTCTTATCGCTTGGTGTCAGGAATAAACAACGAGTCCTCCAAACTAGTATGTCACAACGAGCTACAAGTAATGATTTATCTAGGTGCCTTCACAGCTTTTCCCCGAAGGGTAGTGAGTGAAGGAAGACACCCAACCATCACCTAGCTTCAACAAAGCCTTTGATTAACCCCCTCAACCCACTATAGAAATGGTCAACTAATGCACAAATTATACACATCACAAGACATGATTTCGAGGCCAATTCTCTAATATCCCCAGTTGAGTCGCCAGACTGTAGACAACAGAACCTGGGCGACGCTGTTCTAAGCTCGCGGCCTAGTTGGGAAGTACAAAATAACATGGAGTCGCCACCCGGTGTGAACCGGGACAAAGATTTAAGGCCGCACTCACCCCTCGCAAGGGAAGACCTCAAATCGTTGGGTTCGGAATGGTCCCTTACTTATGTCACTTGTGATGATATAATTTGTGCAATAAACTAACCGAATCTATTCAACATTCATGCTCAAGGGTACTTAGATCTAACATGCTTTCATCCAAATAACTCCACGCAATATAACACAACGAGCATATTGAACCATTAACCAAAGTAAACAAATAACTAATTAAACATAAACATAAACTAAACGAAACATCATGCATAAAGAATGAAGAAACAACATGCCTAAATAACACAATCATGCTTTGAAAATTAAATAACAAGACTAAATTAACTCATGCTTAAAATAATAAATAAACGGCCTAGAACTATGACATGCTCAAATACAAATTAGGATGAGACGAGATGCGTGCATCTTAAGTGGTACGTGGCATTGTATCCCTAGTGCAAACCATACTACCGTCCATTCGGAATCGGCTATGGAATTTACGTCCGGGTTTCCATCCGATATACCACAAAAGAGAACACATATCCCGCTCATCCAACAATCACATCATGCTTCAAAAGACTCTCATGCAATTATATATCAAAATAAATAAAACAACAATAAAGAAGATAAGTAGAAAGGTGCCCTCAGGTCTAACCTCTTTTGTCGTCTAAGAAAGGGCGTTACACGTCCGTTGGAAGGGTGAATGATCCGCTACTCTTTTAGTTCACCAACTCAACGTCTTTCCTCGCTGTTTTGCTGTTCGGGCTGCTGTTTCAAGTCCGTTTCGCTGCTGTTTCGCTGCTACGTTTCAGGTCACTGTCTTGATGGTTTAGCGGACTGTTTTGGGTGATTTTGAAGGCTTAGGGAGGTGCGTTTGTGAGGATTTTTTAGGGAAACTTTATGGAGGTTTTGGGGATGGTGTTTAGGTGATTTTAGGACTGTTTTGTGGGCTAAGGACGCAACAAAAACTGACCAGAACAGAAGGTGAACTGCGGCAGTTCACAGGTGCAGTGGGGTGTTTTGGGACTGTTTTGGGGCTGCGAATGGGGCTGTGTTTGGAGGGTGTTTAGTGCGACTTTAGGGCTGTGAATAAGGTTTATTTGAGGGTGTTTTAGGGCTGTGAATGGGGGCTGGAACTCGGCAATGGAGGGTTAAGTTTAGGGCTTGGGCGTGAAGGGTTTGATGATGGAGGGAAGGTGCGGCAATGGAGGCTATTGGATCTTGAAGGTGCGGCAATGGAGGCTTCAGGGGGATGCTTGGGCGTGTAATGGAGGCTTAAGAGAGTGCTTTAGGCGTGTGAGAGAGATGTATGGGCTAGGTTTGAAAAGGGGGGTGAAGGCCTCTTTTTATAGGCAAAGGGGTGATGGCTTTCCTAATTAGATTAGGAAGGAATCTCCTAATTGATTTCTAATAAGGAATGCATCTCCTAATTAGGATTTGGGATTGGATTTGATTTGGTAGGGATTTGATTTGATTTCTTTTATTTAGGTAAGGATTTACAAGATTTAAACATGTGATAAATATGCATATACCTAAATAAAGGGGCTTTGGGCGTGAATCACATCCTTTGGGCATGGATTTGGTTTGACTTGGGTTGACTTGGGTATTTGGGCTTGGTTTGGGTTAGGTATGTGGTCTATGGGAGTTTTGGGCCTAAGGTGAGCTTAGAAACGGAGGTATAACAAGCAACCGAAGCGAAAACAACGAGATTAAATCCATCGAAAATTCTATTTTCCAACTTTACCCTTCCAACGTCCGTTTCCCGCGACTTTCATGACTAAAGAAGTAGTTGCCTCCATACGAGACTCATCATTGGGCTAATGTGTAAAAATACAATGCCTACACCCATGTTACTGAAGATGAGCAGTTGTCTGAAGAGATCTCAGAGATAAACCTATCAGCAGTGGTAACTGAAGCCAACTTGGTTGGGAATCCGAGAGAATGGTGGGTCGACACTGGGGCTACTCGTCATATCGGTGCTGACAACAAGATGTTATCCTCGTATCAGAAGGTCAATGGCGGCAATCATCTGACAATGGGAAACTCATCTACCTCTAGAGTGGTTGGACAAGGCACAGTGGTTCTGAAGATGACATCCGGAAAGGAGCTTACATTGAAGAATGTACTATATGTTTCAGATATTCAGAAGAACTTGGTCTCGGGTTATCTTCTTAGCAAGGCAGGTTTTAAGCTTGTATTTGTTTCTGATAAGTTTGTATTGACAAAAAATGATGTGTATGTAGGAAAATGATACCTCACTGAGGGCCTTTTCAAATTCAATCTAATGACTGTCAATCGACACAGTGCTATTAATAAAGCTAAAACTTTTGCTTATATTGTTGAGTCACAAAATGTATGGAATGAGAGGTTAGGACATATTAATTATGATACAATGCGTAAATTAATTAACATGAACCTTATACCTAAATTTGCAATTGATAGCCAACATAAGTGTGAGGCATGTGTTGAAGCAAAAATGCATAGAGCATCATTTCATTCCATAGAACGAAGTTCTGAACCCTTGGAACTTGTACAAACTGATGTGTGTGATATTAATATTGTGCAAACAAGAGGCGGTAAAAAGTACATTGTCACTTTTATCGATGATAACACAAGATTCTGTTATGTGTATTTGCTGGGGAGCAAAAATGAAGCTATTGAGAGCTTTATACACTATAAGAACGAAGTTGAAAATCAACTTGGCAAGAAAATCAAGAGAATCAGGAGTGATAGAGGTGATGAATATGTATCACCATTCGGTGAACATTGTTCCATTCATGGAATTATTCACGAAACCAATGCTCCTTATTCGCCTCAATAAAATGGTATTGCTGAGCGCAAAAACCGAACATTGAAGGAAATGATAAACGCCATGTTGACAAGTTCTGGGTTACCCCAGAACTTGTGGGGGAAACCTTTCTTTCTGCGAACTATATTCTGAACAAGCTTCCTCACAGAAGATTAGACAAGACATCATATAAGTTGTGGAAATGTCACATACCTTCTTACAAATACCTAAAAGTGTGGGGGTGTCTTGCCAAAGTAATGGTTCCTAAACCTAAGAAGATTAGAATATGACCCAAAAATGTTGATTGTATATTCATTGGATATGCTCGTAATAGTAGTGCGTATCGATTCTTGGTACACAAGTTTGAGATTCCTGACATCAATCCGAATATGATAATTGAGTCAATGAATGCGATATTTTTTGAAGAGACATTTCCTTGTAAGGAAAGACAAATAACAGATTCTCTCAAAAGAACTATTGATACTGTCAAAGACAGTGATCAGGTTAACCAAGAATCAGATCAACATGCAAACATTGAGACAATCGAACCTAGACGCAGCAAAAGAGCTAGAACGTCTAAGTCGTTTGGTCCCGATTTTCTGACATACTTGTTAGAAAATGAGCCACAAAGCTATAAGGAAGCAATGTCTTCGCCGAAGGCACCTTTGTGGAAAGAGGCTATCAACAATGAGATTGATTTCATCCTACAAAACCATACTTGGGAGTTGCTTGATCTTTCTGCAGGTTGTAAGCCACTGGGCTACAAATGGATATTCAAACGGAAGATGAAACCGGATGGATCAATAGACAAGTGCAAGGCAAGGCTTGTCATAAAATGTTATAGATAAAAAAAGGCATTGATTACTTTAACACCTATTCACCAGTGACTCGTATCACATCGATAAGAATGCTCATAGTGTTGGACAATTATGACCCATAGCGTCACTATTTGTACAGATCACGGTGTTGTTGTACAAATTAACTATGCGACAAAGGAGATTGCACTCTTATCATTTGTGATTAGATCACCTAGATATATAAATGATAGGAGGTCCCTGTGATTTGTTCCTGGATTGAGAATGATATGAGACAGTATCAATCCACGAAGGATAAATCATTAAATATCCCTAGTCAGAGCATTATCGAGATTGGACATCGATGAATGCGTAAAAGACTAGTATTACACTTGTGCGCGTTGTGAGGGCACAACGGCATAGTTCTCATATATTTGGGTATAGGATACTCATGCAAGTGTAATAGGAGGTTGTGTTTTGTCGATGGTACGGGAAACAGCTTCGCTCTGGATAAGACCTCCTCAGAATTCCATTGGTAGTATGACTATGTGTCTATGGAAGTCCGAAATCAGGGTAGGTGTATTTGGTCTTAACCTGAGACTTGCACCGCTAATGCATATGACAATCAATATATTTTGGTTGAGGTCGTCCAGGGCTTTAACCGGTTTCTGTGTACGCCAATTCTGGGTATATCGAGAATCGTAGTGTGTTGGGTGTGATGTCAAGACGGAAGTGTCACTCCAGTCATATGGAGTTGATGATCGCGCAGGGATACAGAACTGGCTCTCTAAATAAGGTTGCAACCGTCGGGATAATATGACTTGGTCATGATTATCCAATATTAAAGAGACTAGTTGCTCGTAATCTGATATATGCTTCGTACGGGGCAGACATTGTACCAGCCCCTGGCCTCGCATGTGATCATCTGATACTGGACATAAATACGCAATACTACGTATACTACGCCTGATATAGATCATTTATTCCTGTAAGGATGTTTCACGAGAATTGGGTAGGCATGGCACTTTGCTAGAGGCCGACCTTGTCTTGTAAATTGGTATAAACATAGTACTTGGTACTTACGTGTTCGGATAGTCCGACAACCGAATTTACTGCCAACATATCCGGGGATCTCATGGGTCGCTTCCCAAAGATTCACCGATGACGTATGACTCGCACTCAAAATTAATATGGGATTAATTAGAAGAGAGAGAAAATTAATCTGGGATTAATTGCGGAGATATCTTATCTGGGATAAAATATCATTTAAAGAGAGATTACGATTAATTTGGAATTAATCAAGAAATTAATATATTTGATATATTAAACGAAATTGGATTTCAACGCGGAATTAAAATTGGATTTTAATTCCGGCGAATGAATTAATTTAGAATTAATTCGTTAGCGACGTGAATAGTGATTTCACTAGGCGTAATCATTTATTTACGACGCAATAGAATATTCGCTAATTTGGAATTAGCGACCCGAGCCCGAGATTATTTGCGAGCGCATTCGTATTTTCGAATTCGAGTGCGGAACGCAAGTCAAATCGAGCGTCAAATCGCTAGTCGCATCTAGCGTCACATCAAGCGTCAAATCATGTTACTTTGAGTGATGTGACAATTGATTGGATTGATTGATTGATATGACATGATGTGAGTTGATAGAAGTGGTTGGTATGGCTTTATTGTTTGACTTTTAAAAAGCCAATTTTTGTGGAAATTTTTTTATTATTTTTGGAAAATATATAAATGGATTAGTTACACAAAATACCAATTAATTCAACACAAACTTCTCTCTCCCCTCTTTCTCTTCTTCACCAACACGCCCAAGGGGCAGTGAAATAGCTTACGGTTTTCATCAAAACCGTGAGCAGTGGGAAGCATAGAGTTGGGTTTTTTGCGGCAAAAATCGCAAGTGCTAGCACACTACGAGACATGCGAAGGTGATAGGGAAGTCCACCCATGAGCCGGGAACCATTCGACGAAGCTTGGAGCTTGACGAAGGAACTCAAAATGGCCGAACCAGTGAGGACAGTGGACTGCACTGCCAACGCCAAAACAGTGAGCAGAATTTGATTTTTGTTGCCTCCACGTCGTTTAACCGCTCGATGTAAGTATTATGTGACTTCTCGAATGTATTCGCATATGTTTCATGCTTGATTTGTGATCCTTGGGACCCTTAGAATCTCCAAAACATAGCCATAGCAGCTATATTTGCTCTTGAAATACATCAAATGGATGTAAAGACGGCATTCTTGAACGGTGAATTGGATGAGGAGATTTACATGGAACAACCAGAAGGTTTTAATGTTCCTGGACAAGAACAGAAAGTGTGCAAACTTGTAAAATCCTTGTATGGATTAAAACAAGTGCCTAAGCAATGGCATGAGAAATTTGACAAAGAGATGTTGTCAAGTGGGTTCAAAACCAATGAGTGTGATAAATGTGTGTACACCAAATCAACTCAAAAAGGATATGTCATTATGTGTCTCTATGTAGACGATATGCTGATAATTGGTAGTAATCATGAAATGATTCAGTCTATCAAGAGAGTGTTATCCATCAGATTTGATATGAAAGATTTAGGAGTAGCTGATGTGATCATAGAAATTAAGATTTCTAGGACATCAGACGGATATATATTATCTCAGACTCATTATATTGAGAAGATACTTGAGAAATATAATAAAGGGAATCTAAATGTGGCTAGAACCCATGTTGACCTAACTCTTCATCTATCAAAGAATATTGGTTCAAGCGTATCGCAACTAGAGTATTCGAGAATCATCGGAAGTCTGATGTATCTCATGAATTGAACACGACCTGATATCGCTCAAGCTGTGAACAGGCTTAGCAGATATACGAGCAATCCAGGACATAACCACTGGAAAGCCATAGTAAGAGTTTTGAGGTATCTGAGAGAAACTTCAAAATATGGGCTACATTATGAGAGATATCATGTTGTTCTAGAGGGATACAACGATGCTAACTAGATATCTGATATAGAGGATTTCAAATCTACGAGTGGATTTGTTTTCACACTTGGTAATGCAGCCGTGTCATGGAAATCCTCGGGGCAAACATGTATTGCCCGGTCTACTATGGAATCAGAGTTCATAGTATTAGACAAGACAACAGAAGAATCAGAATGGCTTCGAAATTTCCTGGAGGATATATTCCTAGTTGGCCCAAACCGGTGCCAGTGATAAGCATACATTGTGATAGCCAATCGGCTATTGGGAGAGCCCAAAATATAATGTATAATGGTAAGTCTAGATAAATACGTCGGAGACATAATACCATACGTCAACTGCTCTCAAATGGCATAATATCGATCGATTATGTTACGTCGAAGGAAAACCTAGCGGATCCACTTACTAAAGGTTTACCTAGAGAGCAAGTTGAGAAGTCATCAAGGGGAATGGGCTTGAAGCCTATAAATTAAGAATTGTCACTGTAGAAACCCAACCTAGCTGACTGGAGATCCCAAGATCTAGGTTAAAAAGGGACAACTGAAACTTTGTGCAATTCAAAACAAGCACTGAAGAGTTTTGTACTCTTTCCCATTCCGATAATGACGCAGAGTGATGTCTGTCAAGGTTAGGATAAGCTAAGGGTTTTAATGATCACTATATTAGGAGATGAGTCCTAATGGGGGTAAAGGCAGATTATATCTTCATAGTAGATCACCTATTTCAAGTAAGAAGTGAGGCCGCTTCCATGGGATTTACAAGCTGATTTCCCTAAAGTGCTTGATGAATCCAGGACCATTGTTCAGGGCCGAAATGAACACAACCGTAGAACGGGAAATGGTCGAAGTAAAACAGTGTGTTGGCAATTGTCTTGGTTTACACTAACGGCGTAACAGTTCAAGACTATGGGTCACTGGTTTGCCAAGTAAATCTGATTGTCATTCACTAGAAAAGGTTCAAGGCGAAAGCTACCTATTTCGATGCAGTTTTAGTTCACGGAAACTCTATCAAGTGTTTGCATGAATATTTAGAGAATTGTGGGGGATTGTTGAAAATTTTCTAATTATAGTGTTTGGATGGAGGAGGGACATGTCCCTTGGATGGTACCCCAAGGGGACATGTCCTCCAATTTAGAAGAAAACTCCAAATGGTGCATGGTAAGGGGTATAACCCTTAGGAGGGTTACACCCCCAAACCAAAGGGTGCCCTTAAGGCACCCTTCCATTTCTATTTAAAAGGCTTTGGAGGTTCATTCTAAGAATCCAGATCTGAAAAACAAGTCTTGAGTCTCATAATTTCGTTTTTGAGTCAGAGAGAGAGTTCCTCCATTTTCAAGTTCAAGATCTTCTTAAGGAGTGCCCCTTGGAGAAGAGGAATCTGAGTTATCTTGGGAGAACATTAGCCACAAAACCCGTAGAGCACCGAGACGGGGCTAATAAGTTCTTAAGGACAGAGATCTATCTCGACTTGGACTGCATTTCGTCAATTTTTCTAGGTTTTTTCTTCACATTGCAAGTTTTAGGGTTTTGCATAGTTTGATTGGTATTCTGGTTTTGATCCGTTTGGTTGCATGTTAGTTTCTGTTTAATGACACTATACCACCAACAAGTATTGATACTGGGGGTGCCAAATTTTGGATAACAAGTCTTTTTTAAAATTAAATTATTCTCCTGAGTATTTTAGCTCACCTACATCAACCGGTAATTTGTATGATTGGTGTAAAAAAATTATACTCATAAAATATAATGAAAATAATATAATACTAATAAATTAAAATAAATAAATTATTTTAAAAATTAAGTAAATATTTATGTTAAATCATGTTTAAAGTAAATTTTCATATTTAATGACATATTTTCATATTTAATGGTAATTTTTCATGTCAATGCTCTATTTTCATATTTAATGTCATACATTTCATGTTTAATGACCAAATTTATATGTTAATATTACGAAATTTCAGGTGAGCGGCAATACACGTGTGAAATGTCAAAATCTTATGTCAGATGTGAAAATATTTTTCATGTTCAATGCCCTATTTTCATGTTTAATGCCCTAAATTTCATGTTAATGTTAATAAAATTTTTTGTTTCCGATTTTGCATGTTTAATTCCCTAATTTTCATATTTAATGTCATATTTCCATGTTTAATGTCCCAAATTTTCATGTTAATAATATATAGAGAAATAAATTTATAATTTTCATGTATGATGTCTTGATTCCATGTTTAATGCTAACAATTTCAAGTTAATATTCACAAAGCATTAATTTCTTAATTTTTATGTTTAATGCACTAAATTTCATATTTAATATTATATTTTCATGTTTAATGCCCTAAATTTCATATTTAATATTATATTTTCATATTTAATGCCTAAATTTTCATGTATAATATCCAAATTTACATATTAATGCTACGAAATTTCATGTTAATAGCAATACACATTGAAATGTCGAAATCTTATGTGACATGTGAAAAAATTTTCATGTTAAATGCATTATTTTCATGTTTAATGTCATAAATTTCATGTTAATGCTAATGAATTTTAATGTTGGTCGATTTTGTATGTTTATAGCCCAAATTTTCATATTTAATATCCAAATTTTCACAGTGCCCATTTTTCATGTTTAATGCTCATTTTCATGTTCAATATCTTATTTTCATATTTAATGACCAAAACTTCAGGTTAATGCTAATAATTTTCATGTTTGCATGTTTTACATATTAATTTTCTAATTTTCATATTTAACGTCGAAAATTTGACGTTAATGTCAAAAAATTCAAGTCAAGCCCAATTAATGTCAAATCTTTTATCTCTATAGTAAAAGATAAAATTCATGTTTAATGTTTAATGTTTATATTTTTATGTTTAATGTCCAAAATTTAAGATTATCAAAAATTTAGGTAACCAGTTTTTTAAATTTTTTAATCTTTTAAAAATAAAGAATTAATCTCAGCCTTTAGATTCTCATCCAAAGGTTGAGATTAAACCCAACACCCTTACACCTAGTATATCAGTAACGCCCCATATAAAGACGTTGAAAATTCTTTAAGATATATCTTCATTATTGGAGAAGTTGGGAATCAGTGGCCTGAATAAATCCAAATTAAAGAAGCCACTTTGTAATAAAGTTGAAAAATTGTAAGAATTTAAATGTGAATCTGGTTTTCCGATGAACATGAGACATGATCGTGATTTTATAAATCTAGTATGTAAGTACATATATCGTTCAAGTAATACAGTGATTATTAATCGGATGTCGAACATACATGGACTTAATATTTATCTTATTAATATCAAGACTAACCTATTTAACTTAAACTAAACTATTGGTTGAGAAAGAATTTTGATTAAATTAAATCACTGAAAAGGTAAATAAAGATAAATAACAAACTTCGGGAAAACCTTATAAAATAGAAGAACCTAGGGTTGTAATTTCACCTAAGTAAGAACACAATAAGTTCATCCACTTTTCATTCAATTGGGTTGTTGTTACTAATTATTAACCTAGAATACTAAACTATTCACAAGCCTCTTTTGATGGTTAGATAAATATATTCAGAATAACTCAATATACTATATGACTATGTTATTAAATTAAACCGAATCTCTTAAGGTTAGGTTCTAATATTGGTTACATATACTATTTAGATATATTTCTATCATACAGGGAAATCTATTCCACGAATAAGATCGCACGATATTATTCTCATGGCTAATCCAAATTTCCTCCGTCAAATTCTTAAGGACTTACCAAGACTATTTTATTATTGGCCAAACAAATAAAATAAGCACCAAAACACAGAGAATAATAAATAATAAATAACAAATCCAAAAGAATAAAAATATGCAATTAAATTCATTAAACATGCTCAAGATCCATTACAACCATATATTTAATGAATTAGCTACTCATAATATTCAATAAAAATAAGCTAATCATTATAACAAGTCAAGAAATCATAAAATATAAAGCTATAGAGAAAATGGAAGAAAAAAACTCTCGTTTGCAGCCTTCGTCTTCAAGTTCTAACTCTGGTTGATGCACTCGTTCTTGCCTTGCTCTAGGCGTTCTTTTATGCTTTGGGAGGCTCCAAAATATGTTATGAGACTTGATAATTGGTTTTGGGATGAACTTGTTCTTATATAGGAGGTTCATGGGGTGTTTCCAAAAATCGGATCTAGTGCGAATCTTCTTTTCGGTGCATTGCGACGCGCAAAACCTAGAGTCGCGAGGCGCCAAGCTTTGCTACTCTGTTGACAAAATTTGCTCTATATCTCAGTTTGTTTAAGCCCACGTCTCGACACGCGTTTAGCATCAGGACGCGTGTTTTGACTCCGAATTTTTCCCGATTTGCTCTATATCTTTCCGTTTTCATCCCTAATTAATTTGATTGAATCGTGATATTATTTTGACCTGCTAAACGCACCCAAAACACATCAATTCACTAATAAAACTCGATATCACCCAAAAAATATTAAGATCAAAGGGCGGGAAATATATGGATATTAACCGCTCGTCACGCCCCCAAACTCAATATTTTTCTAGTCTTCGAGCAAAACAAAAAAGAAATAAAATAAATAAACAAATTAAAACAAAATTAAATTAATTTAGGCTACTTTTGTAGGAATCACGGTTGCATTTAGCATATGTAACAAGCCTTTAAACCCCTAGGCGACCCTAGTGAGGCTTACAGTGACGATACCCACAAACGCCATTTATCACACACATGCAATCACACACAAATGCAAAAGCTAAAAATAAAACTAACTAAAAAAAAAAAACGGTCTTGGGAGTTACACATAATATTATCCTCAGAGAATCCCTACTAATAAAACCCAAGAACCTTCAAAGTACCCAATGCAACTCAAATCCAAGTTCTTGAATAAATCTTCTAAACTAGACTCACAGCGTGTATGTATAAGGTCTAGTCACAGCTCAATTCCTAAGTAAGTCAACTCAGTGATTTCGTCTGAAAAATTGACATCTGATAGGTCAAACCAACCTAGATATCTCAAAAGTGTATGTGTCTGTATTTTTTTTTTGCTCAGTATGGTACGATTTTTCTCTCTTTTTTTTCTCAACACATATACCCTTTAAGGTATCATATCTCCTCATGGTGGTCGTAATACTCGTCCATAGGTAGCTTCACGTTTATTGGTTATAAGTTATTTAACTTCTTCTTTTTTCTTTTTTCTTTTTTCTTTTTTCTTTTTTCCATACCATACATCATAACACTAACAAATTGAGATAGATATCTAACCAAACGGTCATTCATCGTCAATCAATTTCTTCAACTAGTCATTTTATCAACTCCCTAGATTCTTACTACTAGAAACCTACTTTTAAGTGCATATGAGTCTAACCTAGATCACATACTCAAGGCATCAGATAAAAGTAAATTGGGCACTTATCATTTCTAAAATTTCATCCTAAAGCAAACAAACTCATCATATGAACTATATTTCACTACTTAAGAATATTTTTTTTATTTCGATTTTTTTAAATAAATAGCAGAAGCTAACACTAACATGCACATACCTCAAACTTAAAACTTGCATTGTCCTTAATGTAAGATAAACGTAAAGAAACAAAGAGTGATGAACAATACTATCATGTATGGAGTTGATAAGACTCATGCTGGTCAGAATTTGGCTGCGCAAACTGTGTGGATTGTACTAGTTACTGGATAAATACACGTATAAACTATTAAACACGCAGATAGCACACAATAAAATAAAACTAAAAAAGATAATAAAAATAATGTGTGGGTTGTCTCATCGTTAGCTCTAAGTTTAAAATCTTCAGCCAGATGTTCTTTAAAGATCTTTCTTCAATGAGGCTTCAATGTGGCTTTGGATATCTTAGATATGACAATGTCATGTGCATTACTGTTCAATATCCTCTTCAAACCATGAGATGGCAAATGAAGATATTTTCTACTTTGTACTACCATCACATTCTTCTACCTTTTCACTTTAGGACGTCTAGAATGAAGATAAGATCATCAGGAGGTCTCGAATGATGCTTTACTTTGAATGGTTGTGACATTCTATCAAGTTTATGGGCGGTATCCATGATGCTACATTCCTCATGGTGTGATGTGTACCCTTGTGTCATGAGGTTTTCAATAGGCTCACACAACTGCTTTTGCCTAACTCCTTGTTCCACCACTTCCTTATTGATGTACTTTTGAATTTCTTCGTCTAACTCTTTATCAGATATCTGCAGAATGTATGCTTTAAAATTGTCAATTTATGGGTACATAGTCGATGTATCATGATTGATATCATTTGATGTATCTGTCTTTAAGCCCTCATATTGCTTTGTTAGTGTGAAAGGTATGGGTAGTTCATCTACTCGTGTCTTCTCATAAATGCACTCAGTGAATGGAGGGTTATCTAGATCAATTCGAGACTCTGTTTGTTCAGGCTCTTGACATGATACATCCATCTCTTTATACGGCTATGCTCTCTCCCTATTACAGTGTCTTTGTGAATTTCTTGACTCCCGAGGGCTTCTTCAGTGTCATATGACAATGTTCCTTGAGGTATGTAGCTCTGGTTATTGGCTAGTTGTCTCTATTGGTCTTTCAGTATCTGTAAGGATGCTGTCTGACTCGAAAGATTGCATCAAAATTAGCTTCTCGTATCTTAAGCATGTCAACGATCCATTCCTCCACAGATGGTTCTAGTTTTTTAGGAAATTCTTGGGCTTGTGGTGGATAAAAAAGATAATATGGTTCAGTGAGATATGCAAGACCTTCATTGTTATGCCACATAAAATTCTGATGGTTTTGCCACCTTGGGTTGTAGTTGAACATGCAATGATCACTCGGGTGGTTTCCCCTACATATCTCGCATCTCATCATCGTGCTCTGAAAGGCTTGAGCATACATCGCGTCACTTCTATCTAACATCCACTTATAGTTGTTGGGCTGGACAATGAGCCTCAGAAAATCAGATTGTATCTCACCGAAATAGGGTGTAGCATCAACGCTTGTAACTTTTAATGCCTCCATCGCCCAATGGTACTTCATTACTTCGACCAGCTGAAGTAAAAGAAAAACAAAAAGAAAGATAAAAAGAAAAAGGGAGAGGTGTTTAACTAAACAAGTAAAGTGTTGCCGTAATATTAATAAACAAAAATAATTTACGTCCCCGACAACGGCGCCAAAAATTTGATCACGGTTTTATAATGCTAAAACGTAAACGCACATATCACTCAAGTAATACAATGACTATTAGTCGTATGTCGAACCCACATGGACTTAAAATTTATCTTATTAATACCAAGACTAACCTACTTAACTTAAACTAAACTATTGGTTGAGAAAGAGTTTTGATTAAATAAATCACTGAAAAGGTAAATAAAGACAAATAACAAATTTCTGGAAAACCTTATAAGATAGAAGAACCTAGGGTTGTAATTTCACCAAAGTAAGCACACAATAAGTTCAGACACTGTTCATTCAATTGAGTTGTTACTAATTATTAACCTAGAACACTCAACTATTCACAAGCCTCTTTCGATGGTCAGGTTAATATATTCAAAATAACTCAATTAATTAATGTCTATGTTAATTAAATTAAATCGAATTCCTTAAGGTCGACTTCTAATATTGGTTACGTATGCCATTTATGTATATTTCTATCCCGCAGGGAAATATATTCAACAAATAAGATCACACGCCATTATTCTCACGGCTAATCCAAATTTCCTTCGTCGAGTTCGTAAAGATTCACCAAGATTATTCTATTGTTGGCTAAACAAATAAAATAAGCATCAAAGCATAGAGAATAATAATAATAATAACATAAAACCAACAAAATAAAAATATGCAATTAAATTAATTAAGCATGCTCAAGATCCATTAAACCCTAGATTAAATGAATTAGCTACTCATAATATTCAATAAATTTAAGCTAATCATTATAACAAGCCAATAACACATAAAAGATAAAGTTAGAGAGAAAATAGAAGAAATAAACTCTCGTTTGCAGTCTTCAAAATCCAACTCCGGTTGATAAATTCGTTCTCGCTTGTACTTGACATTCTTCTATGCTCTTGGAGGCTCCAAAATATATTATGAGACTTGGTAATAGATTTTGGGACGAACTTGTACTTATATAAGAGATCTAAGGGGTGTTTCCTACTTAAAAATCGGATCCAGGATGAATATAGAAAAAATCTCTCGTGTTGCGACGCGCGTGGAGCGCATCGCAACACTCACACTTCTTTTTAGCATGTTGTGCCATGCAAAACCTAGAGTCGTGACTCGCCAAGTTTAATTTGCTGCGCAAGTTGACAAAATTTTCTCTCTCTCGCAATTTGCTTAATGCGCGAGTCTCAATACACATTCAGCGTCGCGTGTTTTAACTCCAAATTTTTATCAATTTGCTCTGTATCTTACCATTTACATCCTTAATTAATTCTATTGAATCATAATATTATTTTGACTTGTAAAACGCTCCCAAAATACATCAATTCGCTTATAAAACTTGATATCGCTCATAAAATATTAAGATACAGAGACGGTAAATATAAGGATATTAACCACTCATCAAGTGAAGCACGAAAACTTGAAAGTTGGAAAAAAATTGTAAGTTTATGAATAATATATGTTTATTCAATAAAAATCTAAATAAATAATATGGTTTTAGCATCTTTTTATACAAAAATTCTCTAGTTTTGAATAGGAAAATCCTAATTATTATGACATAATAAAATCTCTAAAATACAAAAGAAATCTTTAAATTGCAAAATAAGAAACAAATAAATTTGATGACGATTCGAAAACGACTCTAGTCCATATTAATTTTTTCATCAGTTTTGAATCTATATATTTTATAAACCATAAATAAATAATTATATCATAAGTTTTGAGCCTATAAAGACGACTCTATCAATTGTAAAGAAGTCAGTAGCTTCTTGGTGTCCAGCTGCCATTGAAAGGGATTGTTACCTACTGCAGGTCATCCTTGAAGACTAATGAAGATAGCTTCCAAGCTATTTTAGGTGATAAGTTGAAAGTATGGCTAACAAACAAAGAAAAGCCATGAATCAAGGAGTGAATGGTGGAGTAATAGTAACCAACCTTGTCCTATAAATTCAGCCTTCCAGTGAGTTTGTAAATCATCACAATAAGTGAGCAATTGTGTAGAGAGTGTAAGTGAGGTTTTGTGAGTTTTTGTGTTTTGTAAACTTGTAGTATTATTCTTGGTAGTAATAATATGAATTCGGTTTCTTCCTCAAACACTTCCTAAAGTGATCGTTATTTCACAACAAGTGGTATCAAGAGCTTTGGTTCTTCATTGAGATCGAAAAACCGAAGAACGGAACTTCGATTGGAAAATTCGAGTTCCGGCAAAGTTGTCAAAAATCCAATTTGAGGGTACCATCATCTAGTTCACGTCGAGACGAGCACGGTGGTATTTTCCGGCGACCGATCCGACGTCCCGTTTGCCCTCACGCACCGCACGCGCCTTCCAGAGCCTGACCCACGCGCCACCACGCGCAGCACGCACTTCACGCGCTCCAGAGGTTGAAGACGACACACGTGGCAGCCACGTCAGCGCCACGTCACCAACACATCAGCGACACGTGTCCGACACGTCAGCATACGGGTCCCACCTGCCACGTCACCTGCCACGTCAGCACGCCACGTCAGCAACTGGGCCCCACCTTGCCACATCAGCACTGACACGTCAGCGCCACGTCAGCAGCCTGGTAAATTTCATTCAGCCCCCTGAAGTTTTTGAAATTTACAGTTTTGCCCCAGAAGTTTTAGGAATTTACAAATCAGCCCCTGTGTCGGATTTAGACCAAAGAAGTGTCTATTCCACCATTTTCGACCGTTCCGGACGCAACGGTGACCTCCGATTTGTGAAATTCAGACCCAATTTTAGTGTATTCTCATTTTAAACTTTAAAACTTAAAATGGAGATAGAGGATTCCCATTCTGGTGCAATGATTAAATTGGCTGCCACTAATTACTCCCTCTGGAGACCTAGGATGATAGATTTTTTGCATTGTAAAGATCTGTTTGATGTCATTGAGTTAAAGGGAGTGAGACCGGAGTCTGTTAAGGAGTATGACTGGAATAAACTCAACAACAGAACCTTGGGTCAGATTAGGCAGTGGATCGGTCACAATGTCTTCCACCATGTAGCACAGGACACATATGCTTATGAAATGTGGAGAAAATTGGAAGACATGTTTCAGGCCAAAACAGCTCGGAATAAAGCCTTAATAATGAGGCGATTGGTGAATTCTACGGAGTGGAAATTCCGTTGCAGAACACACCAACGAGTTCCAGAGCCTGGTGAATCAGTTGTCTGCAGTAGACATGCAACTGGCAGACGAAGTTCAAGCCCTCTTGTTACTCAGTTTCTCTACCTGATAGCTGGGAGACTCTGGTGGTTACTCTCAGCAACTCAGCTCCAGGAGGCAAACTTACCATGCCTATGGTAAAGGATGCCCTGTCAAATGAAGAAGCCAGAAGGAAAGACGTGGGCTCAGATCAAACAGAAGCCCTTGTCACGGAGCAGCGAGGAGACAACATGAGAAACATCAAGGAAGGAGGAGAGGCAGAAGCAAAAGCAGGGGCAGGTCCAAGGACGGGAAAAAGACATACAAGTGCTTCCACTGTGGCATTGAAGGCCACTTGAAGAAGAATTGCCGGAAACTACAACGGGAGCAGGGACAAGGCAATAACCAGCCGAAGAAGAATGACGCGGAGACACTAGTAGTTACTACGGTGGATGTAGCTATATGCTCCGGCCAGGAAGAAGCATGCCTTCACACCGCAACTCAGGATGTCGAGTGGGTGGTAGATACTGCAGCATCCTACCACGTCACTCCTCACAGAGGATTTCTTCACAACATACAAAGCAGGAGACTTTGGAGCAGTGAAGATGGGGAATACCAGTTCTTCTCAGATAGAAGGAATTGGTGAAATACAGTTGCGGACAAATGCAGGGTATAAAATAACCCTGAAGGAAGTCAGACATGTTCCAGAACTTCGGCTCAACTTACTCTCGGGAGTAGCCCTTGACAAACAGGGCTATGCTAGCCACTTCAGTAACGGCACCTGGAGAATGATCAAAGGTGCTATGGTCATCGCCCGAGGACACATCTGTGGAACCTTGTACAAGACTCATGTGAAGATTTGTGCAGAAAGCCTAATGTAGCTGAACGAGAGGCTTCTCAGAATCTGTGGCACCAGAGACTCGGTCACATGAGTGAAATGGGGTTGTCTACCTTGACAAAGAAGGATCTAATCACCGTCTCCAAAAATGCTAATCTGGATCCTTGCAACCACTGTCTATTCGGTAAGCAACACAGAGTCTCTTTTAATTTCTCATCTACAAAGAAATCAGAGTTACTCAGTCTGGTGTACTCTGATGTATGTGGTCCCTTGGAGGTAAACTCACTAGGTGGTAACAAATATTTTCTGACTTTTATTGATGATGCTTCTCGGAAAGTATGGGTGTATTTTCTGAAATCAAAGGATCAGGTCCTGGACTATTTCAAACTGTTCCATGCCATGGTCGAGCGTGAAACAAGGAAGAAACTGAAGTGCCTTCGTACAGACAATGGAGGCGAATACACTTCCAGGGAGTTCGATGCCTACTGCGGAAGTCACGGCATTCGACACGAGAGGACTGTTCCACGCACCCCACAACACAATGGTGTCGCTGAAAGGATGAACCGCACTATTATGGAGAAAGTCAGAAGCATGATCAGTATGGCTAAGCTGCCAAAGCCATTCTGGGGAGAAGCTGTTCGTGCCCCTGCTACCTGATCAACAGATCACCATCTGTACCGTTGAACTTCGAGATTCCGGAGAAGAGTGGGTCTGGTAAGAATCCCTCATATTCTCACCTCAGAATATTCGGATGTTTAGCATTTGCACATGTATCCAAGGAGCTCAGGCAGAAGCTCGATGCAAGAACTACTCCATGCATCTTCATAGGCTATGGAGACGAAGAATTTGGATACAGGTTATGGGACCCGAAGGAAATGAAGGTCATCAGAAGCAGGGATGTAGTGTTTCTTGAAGACCAAACAATAGAAGACATTGAAAAGCCCAAGATGCCTTCTAAAACCAGTGCCGACAATGCCGATGCAAATCCAGACACAACCCCAACACCAGAACCAACACCAGTGGCCACAGATGATGATGGGGTGCAAGACATACCAGAAGCAAAACCAGAGGAGGAAGGAGGTGTTGAGCAGGGGGAGCTGCAACCTACTCCATCAGAGGCTTCGAGTTCATCCACAGATCCGGATGATATCAGACAGCCAGAACCTCCAGTACGAAGATCCGAGAGAGGCCGGATTCCATCAGCCAGATATTCAGGATCAGAATACATTCTGCTTACTGACGAGGGGGAGCCAAAAACCTTCAACGAAGCGGTATCTCATGAAGACAAAGACAAATGGCTGCACGCAATGCAGGATGAGATGGAATCTCTGCAGAAAAACAACACTTATGAGATAGTCAAGCTCCCACATGGAATGAAGGCACTGAAGAACAAATGGGTATTCAAGCTCAAGAAAGATGGCAGCGGGAAAGTGGTGAAACACAAAGCTCGGCTAGTGGTCAAAGGATTCCTACAGAAAAAGGGGATCGACTTTGATGAGATTTTTTCACCAGTGGTAAAGATGGCTTCAATCCGAGTTATCCTAGGATTGGTAGCCAGGTTGAACTTGGAGCTTGAACAGATGGATGTCAAAACAGCATTTCTTCATGGTCATCTGAATGAAGAAATCTACATGGAGCAGCCAGAAGGATTCAAGGTTTCAGGTAAAGAAAACCTTGTTTGCAAGCTGAAAAAGAGCTTGTACGGGCTCAAACAAGCACCGAGGCAATGGTACAAGAAGTTCGACTCATTCATGGTGGGTCAAGGCTACAAAAGAACTGCAGCAGATCAGTGTGTATACATCCAGAGGTTTCCAAATGGAAGTTTCGTTGCTCTTCTAGTGTATGTAGATGACATGTTGATTGTTGGACAAGAAGCAGCGAAGATCAGCCAGCTGAAGAAGGAACTCTCCAAGGATTTCGACATGAAAGACTTGGGACCAGCTCAACAGATTTTGGGAATGGAGATTGTTCGTGATAGACAGAACAAGAAGTTGTGGCTTTCACAGGAGAGGTATATTGAACGAGTAATCAGGAGATTCGATATACAGAAAGCCAAACCAGTCAGCGTTCCGCTAGTGCACCATTTCAAACTGAGCAAGAGTTCGTGTCCCTCATCCAAGAAAGAGATAGAGGAAATGTCAGCAATACCGTATTCTTCAGCTGTTGGAAGCCTAATGTATGCAATGGTATGTACCAGGCCAGATATTGCACACGCAGTTGGTGTAGTGAGCCGTTTTCTCTCTCTACCTGGAAAACAGCACTGGGAGGCAGTCAAATGGATTCTCAGGTACCTCAAAGGTACAACGAAGTTTCGCCTGTGTTACGGGGAAGCTGATCCGATCTTGGAAGGCTATACAGATTCAGATATGGCGGGAGATCTTGATGGTAGGAAATCTACATCAGGATTCATTTACACTTTTGCAGGGGGAGCTGTGTCATGGCAGTCAAGATTGCAGAGGTGTATAGCATTATCCACAACAGAAGCTGAGTACATTGCCATAGCTGAGGCAGGAAAAGAAATGTTGTGGCTAAAGCGGTTTCTCCAAGAGTTAGGGATTAAGCAAACAGACTACAAGATACATTGCGACAGTCAGAGTGCTCTGGACTTGAGCAAAAACTCAATGTATCATTCCCGGACGAAACACATTGATATTCGTTATCACTGGATACGCGAGGTGATGGATCAACAACTACTGAGACTAGTGAAGATCCATACAGATGAGAATCCAGCCGATATGTTAACAAAGGTGGTTACTCGGGACAAGCTAGAGTTGTGCAGACATAGCCGGGATAGCTGTCAGATGAAAATTGCTTCAGACGCAGCTGGAGGGGGAGAATTGTAAAGAAGTCAGTAGCTTCTTGGTGTCCAGCTGCCATTGAAAGGGATTGTTACCTACTGCAGGCCATCCTTGAAGACTAATGAAGATAGCTCCAAGCTAACTTTAGGTGATAAGTTGAAAGTATGGCTAACAAACAAAGAAAAGCCATGAATCAAGGAGTGAATGGTGGAGTAATAAAACCAACCTTGTCCTATAAATTCAGCCTTCCAGTGAGTTTGTAAATCATCCCAATAAGTGAGCAATTGTGAAGAGTGTAAGTGAGGTTTTTTGTGAGTTTCTTGTTTTGTAAACTTTAGTTATTATTCTTGGTAGTAATAATACGAATTCGGTTCTTCTTCCTAAACACTTCCTAAAGTGATCGTTATTTCACAACATCAATAAGACCCCACAAAATGTGCAATGGATGTTATTGTCAAATTGAGTGCAATATTGTACATAACTTTTATATTATTTATCAAATCATTTTGCTTTCATTCTACGTTCTAATTAATTAATTAGGTCCCATATTTACTTGGATTCAGTACTGAATTTTTTATAAATTATAATTGGCAGTGAATCCAAATTCTTACACTAAACCTTAGTTAGACTTGTGCAATTTTAACATGCATTACATGGGAAAATGAGTATAATCCCCCGATATTTGATAAAATTATTCGAAACCCACTATGTTGTTTAAAAATTAAATAAAACCACCCTTGTTGGTATAAAAGCTCTCTCAAATATTACTTTTATTTATCATTTTACTATTTTCCCCTTATGGAAAACATAAATGTTTAAGAATTATTTCTAATAAATACTTAAGAAATATGAATCAAGTAAAATGATAAAAAATTAAATACCTTGTATCTTTTATAATTTCATTTAATTCAAACATGTACTACAAGAAAATAGATCTTTAGCGTCGGAAAATTTCTTCGCTAAAAGTCAAAATTTCGTCGCTAAAGGTCTTTAGCGTCGAAAATAAGAAGGTATTTATAAGGAGGGAATTCAAAAAATTTAAATTTACCCTTTAGCGTCGAAACATTCGTCGCAAATGAACAAAAATTTAAATTTAATTTTTTTGGCGAAAAATTCAAATTTTAGAAGGCGGGAAATCGAAAAATTTAAATTTCGATTTCGACGCTAAAAGGTAAACGTTTAGCGTCGAATGTAAATTTCGACGCTAAAAGGTAAACCTTTAGCGTCGAACCAAATAGATTTCGACGCCAAAGGGCAACCCTTTAGCGTCAAACAACTATTTCGACGCTAAATGTGTGACTTTTAGCGTCCAAATAGATTTCGACGCTAAGGTTTACCTTTTAGCGTCGAAATTGAAATTCGACGCTAAAGGTTTATTAACGTCGAAAAAAGTTTGGACGCTAAAGGTCCATTTTCTTGTAGTGATTTTAGTTTTTCTCTATTATTTATCATTAAATATATTTAAATTATTTTACTTGATTCATATTTCCTAAACATTTAAATTTTTCATAATAGGCAAAATGATAAATGAAGTTAACTTTTAAGAGATTTTTTATAACGATATAAGGTTTTGTTTAGTTTTTAAATATTACGATGATTTCGATTAATTTTTTCATATTCTAATCCTTGGTTCCCGGGTATAGTTAATCTGTTGATCAAGACATGGATGTATACTGTTAAGATGCTTGATAAACTCTAGATTGTGTCATCCATTTGGCTGACCATATCTTTGAATAAGAAATTAATTTATGCAAAAGAATTGTATATGCAATATATTCCTTTTCTTTTTCCTAGCAAGCAGATTCGAGTCTTGCAGTACTTATCCAAACTCCCTGTTAATTATCACGTAAGCCAATGTCGTAAGATTATAAAGAGCATGGAAATTAATTAAAGGCCTATTTTCAAAATTACATTTCTAAGTTTTTTCATATATAGAGTCAAATAAGTGATCTATAATAAAAAAAAAAATAGAGTAAATAATATTGTCATATCTCAAGTGATATTTAAAAATATCTAGATAATAAGATACTTATATTTTATCAAATTTAATGAAATAAAGATTTCAAAAAGAAATTTAATAACAACTAATGATCTATATAGCGAAACCCACCTAAGTTGGTTGGTGGTTTAGTAGAGGCAAATAAATCTGACGAAAATGGCATCATGTATTTATTTAATTATGTTTAATTTCAAAAACTTTTTTTAACGTATACATCATATGCGGTAACAAAGTGGATCTGTGCATAAAATTCATGGGCAGCCTTGAAGGTAATGGTTTTATCATAGTTTTCCAAATCAGATCGGACCGGTCGGTTCATCCGGTCAAATCAAGAACCGATCGTGAGTTCAATTTAGTCATATGTAAAAAATCGGTATGATAAATAATCGATCAAAATCAGATCGGACCGGCTCAATATTTTTTTCATTTTTTTTGTATTTTTTAATTTTTAATTAAATAAAATTATTTATTATGTTAGTCGATTTTACCAACTACCAATAATCCATTAAACCATTTACATCACCAATTTAATCTCTGATACGATTATGAAAAGGGTTTTACCCTAGCTTGGTTCTTTTTCTCAGGATCGATCAAAGCTGGCCCAGGGGAAAAATGTATTGCAGCCACAATAGTTTCCGCCATTAATTTACAAATCATTCTCCTCATTTAGTGGAGATATCACAGGACGTCTGTAAGTGAAATAATTTTGTTGCGTACTTGGCTCATGAAGAGGAACCATGTAGAGCAAAACTGAGAATATTCCACTGGACCTGGCCGGCGGTTCGGTTGCGGTTCCGGCCGGTTTCACAAGTGTGTAACTAGAATCGTGAACCGAACCGGTCGATTCCGGTTCCGATTCTGGTTCGGTTCGAACTTTTTTTATTAATTATATAAAAAATTCGAAAATAAATTAAAATAAATTAGATTAATTTAATAAATAAATAAAATTATTAAATTGAAGAGCTTGAATTTAAATTTTAAAAAATTTAAGTTGCCTACGTATCCTCCAGGTGTGAGATGAATCAAAGCTCACGTAATTCCATTACAATTATAAGATATTCCCCCTTTGGAAATTTACAATTTTGTAATTATCAAATATCAATCATCATTATCAGTTGATCCTTCAGCTCCGGTTCCGCTTGCACTTGTTGTTGCAGATATATTATCGAACAAGTCTTCAAAATCATCGGGGCATCTTCTAGTTGTCTCATATTAGCTCGAGTCCAGTCATCCACACAAGCTGTTGCTTTTAGAGTGCTTGGATGTAATGAAGATCGTCTAGCTTCCAATATATTGTCTCCCAAGCTGAAGGTTTACTCAACCGCAACAGTGGAAATAGGTGCTGTCATATCTCTTTAGCAATAATTGATAAAACATGATATATATTTTGATGTCGGTTCCACTATTAAAGGATTTTAAAATTTTTACTAACTAAACTTCAGTAGGAAACTCGAAATTTGTAGATAAATAATTATCTAATTCGGGGTTATTAGTTGTCATATCTCTAGCTTTTTTATTTCGTTACAGTAACCAATGATCCCCTACGCTAAGTCTTGTTTGAATTACCGGTTCGCTACTACTAGATTCACCTAATGTTCCTAAGTTATATATTACAATATAATCATTAAATAACTCAATTAAATCATTTCTTAATCTCACTATTATTATTGTAGTATCAATTTCATTTAATATTCTTAAATAACCATAATAAGCTTGTAAAGCACTATTCAAACATTCTAATTTAAATCTAGGATCAAAAACAGCAGTAATAAGATAAAGTAAATGAATTTCTCTAAAATAATTCAACCATTTTACCTTCATAGCAGTAATTGGTGTGTTGAAATAATAAAAAATGAATCATATTTATAGAGTTTTAGAATTTTTTTGATACCAAAAATGCCCATAAATATAACTGTTTTATTACTGTTATTAGGGGTATAATAGAAATTATATAATATAATTTATTTTTAATGGCCAACGGCCATTTTATTTTTTTAATTTAAGGGGTAGGGAGCTAACCCAACGGCTAGTAGCCGTTGGTAGGGTTCCTGTTGGAACCCTACGGTTCCAGGCGGAACCGTATGGTTCCGTTTGGAACCGTTGGAACCGCTGGAACAGTTCAGTTCCAGCGGTTCCGACCAGTTCGCGTTGGGGTGGAACCCCAACCGAACCGGTCAATCACGAACCTGTTGGAACCGTCCAACCGATTCGGTTCCGGTTTCGAACCGGAACCGTGGCCGGGTCTATATTCCATTATTGATTTGATTTTCCATCAAAACAGTGTTTTTGAAAATTAAAATTGGTGGATTGAACTAGACGAGTTCGAAACCGACTGATAATTTAATCCGGTTAAACATTAAAAATCAAAAATCGATGAGCCAGATCGGTTCATAAATTTTTTAAAACTAAAATTTAAAATTTATTTATTTGTTTATAATTTTTAATTAATTAAAATCATTTATATCTAATTTTATAGATTCAATGAGAACTGTTCAATCAATCTAAACAATAACCCATTAAATCTTTTCAGCAAACTTTGTGTGTCATACTCAAGCAAATAATAGTTTGTAACATAGAGCTGTAGCAAGGCATTGTGATGGGGTACCTGGTATAGGTTTTCGGAATAGAATTTTGACACGTGTCCATGATGTTCTGAGGGGATGCTGTGTTCTGAAAAGCCAATTCAATGGAGAGTTGGGGATATGTTAGTGGTATTCACAGGTCGGTCGGTAGAGTCCGATTTGTTGCTTTTGCCTTTGGATTGGTGTGGGTGGGAATCAAGTAGGGGTGACAATTTGGGTCATGATTCGTTTATTCGTTCGATTCGATTCGTTTTTAAGCGAATACGGGTTTGAAAAAATAGATTCGTTTAATAAATAGGTCAATTCGATTCGATTCGTTTATTAAACGAATCGAATACGAATTTAAGCTCATTGATTCGTTTATTCATTTAGGATTCGTTAATTATTTTATTTACTAGTTCTTGTTAATTTTCAATTAATATTCGAGAAAGTATAGCTAATTATGATAGAAAAATTAATATTTTCGATATTTGGTGAGGTATTTTTAGTAAATATATTAATTACATATGTATATATTTATGAAGAATTAATGTAAATCATGTGTGGTAAATTATTTTATTAAATAATATCATTAACTAAACGAATAAACGAATATTCGTATTCGATTCGTTTACTAAACGAATCGAATACGAATCCTGATATTAGGATTCGTTTAATAAACGAATCGAATACGAATTCATCACATTTTGATTCGATTCGTTTAGGATTCGATACAAATTCGATTTGTTGATTCGTTTTGTCACCTCTAGAATCAAGGAGAAAGAAAATAGTCAAATGAGTTGAAGAAGATTAAAGAAAGTGATATGATCTCAACAGTAACCAAATCGTTTTACTTGATCTCCCAAAAGGGCCAAAACTGCTCTTTCTTGTAGCAAATTTGACCTTTTTTTAAGCTGTCCAAATCAATTTGACATTTAATTGACAATGATAGATGTAATGTAATGAATACGTATTTTTTTATTATATAATCATAATTAAATTTTAATTTTAAATTTTAATTTTAATTTAATTAAATAATATATATATATATATATATATATATATATATATATATATATATATATATATATATATAATATATATATATATATATATATATATATATATATATACACACACACAAAACATCTTTTAATTAGTTTAAAATTATAATTTTTTACTCATTCTATATTTAATGGGTACATCTATCACTACTCATATTATATATATATAGACAGAGTCCATCTCCATTGAGAGCATCCTCATTTTATAAAAAGAAATGTGTAGGAGCGAAGTTGGGTTTACCACTATGTCTTTGACGTCGATGACCACGATACTGTTGGGCTCGCAGCTCGTAGAGAGTACGAATAGCCCTACGAGGGGGACTAATCGAAGAATAAAAGAGTCACCACCCAGTATAAGACACTTGGAAGGATTTAAGGCCGCACTACTATAGGAAATGACTTTCCTTAACGCGGCGGAAGTTGCCTGTGTGGGCACTGGCTCCGGTATGGATCTTTAAAATTTTCTTTGCCTTCTTCCTTTGTTGTAGTTGCCGAAATCAATCATTTGATGTCCAATGCTTGGATCAACCACTTGACCATCTGAACTATGACTCGAAACCAACAAACCGAAGTGTGGGCTTCACTCACAAAGATTAAACTCTAAACAATTTAGAGAATTAAGATGTCACAATGGTGTTTGACTTTTGGAATTTCAAACACTCTCACAACACTTGTGAATATTTGAATTTCTTCTCTCTTTTCTCTCTTTTGCACTTATGTGAATGAATGCAAAAATGTTCACCTTATAAAGTGAGAGAAATGACAGAGATTATATTCTCTCACACAAGCCAACTAACCTTGTCATTAAACATTTAATGCATTCTTGCAATGGCTAACACAAAAATGTGAATGTCATACCAAAATATAAGAAATGATAAGCTAAAGACAATGAATTTGTCATTAAGCATCTAATGCTTTCTTTCAATGACAAACATATAAATGTGGAGGCCATACCAAAGCATAAAAATGGATTAGCTAATGATAAAATTATTAGGTGCATACATGCCACCTAATAGACATAATAAATTGGAGAGTATAGGCATTTCATTTTTGCATGTGAAACCCGATGATGAGTCTCATTTGGAGGCACTATCTTTTAAGTCGCGGAAGCTGTGGGAAACGGACGTCGGAAGGGAAGAGTCAAGAATTGACGTTTTGTTGGATTTAGTTCACGTGTTTAGCTTCGGGTTCGCTTGTTGGACCTCCGTTTTAAATTATGCTTGGCCCAAAAAAACCCGCAAACCTTTTAATCTTGGCCCAAACCCACTCATTTAGCGAACACAACACCTAGCCCACCAAGAGAGGCCCACACGCCCATAGCCCCTAAAATACACACAAATTAAATCAAATATTAATTAAATTAAATATTAACTAAATAAAATATTAATTAATTGATATACCAAATTAAATAAGACATAAAATATAATTATACCAAATTAAAATATTGTAACTTCATAATCCAAAATATTATATACTAAATTAAAGAAATATTATGCCTAATTAAAATCAATCCTAACCAATTAAAATATTGTATTCCTAAACCAAGCAAATCAAATATTCAACCTTTCTAATTCACCAAAATTGTCCCCCCTCAATCCATTGATTTCCTTATCCAACACCAAATCAAATCCTCTCTTTAATGCCAAAATCCATTCCTTGTGAGACAAGGAGAAGCCCTATCCCTTCTCTATATAAACAACCCAAAACCAAAGCCATAGCCCTCTCTCTCACACGGTAATACACTCACAAAATTCAAACCCTAAACACTCTCTCATCACCAACCCTTCACGTAAACAATAAAATAAAAAAACCATCAAAGACACACAGCCTCTGCCTTCAAATTAATCACACAGAAACCCTTTACACAAGAAGCCACGTAGCCTGCCTTTCACGCTAATAGCCCACTATCACTCAGCGCACTTGCACCTTCACGCACCTGGCACTAACACTCAGCGATCACGCCACACCTGCACTCTATACGCCAGCCACTCATAAAACTTCACGCTATAACGCCACCTTGCTCCACTAACCGAATTGCCTCAACCTTCAACAACCCCTCAACCTTCAAACAACTTACGTAAGCCCTTCAACAACCCCTCAACCTTCACACAACTCACGGAAGCCACTCACTGCTTCACGCAAATAACAGCCCACTTCACCCATAAATCTGCCTCACGCCAAGTCCCCTCACTGCACGCACAAAGCCCTCCTTCACGCCCGCTGCCTCACTCATAACCTGACATTAAACAACTCTCAAATCCACGCCCAAACTGCCCAGAAATTGTCCACTAACACACCTGAATTGTGACCAGAAAATGGAACGAAAACAGCAGCAAAACGGAGCGAAAACAGCGACCAAAACAGCAAAACAACGAGCTAAGACGTTAATCTAGTGAACCGGAAGAGTTGCGGAGTGATAGCCCTTCCGACGGCCGTGAAACGCGAGTCCGAAAGTCGACATAAAAGGTTAGACATGAGGGTACTTTTCCTATTATTTCCATATATCTTTTTAATTGTTTTATTCATTTTTATCGCATGAGAGTCGTTTATTGATGCATGATTGTGGCCATTGAATAGAGAGTAAATGCATGTATTGTGGAATGATGTATGTTGTGGCCCTTGAGTAAAACAAAAAATGTGTCACCTCTCGTGGTATATAGGATGGAAACCCGGACATAAATTTCATAGCTGATTCTAAATGGACGGTAGTATGATCTGTACTCGGGATACAACTCCACGTACCACTTGAGTAAACGGCGCATATTTTGTTTTATGTTGTTTTGATGTGTTTATTATTCATTATTTAATTTCCGCATGTTACTTGTTTATGTAATGATGTGATCGAGCGCATGGGGTTAGTAAGTTGGATTAAAGGTCCCTTATTTTGAGGGGTTAAAATCCTTTACCACGATGCTCTGCCGCGCCGATTAATGTATATTCGGTTGAATGTAAGATGTGTTCAATCAGGTATACGAAATCGATATTATTGTCTTTATTTTTATATGCATGATGTGATCGAGCGCATGGGCTTAGTAAGTTGGATTAAAGGTCCCATATTTTGAGGGGTTAAAATCCTTTACCACGATGCTTTACCGCGCCGATTAATGTATATTCGGTTGAATGTAAGATCTGTTCAATCGGGTATACGAAGCCGATATTATTGTCTTTATTTTTTATATGCATGACGCGATCGAGCGCATGAGCTTAGTAAGTTGGATTAAAGGTCCCCTGTTTTGAGGGGTTAAAACCCTTTACCACGATGCTTTGCCGCGCCGGTTGATGTATATTCGGTTGAATGTAAGATGTGTTCAATCGGGTATACGAAGTCCGATATCATTGTCTTTTCTTTTTATATATGTATTGTGTTGATTGCGCATGGGCTTAGTAAAGTGCGATTAAAGGTCCCCTATTTTGAGAGGTTAAAATCCTTTACCACGATGCTTTGCCGCGCTTTTAGCCCGTTATTATTTATTAGGTGTCATCTATTCATCCGTTCATGTATGTGTCATGTTGTTTACTGTATTTTGGTGGTCACTACTGTAACCCCGTTCGAACGCGTTTCGGAACGTCGCACGAACGCATGTTTTCTGTCTGGTCCCGTTCGAACGCGTTATCAAACGCTATACGAATGCGAAGCTTCTGTTTACCGTTCGAACGCGTTTACGAACGCTACACGAACGCGAATACACTGAATTGAGTCATTTTCATCAAATGTCATGTATAATTGTTTCTTAGGTGATTTCTCTTATATCATGTAATCAATCATATTATTTGTATCTCTGCGTCTATCTGTTTGATGTGTTCATGAGATGCTATTCAAGCATAATTAGGTCATTAGTATGTTACTTGGTTCTTAGGCATGATTTAGCGTATTTGGTTGTTTATTTTCAAGCATGATTAATCATTTTGTTTTGCGTATGGAATTTGCATTATGTTTAAGTTGTTCTTTGTTTTTCGCATTATATGATCGAAGCATGTTCATGAGATTGCCGTGTGCTATTGCATGTTTTCCGTTATGATGATTACTTTCATGCATGTGAACTTAGAAGCATAATACTCTTGGAAATATGTGTTACTTAGGTTTGACTAGATTATTGCACAAATCGTTTTATTACAAGTGGCATAAGTAAGAGACCATTCCGAACCCAAACGGTTTGAGGTCTTCCATTGCGAGGGGTGAGTGCGGCCTTAAATCTTTGTCCCGGTTCATACCGGATGGCGACTCCATTATTCTCCGGTTTAGTCCCCCGCGGGCTACTCCGTACTCCCAACCGGGCCGCGAGCCCGGAACAACATGCGTCGCCCAGTTTGTGTTCCCATAGTCTGGTGACTCCACTGGGGATAGAGAATCGGCCTTGAAATAATGTCTTGTAATATTATGATTTGTGCTTTAATTAACCGTGTCTACTGTGGGTTAAAAGGGGTTTAATCAAAGGCACTTTTAAGGCTGGGTAATGGTTTGGTGTCTTCATTCATTCACTACCTTTCTAGAAGGAAAAGCTGTGTAGGCACATAGATAATCATCTACTCGTAGCCTACTGTGATGGACTAATTTGGAGGACTCGTTGTTTATTCCTTACACCAAGCGATAAGAGCCTAAGAGGCTTGGGTACTTAAGAGAGCCTCGCTCCACCCTCCCTCTGGGGAATCTACAACGGGAAGTCCATTTGACAGTCATTCACACACCATAGCTTGTTGGCACGTACCTTAGTGTATAAAAAAGGTGCGCTCACTTGGTCGCTCGAACCCTTGAGTGGGGAGACCTAGTTGTGGGTAATCATTCGTCAGCGAGAGCCTTTGTTCACACCCCCGTAAACCCGCATGTGAACCGTAGTCGTAGAACTAATAAGAATTATTTACTTGTGCTTGTGTTTGGGAACATGGTCGTTTGGATCCATTCGGACCTTTTGTCATGAGGTATGGGCTTGTTGGGCCATTTAAACTGGGACAAGAACATATCTTATGATGATTGGGCCAAAATCTTCTAAAACGCCAATGGGCCATTATATGTTTGTGTTTAGGAACATTATCATTTGGATACGGTTGGACTTCTTGCCATGAGATGTGAACTTGTTGGGCCATTTAAACTGGGACGAGTTCACTCCTATGACAGTTAGCCCAAAAGCTTCTAAAATGATGATGGGCCGATTTGTGTGAAAATTTTAATGAGTTGATATATTTCTTGTATCGTATGCATCTCATGCATCACATGCACCTCATGCATACATGCACCATGTTAACCCCCTTTTGTCTTGAAAGCCATCATAGATACCCGTTGGTTAGGGAAGAGGGCAGACTTGTCAAAAGACCGAGCATCCACCAAGAGTACCGGCAGAAGACCTAACCCAACGGGATATGAAACTCAATCATGCATGCATGCATACACGTAACATATTTGCATCCTTTTTGTGTTTGTTCTGTTTTGTAATAACAGGTTTCAAAGGAGAAAAAGAGAAAGCATCAAATGCAAGCCAACCAGAAGCGGCAACAGTACAATGTTAGCAGTTTTCAGGAATGAATCACAAGGGCGAGGCCCTTATCAGTATCAGTCTGGGGGCGAGGCCCATATCAGTATCAGTTGGGGGCGAGGCCCACATCAGTATCAGCTGGGGCGAGGCCCATATCAGTATCAGTTGGGGGTGAGGCCCACATCAGTATCAGTTGGGGGTGAGGCCCACATCAGTATCAGTTTGGGGCGAGGCCCATATCAGTATCAGTCTGGGGGTGAGGCCCATATCAGTATCAGTTGGGGGCGAGGCCCACATCAGTGTCAGCTGGGAGCGAGGCCCATATCAATATCAGTTTGGGGCAAGGCCCATATCAGTTTCAGTCTTGGGGATGAGTCCTAGGGGCGAGGCCCATGTCAGTATCAGTTTGAGGCGAGGCCCACATCAATCTGGGGGCGAGGCCCACACCCTTATCAGAATCAGTTTTACCGGGTATGACACTCCGGGTATGGAGACACATCAGTATCAGTTTTGCCGGGTACGGTAATCTGGGGGCGAGGCCCACATCATTATCAAAATCAATTTTGCCGGGTATGGCACTCTGGGAACAAGACCCACAGTTTAGGGAAAAAGACCCTTATCTCAACTCAAATCGGGAACAAGACCCACAGTTCAGGGAAGAAGACCTTTATCTTAACTCAAATCGGGAACTAGACCCACAGTTCAGGGAAGAAGACCCTTGTCTCAACTCAAATCGGGAACAAGACACATAGTTCAGGGAAAAAGACCCTTATCTCAACTCAAATCGGGAACAAGACCCATAGTTCAGGGAAAAAGACCCTTATCTCAACTCAAATCGGGAACAAGACCCACAGTTCAGGGAAAAAGACCTTTATCTCAACTCAAATCGGGAACAAGACCCACAGTTCAGGGAAAAAGACCCTTATCTCAACTCAAATCGGGAACAAGACCCACAGTTCAGGGAAGAAGACCCTTACCTCAACTCAAATCAGGAACAAGACCCACAGTTCAGGGAAGAAGACCCTTTTCTCAACTCAAATCGGGAACAAAACCCACAATACAACTCAATTCAACTTGGGAAAAAGACCCACTCGGCGGTTCGAGAATGAACCACCTCTCATCCACTCATTTCGAAGCTACATGGCAAGTTAAGTGGCAGCTGGCGAGCCAGGTAAGTAAAAATGCATTGCATAGACTTTGATAAGATTGTCACTATCACACACTGCACAAGTCCCATCAAAGTGGGGGCGACTGTAGGCATTGCATTTTTGCATGTGAAACCCGATGATGAGTCTCATTTGGAGGCACTATCTTTTAAGTCGCGGAAGCCGCGGGAAACAGACGTCGGAAGGGAAGAGTCAAGAATTGACGTTTTGTTGGATTTAGTTCACGTGTTTAGCTTCGGGTTCGCTTGTTGGACCTCCGTTTTAAATTATGCTCGACCCAAAAAAAACCCGCAAACCTTTTAATCTTGGCCCAAACCCACTCATTTAGCGAACACAACACCTAGCCCACCAAGAGAGGCCCACACGCCCATAGCCCCTAAAATACACACAAATTAAATCAAATATTAATTAAATTAAATATTAACTAAATAAAATATTAATTAATTGATATACCAAATTAAATAAGACATAAAATATAATTATACCAAATTAAAATATTGTAACTTCCTAATCCAAAATATTATATACTAAATTAAATAAATATTATGCCTAATTAAAATCAATCCTAACCAATTAAAATATTGTATTCCTAAACCAAGCAAATCAAATATTCAACCTTCCTAATTCACCAAAATTTGTCCCCCCTCAATCCATTGATTTCCTTATCCAACACCAAATCAAATCCTCTATTTAATGCCAAAATCCCTTCATTGTGAGACAATGAGAAGCCCTAGCCCTTCTCTATATAAACAACCCAAAACCAAAGCCATAGCCCTCTCTCTCACACGGTAATACACTCATAAAATTCAAACCTTAAACACTCTCTCATCACCAACCCTTCACGTAAACAACAAAATAAAAAAACCATCAAAGACACACAGCCTCTGCCTTCAAATTAATCGCACAGAAACCCTTTACACAAGAAGCCACGTAGCCTGCCTTTCATGCTAATAGCCCACTATCACTCAGCGCACTTGCACCTTCACGCACCTGGCACTAACACTCAGCGATAACGCCACACCTGCCCTCTATACGCCAGCCACTCATAAAACTTCACGCTATAACGCCACCTTGCTCCACTAACTGAATTGCCTCAACCTTCAACAACCCCTGAACCTTCACACAACTCACGTAAGCCCTTCAACAGCCCCTCAACCTTCACACAACTCACGGAAGCCACTCACTACTTCACGCAAATAACAGCCCAATTCACCCATAAATCTGCCTCACGCCAAGTCCCCTCACTACACGCACAAAGCCCTCATTCACGCCCGCTGCCTCACGCATAACCTGACATTAAACAACTCTCAAATCCATGCCCAAACTGCCCAGAAATTGTCCACTAACACACCTGAACAGTGACCAGAAAATGGAACGAAAATAGTAGCAAAACGGAGCGAAAACAACGACCAAAACAGCAAAACAGCGAGCTAAGACGTTAATCTAGTGAACCAGAACAGTTGCGGAGTGATAGCCCTTCCGACGGCCGTGAAACGCGAGTCCGAAAGTCGACATAAAAGGTTAGACTTGAGGGTACTTTTCCTATTATTTCCATCTATCTTTTTAATTGTTTTATTCGTTTTTATCGCATGAGAGTCGTTTATTGATGCATGATTGTGGCCCTTGAATAGATAGTAAATGAATGTATTGTGGAATGATGTATGTTATGGCCCTTGAGTAAAACGAAAAATGTGTCGCCTCTCGTGGTATATAGGATGGAAACCCGGACATAAATTTCATAACCGATTTTCGGAATGGACGGTAGTATGATCTGTACTCGGGATACAACTCCACGTACCACTTGAGTAAACGGTGCATATTTTGTTTTATACTGTTTTGATGTGTTTATTATTCGTTATTTAATTTCCGCATGTTACTTGTTTATGTAATGATGTGATCGAGCGCATGGGGTTAGTAAGTTGGATTAAAGGTCCCCTATTTTGAGGGGTTAAAATCCTTTACCATGATGCTTTGCCGTGCCGATTAATGTATATTCGGTTGAATGTAAGATGTGTTCAATAGGGTATACGAAGCCGATATTATTGTCTTTATTTTTATATGCATGATGTGATCGAGCGCATAGACTTAGTAAGTTGGATTAAAGGTCCCTTATTTTGAGGGGTTAAAATCCTTTACCACGATGCTTTACCGCACCGATTAATGTATATTCAGTTGAATGTAAGATGTGTTCAATCGGGTATATGAAGCCGATATTATTGTCTTTATTTTTATATGCATGACGCGATCGAGCGCATGGGCTTAGTAAGTTGGATTAAAGGTCCCTTATTTTGAGGGGTTAAAATCCTTTACCACGATGCTTTGCCGCGCCGATTAATGTATATTCGGTTGAATGTAAGATGTGTTCAATCGGGTATACGAAGTCGATATTATTGTCTTTATTTTTTATATGAATGATGTGATCGAGTGCATGAGCTTACTAAGTTGGATTAAAGGTCCCCTATTTTGAGGGGTTAAAATCCTTTACCACGATGCTTTGCCGCGCCGATTAATGTATATTCGGTTGAATGTAAGATGTGTTCAATCGGGTATATGAAGCCGATATTATTGTCTTTATTTTTTATATGCATGACGCGATCGAGCGCATGGGCTTAGTAAGTTGGATTAAAGGTCCCCTGTTTTGAGGGGTTAAAACCCTTTACCACGATGCTTTGCCGCGCCGGTTGATGAATATTCGGTTGAATGTAAGATGTGGTCAATCGGGTATACGAAGTCCGATATCATTGTCTTTACTTTTTATATATGTATTGTGTTGATTGCGCATGGGCCTAGTAAAGTGCGATTAAAGGTCCCCTATTTTGAGAGGTTAAAATACTTTACCACGATGCTTTGCCGCGCTTTTAGCCCGTTATTATTTATTAGGTGTCATCTATTCATCCGTTCATGTATGTGTCATGTTGTTTACTGCATTTTGGTGGTCACTGCTGTAACCCCGTTCGAACGCGTTTCGGAACACTGCACGAACGCATGTTTTCTGTCTGGTCCCGTTCGAACGCGTTATCAAACACTATACGAACGTGAAGCTTCTGTTTACCGTTCGAACGCGTTTACGAACGCTACACGAACACGAATACACTGAATTGAGTCATTTTCATCACATGTCATGTACAATTGTTTCTTAGGTGATTTCTCTTATATCATGTAATCAATCATATTATTTGTATCTCTGCATCTATCTGTTTGATGTGTTCATGAGATGGTATTCAAGCATAATTAGGTCATTAGTATGTTACTTGGTTCTTAGACATGATTTAGCCTATTTGGTTGTTTATTTTCAAGCATGATTAATCATTTTGTTTTGCGTATGGAATTTGCATTATGTTTAGGTTGTTCTTTGTTTTTCGCATTATATAATCGAAGCATGTTCATGAGATTGCCGTGTGCTATTGCATGTTTTCCGTTATGATGATTACTTTCATGCATGTGAACTTAGAAGCATAATACTCTTGGAAATAGGTGTTACTTAGGTTTGACTAGATTATTGCACAAATCATTTTATTACAAGTGGCATAAGTAAGGGACCATTCCGAACCCAAACGGTTTAAGGTCTTCCATTGCGAGGGGTGAGTGCGGCCTTAAATCTTTGTCCCGGTTCACACCGGGTGGCGACTCCATTATTCTCCGGGTTGTAGTCCCCCGCGGGCTACTCTGTACTCCCAACCGGGCCGCGAGCCCGGAACAACATGCGTCGCCCAGTTTGTGTTCCCATAGAGAGCATGGCAAGCCATATGGCTTAATGATTAAATTACCTTCAATTATGTTGTAGTAATTATTTCATAATTATTACTAACTTGATTATCTCATAATCAAGATTTGATTACCTCATAATTAAACAATTCTAGAAAACATTAAGTTAAACTAATTTAACATAGTCTTCATTTGTGACATTAAATATTATTAATCTCATTAATAATATATAAATATAATGTGATCATATTATTAGACAATCTAATTATATTAGGTTTGCTACAGTTAATCAAGCTAACATGGGGACCAAATGCACCTACGGTTTCAACTCCAATAATTCTGAAATATTGATTAAACTCTTTAATCAAATATTACGAATTATTAACTCCGCGTTATTGCACAAAAAACTCAAAGTTGAACTCCCCGTTGCCATAGATGGATAAAATAATCCAAACAATTTCGGTGTACATCGATATAGTCATTACATATGGATATATCCCTTCACGAATATCTCATAAACAGAGCCAGATCAAAAGTCCATTAAACCCCTCTAAATATTTTGGCTCTTAAATACCCTTGATTCTATAATGAAAAATTAATTCATAACAATTATTAAAATAAGACTTTATATTCGTAATAGAAAAGTTGAGCGCTCAAATTGTTCAAGTCCCGAATCAACTCTCAAAATAGATATTCTTTTGCTTCTCATAAGAAGGAGTGAATTGCATATCTATGTAAAACGTTCCTAGCTACACACCAAACCATAACCCCAAAATACATAGTTATTGGCCATGAATGCAACACTAACCTCACCATAGTAAATCAAAGGACATAGCCTGTCATGCAGGAGTTCGTAATACACACAAGATTTAGATTGAATCCATATATGACCATATATTAGATAAAATGAATTTCTCCAGTTAACAAATATTAAAAGAAATTCTTATTTATCTAAGTCCAATCCTATATGATCTCATCATACAAGGTGACTCCATTCCCATGTCACTATATGAACGATCCCAGATCAAGGTCGTCATACAAGTATAAAATAGACCGCAGTTATAGATAAACCACAAACAAAATACCTTCTTTGTTTGCTCTCTATGGACTATTTAGATTACTAACTCCAGACTTAAATCCTTTTGTGCATCAAACATACACTAAGTTTGAAGGTACAAGAGTAATCAAGGTAAACAAGACAATTGGACAATATGCGATAAAAATCAAACAACTCTGATAAAATTAATAATATATTTATAATTATTACAATAATCAATTCTGTTTACAATACATGAAGCTCTAGGACATAAATCCCAACAATCTCCCACTTGGACTAGAGCAAATGAGACATGTCATGTAATCTTAAACCTTTTAGATGTCCTTCAAACACTTTAGCCAATATGGTCTTTGTAAACGGATCGGCCAGGTTGTCTGCAGATGGAATCTGTATAACATCGACATCTCCTCTCTGCACTATCTCCCTGATGAGGTGATATTTTCTCTCAATATGCTTACCCATCCTGTGGCTTCTTGGTTTTTTGGAGTTGGCCACTGCACCATTATTATCGCAATAAAATATGAATGGTTTATCCATATTTCTGGAATAACTTCCAGATCTGCTGAGAACTTATGGAGCCAAACTACTTCTTTAGATGCTTCACAAGTTGCTACATATTGCTTTATGCTCCTCCATACTATAGCCCTCCATACTATAGCCAGCAATACAAGATTTCTTTTTGCTAAGGACTTATGTGAGTGGTTTATCCATATTTCTGGAATAACTTCCACTTTTGGTGAAGTCAGCAATACAAGATTGCTTTATGCTCCTCCATACTATAGCCCCACCACCTAGGGTGAACACTAATCCAGATGTTGATTTCCTAGAATCGACATCCGTCTAAAAATCAGAGTCAGTATAGTTTGACAATTATGACCCATAGCGTCACTATTTGTACAGATCATGGTGTTGTTGTACAAATTAACTATGTGACAAAGGAGATTGCACTCTTATCATTTGTGATTAGATCACCTAGATGTATAAATGATGAAAGGTCCTTGTGATTTGTTCCTGGATTGAGAATGATATGAGACAGTATCAATCCACGAATGATAAATCATTAAATATCCCTAGTCAGAGTATTATCGAGATTGGACATCGATAAATACGTAAAAGACTAGTATTACACTTGTGCGGGTTGTGAGGGCACAACGATATAGTTCTCATATATTTGGGTATATGATACTCATGCAAGTGTAATAGGAGGTTGTGTTTTACCGATGGTACGAAAAACAGCTTCGCTCTGGATAGACCCCCTCGGAATTCCATTGGTAGTATGACTATGTGTCTATGGAAGTCCGAAATCAGGGTAGGTGTATTTGGTCTTAACCTGAGACTTGCACCGCTAATACTTGCGACAATCAATATACTTTGGTTGCGGTCGTCCAAGGCTTTAACAGGTTCTGTGTACGCCAATGCTAGGTATATTCAGAATCGTAGTGTGTTGGGTGTGATGTCAAGATGGAAGTGTCACTCCAGTCATATGGAGATGATGGTCACGTAGGATACGGTACTAGTACTCTTAAGTACTGCAGTCATCGGGATAAAATGACAAGGTCATGTTTATCCGATTATAGAGACTAGTTACTAGACATCCGACATATGCTTCGTACGGGGCAGACACAATTCCAGCCCCAGGCCTAGCACGTGATCATCCGATACTGGATAGAATTACGCATTACTATGTATACTACGCCTGATATAGATCCTTTAATCCTGTAAGGATATTTCCGGAGAATTGGGTAGGCATGGCGCTTTGCTAGAGGCCAACCTTGTCTTGTAATTCGGTAAAACGTAGTACTTGGTACTTACGTGTTCGGATAGTCCGACGACCAAATTTACTGCCAACATATCCGGGGATCTCATGGGTCACTTCCCGAAGATTCACCGATGACGTATGACTCGCACTCTAAATTAATCTGGGATTAATTAGAAGAGAGAGAAAATTAATCTGGGATTAATTACGGAGATATTTTATCTGGGATAAAATATCAATTAAAGAGAGATAACGATTAATTTGGAATTAATCGATAAATTAATATATTCGATATATTAAACGAAATTGGATTTCGACGCGGAATTAAAATTAGATTTTAATTCGCGCGAACGAATTAATTTAAAATTAATTCGTTAGCGACGTGAATAGTAATTATGCTAGGCATGATTATTTAAATTAGATATAATTATGTCGCAATGGAAAATTCGTTAATTTGGAATTAGCGAACCCGAGCCCGGGATTATTTACGAGCGCATTCGCATTTCGAATTCGAGTGCGGCACGTGAGTCAAATCAAACGTCAAATCATTAGTCACATTGTAGGCACTGCATTTTTGCATATAAGTCCCTATGATGAGTCTCATTTAGAGGCACTACCTTTTATGTCACAGAATTCGCGGGAAACGGACGTCGGAAGGGGAAATTCAGAATAAGCATGTCATCAGATTCATTTCACAAGCTCACTGTTTTTTTCGTTCGTGCTGCGTTCGTTACCACGTTCGAACGTCAAGCAGATTGCGGGCGTTCGTGTAGCGTTCAAATCGGTGTTCGAACGGTGTCGGTATTTCTGGTTTTGCTGCTAGCCTCACATCCAAGCCCAATTAGCCCATCAAGCCCATCTCACCCAAGCCCAATCCATAAACAAATTAAAACATGTCACAAATTAAATAAAATTAGATTAAATTAAAACCAACTAAATTGAAATTAAATTAAATTAAAATCTAATAAATCATTTCCAAAATTAAAATAAATCACTTCCTAATTTAAATAATTCACTCACCAAATTTAAATAATTTCTTTCCTTAAATAATTAAAATTAAAAACACACATAAATTTAATTGATCTTGTTTCCTTTTCAAAACCATGCCAACACCTTCAAGTCCTCACGCCCACGATCCACCCTCACGCAAGCCATCAACCCTTATGCCGAGAACAAATCCTTCATTCAGCAACCCCTCACGCCTATTGCTCCTCCATTGATGCAACAAACAGACCCTCCACTCAGCCCCTCAGTTCACGCCCTTCGACGCACCTTAACACATAACAGCTCCACTCATAATAGACACGCGCTCAGCCTTTCACGTAAGTAACTGCCCCTAACGTCTTTGCCCATCACGCCATCTGCCCTGAAACAGCCCCATAATCCCCTTAAAGTCACGCACAAATCAGCCTAATATTCTCTCACACTGCCACCCAAATAAACCTGAAACAGTCCCCAAACTATCTCACAAACTAGCCACAAATCAGCCCCTGACCTGCACGCAAATCCCCCTGAAACCAGCCCCTCCATTCACCAAAAATCAGCCCTCAAACAGTCCTTGTAACCACCAAAACAGACACTTCAGTGGCCCCTCAAATCTACACATAAAATGCCTCCATAACCAGTCCCTGAACAACCATAAACCGTACCTCTTAACCCCACAAAACCAGTGAACAAATCACCCCAAAACAGTGAGTAAATCGATAGTAAACCAGTCCCTGGAACAGCCCCTGATCTGCAGCCTAAAACACCAAAAACAGTGACCAGAGAAAACAACAGCAAAACAGAGTGAAAACAGCGACCAAAATAGCAAAACAGCGAGCTAAGACGTTAATCCAGTGAACCGGAAGAGTTACGGAGGGATAGCCCTTCCGACGGCCATGAAATGCGAGTCCGAAAGTCGACATAAAAGGTTAGACCTGAGGGTACTTTTCCTATTATTTCCATCTATCTTTTTTTTAATTGTTTTATTCATTTTTATCGCATGAGAGTCGTTTATTGATGCATGATTGTGGCCCTTGAATAAATGGAAGATATATGTATTGTGGAATGATGCATGTTGTGGCCCTTGGATAAAATGAAAAATGTGTCGCCTCTCGTGGTATATAGGATGGAAACCCGGACATAAATTTCATAGCCGATTCGGAATGGACGGTAGTATGATCTGTACTCGGGATACAACTCCACGTACCACTTGAGTAAAAGGCGCATATTTCGTTTTATGTTGTTTTGATTTGTTTATTATTCGTTACTTGATTTCCACATGTTATTTGTTTATGTAATGATGAGATAAAGCGCATGGGCTTAGTAAGTGCGATTAAAGGTCCTCTATTTAGAGAGGTTAAAATCCTTTACCATGATGCTTTGTCGCGCCGGATAATGTATATTCGATTGGATGTAAGATATGTTCAATCAGGTATCTGAAGTCCGATATTGTTATCTTTATTTTTATATGTATTGTGTTATTTGCGCATGGGCATAGTAAGTGCGATTAAAGGTCCTCTATTTTGAGAGGTTAAAATCCTTTACCACGATGCTTTACCGTGCCGGATGATGTATAGTCGGTTGAATGTGAGATATGATCAATCGGGTATATGAATTCCAATATTGTTGTCTTTATTTTTTATATGCATTATGATGTGATGCGCATGGGCTTAGTAAGTTGGGTTAAAGGTCCTCCATTTTGAGGGGTTAAAGAACATTTACGATGATACTTTGCCTCGCCTTTCATTTTGTTATTCGCTTTTCTTTGTATGTCATATTCTTGCATAATCATGCATCATGTTGCATTGCGCATGGGCTTAGTAAGCGCGATTAAAGGTCCTCTATTTTGAGAGGTTAAAATCCTTTACCACGATGATTTGCCGCGCCTTTTAGCCCGTTATTATTTATTAGGTGTCATCCATTTATCCGTTCATATATGTGTCATATTGTTTACTGCATTTTGGAGGTCACTGCTGTAACCCCGTTCGAACGCATTTCAGAACGCTGTACGAACACATGTTTTCTGTCTGCTTCCATTCAAACACGTTATTAAACGTTATACGAATGCGAACCTTCTGTTTACCATTCGAACGCGTTTACGAATGCTACTCGAACGCGCATGCATTTGTTTCATCAGGTCTGGTCCCGTTCAAACGCGTTATATAACGCCACACGAACGCGAACCTTCTGTTTACCGTTTGAATGCGTTTACAAACGCTACTCAAACACGCATGCATTTGTTTCATCAGGTCTGGTCCCGTTCAAACACGTTATCAAACGCCACACGAACGTGAACCTTCTGTTTACCGTTCGAACGCATTTACGAACGCTACTCGAACACGCATGCATTTGTTTCATCAGGTCTGGTCCCGTTCGAATGCGTTATCAAACGCCACACGAACGAGAACCTTCTGTTTACTGTTCGAACGCGTTTTTGAACGCTACACGAACGCACACACACTGAACTGAGTCTTTTTCATCACATGTCATGCATAATTGTTTCTTATGTAATTTCTCTTCTATCATGTAATCAATCATACTATTTGAATTCCTGCATTTATTTATTTGATGTGTTCATGAGATGGTATTCAAGCATTATTTAGCCCATTTAGTTGTTCATTTTCAAGCATGATTAGTCATTTATTTTGCGTTTGGAATTTGCTTTATGTTTAGGATGTTCTTTGTTTTCCGCATTATATGATCGAAGTATGTTCATGAGATTGTCGTGTGCTATTGCATGTTTGCCGTTATGATGATTACTTTCATGCATGTGAACTTAAAAATAGAATACTCCTTAGAAATAAATGTTGCTTAGGCTTGGTTGAATTATTGTACAAATCATTTCATTACAAGTGGCATAAGTAAGAGACCATTCTGAACCCAACGGTTTGAGGTCGTCCCTTGCGAGGGGTGAGTGCGGCCTTAAATCTTTGTCCCGGTTCACACCGGGTGGCGACTCCATTATTCCCCGATTTCGTCCCCCGTGGGCTACTCTGTAATCCCAACCGGGCCGCGAGCCCAGAACAGCTTGCGTCGCCCAGATTTCTGTGTCCCAAAGTCTGGCGACTCCACTGGGGATAGAGAATCGGCTCCGAAATATTGTCTTGTAATGTTTGGATTTGTGCTTTAATTAACCGTGTCTACAGTAGGTAAAATGGGGGTTTGATCAAAGACATTTTAAGGCTAGGTAATGGTTTGGTGTCTTCCTTCATTCACTACCTTTCTATAAGGACAATCTGTGAAGGCACCTAGATAATTATGACCATTGGCCTGTTATGACAGACTAATCTGGAGGACTTGTTGCTTATTCTTGTCACCAAGCGATAAGAGCCTAAGAGGCTTGGGTATTTAAGAGAGTTCGCTCCACCCTCCATCTGGGGAATCTGTAACAAGAAATCCATTTGACAGTTAGTCACATGCTATGACTTGTTGGCACGTACTTTAGGGTATAAAAAGGTGCGCCCACTTGGTCGCTCGAACCCTTGAGTGGGGAAACCTAGTTGTGGGCAATCCTTCGCCGGCGAGAGTTTTTGTCTATACTCCCACGAACCCACACGTAGACCGGGGTTGTATGGCCCATAGCAATTATTTCCTTGTGCTTGTGGACCATCCTTATTTGGACGCAGTTGGGCTTCTTGTCAGAAATGCGAACTTGTTGGGCCATTTAAACTGGGACGAGTTCCTGTCCTTTGACAGTTGGGCCAAAGGCTTCTAAAATGCCGATGGGCCATTTTATGTATAGGCCTTTTATCATTTGAAGTTATTTGGTTATGTTATCGCGAAGTGTAAACCTGTTGGGCCATTTCAACTGGGATAAGTTTGTACCGCGCAATAATATGATTGAACACTTTAAAATGATAATGGGCCAATTAGTGCAAATTCTTTTATAAGCTTATTTAATCCAAACATCGCATACATGACATGCACTCATGCATACATGCATCATGCTAACCCCTTGTGTTCTAAAAAAGCCATCATAGATACCCGTTGGGTTGGGGGAAGACTTGTCAGAAGACCATCAGCCAACATGAGTGAGTCAACCAACGAGGGATCCCGCCTGGATCAATTGGAGACCAAAGTAACATGAATTATTGAGATATTGCAAGTTCTGACTAATGTTGTGGCCAGTTTGACCATACTCTGTATAGCCGATAACAGAGAGATGTACAATCAGAATGGAATGACCACTGGGGAACCTTCAAAGACCAAGCCCACTCCTTCTGAGATTGCCCCTATCAGAAGCAGACGATTCTCCAATCTCGGTAGACCTTTGTTGGAGGTATTTGAAGAGCTGAAAGGGCAAGGACTCCTAAATCCCTTAGAGCCTAGACCACTTCCAAACCCTGCGCCGCGCTACCTTAAACTGAACCTTTACTATTACTTCCACCAGCAAAAAGGCCATGAAAATAACAACTGTATCCGCCTTAGGCACGAAATCCAAAACCTCATCGACTCCCATAAAATACCCAACCCGGAAAAAGAACAACCCAACACACACAGAAAACCTCCACCTACCGACATTATTGACTCCGGCCTACCCGAAAAGCTTGTCTTCCATTGCACGGGGATACGGGGAACAGTGGTAAAAGTGAAATAAAGCAGAGGGAGGATCTTTGGGAAAACGTCTCAGACAGTGATGAGACGGAGGTTGCAAAAAGGAGAAGTGAATGGGAATAAGAACTACTGTACCTGGAGAAATTGATGGTCGAAGGAAATAAGAAAGCAAGGGAAAATAAAGTTGTAATTTATAGAGATGTTTGTCTCCTAGATCTTATTCAGTTGTGATCCGGCATTTATTAATAGAGACATTGATTTTGTCTATTTGTTCGAACCTTTTCTTAATGATCATAAAGATGTTCATTTCGTTAACTTGCCTGAGTCTCTGCAACATAAGTATATTTGAAAAAAGTATTCGTCCTTGGTACTATAATACTCAGCGATATTTTGAACCCGGTGAATTTTTGGAAAAAGCAAGCAGAAAAGACTGGATAGCCATTCAGCAATGGAAACGGGACAGTGAGATTGTCAGATTTAGAGAAGAATGAGTTCACTGAGCCGATCGACGTGGACAGATTGAAACAATACTTTACTTATGGAAGAAAAGACCGAGCAGTCACCAAGGGAATTGGCGGAAGACCTAACCCGATGGGATAAGAAACACATGCATGCATGCATACACATAACCCATTTTGCATTCCTTTTGTGTTTGTTTTGTTTTGTGTTCCCAGATTTTGAAGAAGAAAAGAGAAAGCGGCAAAGACAATCCATTCGGAAACAGCGAAAGCACAGTATCGGATTCGGGTAATAATCCTAGGGCTGAGGCCCATGTTGGTGACAGATGCGGGTAATAATCTGAGGGTTGGGGCCCATATTGGTGCTAGTTTTGGGGAGGAGTCCCAGGGCTGAGGCCCAAATGAGTTTGAGTTTCGGGAATGGATCTCAAGGGGCGAAACCCACATTATCAGAAGATGATGGAAGAATTCTGTGGAGTGAGAAAAAAAAAGAGATGAAAAAAAGAGAGAGAAATTTTTATAGTTAGACATATGTCCGGTGATGACATTGTTTACTGTAGGGAGAAGCCTTAGAAACGACAAGTGCGAGACGTGCTCTCGTCTCGTACTCTGAATGGATTGATCTCAGCTAGACTCGCGAGCACTTGATTACGGGATCTCAACAGTGGAAACCTGAGTGGTTGGCAAGATGACTAGTCGAAGGGATGATGGATCGGTGAATGACCGTTTGCCTGGATGTCCACCCTAGTTTACTTATGCTACAATATATGATATGGTTGGAAATAAAGAAAGAGTCTTTGCGATGAAAAAAATAGAAAAAATAGACCACCTATAACCGATAAGCGTGAAGCTACCCATGGGCGAGTATTATGACCACCATGAGGAGAAATGCTACCTAAAAGGGTAGGTGTGTCAAAGAAAAAAAAAAGAGAGAAAAAAAAAGAAAAGAGAAAGGAAAGAATAAAAAGAAAGAGACGAAAGAAAAAAGAAGAAGACCATATCATGTTGAGTATGACGAAGTAATCACAGAGTGTGATCGAGACATCTAGATTGGTTAGACCCACCGATCCGATTCTCTGAAGCGAAATCATCTAGTTGGCTCACTTAAGGAATAAGCTGAGAAAGAGCCTTGGCACACACACACACACACTAGGAGTCTAGTTCAGATCACATATTCAGAGGATCGGAGTTGAGTGTATCAAGTACTTTGAATGTTCTCATGTTTCGACGCGTAAACATTCGTTGAGGATGAAAATATGTCTAGCTATCAGGATTATATCATGAGAGGCAGTATAATATGTTGAAATGAAACATCACATCACTAGTATCAGTCTTGCTGGGTATGGCACTCTAGGGTGAGGCCCATTTCAGTATCAGTTTGGGGCAAGGCCCATATCAGTATCAGCATGGGAGCGAGGCCCATATCAGTATCAGTATGGGGCTAGGCCATATCAGTATCAGTTTTGGGGGCGAGTCCCATATCATTAACAGTTCGGGGGCGAGGCCCATATCGTTATCAGTATCTGTCTGGCCGGGTATGACACTCTGGGGGCGGGGCCCACATCCTTATCAGAGTCAGTCCTGCTTGGTATGGCACTCTGGGGGCGAGGCCCGCATCACATCAGTATCAGTCTAGTGGCGAGACCCACATCAGTATCAGTATGCGGGCGAGGCCCACATCAGTATCAGTCTGTGGGCGAGGCCCACATCAGTATCAGTCTGTGGGCGAGGCCCACATCTGTATCAGTCTACGGGCGAGGCCCATATCAGTACCGGTTTGGGGCGAGGCTCACATCTACATCATTATCAGTTTTTGGGGATGAGTCCCAGGGTCGAGGCCCACATCAGCATCAGTTTCAAGGATGAGTCCCAGAGCTGAGGCCTACGTCATCATCAGTATAAGTTATGGGGATGAGTCACAGGGCCGAGGCCTACGTCATCATCAGTATCAGTTGTAGGGATGAGTCCCAGGGTCGAGGCCCACATCAGCATCAGTTTCAGGGATGAGTCCTATGGCCGAGGCCTATGTCATCATCAGTATTAGTTGCGGGGATGAGTACCAGGGCCGAGGCCTACGTCATCATCAATATCAGTTATAGGGATGAGTCCCAAGGTCGAGGCCCACATCAGTATCGGTTTCAGGGATGAGTCTCAGGGCCGAGGCCTACGTCATCATCAATATCAGTTTTGGGGATGAGTCCTAGGGTCGAGACCCACATCATCATCAGGATCAGTTTAGGGATGAGTCCCAGGTTCGAGGCCCGTAGTAGCATCAATATCAGTTTTAGGGATGAGTCCCAGTGTCGAGACCCACATCAGCATCAGTAGTAGTTTGGAGATGCGTCCCAGGGTTGTAACCCACTTCATCAGTATCAGCAGTTTTGGGGATGCGTCCCAGGGTTGTACCCACTTCTTCAGCATCAACAGTTTTGTGGATGAGTCCCAAGGTCGAGGCCCACATCATATCAGTAGTTTTGGGGATGCGTCCCAGGGTCGAGACCCATTTTGGCAACGTTATCGGGATGCGTCCCAGGGCCGTTGGCCCCCTTCACCTTTAGTTTTTGGGATGCGTCCCAGGGTCGAGGCCTATTGTTTCAGCGGTATTGGGATGCGTCCCAGGGTCGAGGCCCCCGTTGTCGGTTGCAGTTATTGGGATACGTCCCAGGATCGAGGTCCACTGCATCATCAACTCAGCGGAGCAGCTGGCAAGTCAGCTGGTAGCTGGCGAGCCAGGTAAGTAAGAATGCATTGCATAACTTTGATAGGATTGCTCTTATCACACACTGGACAAGTCCCATCATAGTGGGGGTGACTGTCGGCACTGTATTTTTGCATATAAGTTTTTATGATGAGTCTCATTTAGAGGCACTACCTTTTTTTGTCACGGAAGTCACGGGAAACGGACATCGGAAGGGGAAATTCAGAATAAGCATGTCATCAGATTCATTTCACAAGCTCATTGTTTTTTTCGTTCGTGCTGCGTTCGTTACCACGTTCGAACGTCAAACAGATTGCGGGCGTTCGTGTAGCGTTCGAATCGGCATTCGAACGGTGTCAGTATTTCTGGTTTTGCTGCTAGCCTCACATCCAAGCCCAATTAGCCCATCAAGCCCATCTCACCCAAGCCCAATCCATAAACAAATTAAAACATGTCACAAATTAAATTAAATTAGATTAAATTAAAACCAACTAAATTGAAATTAAATTAAATTAAAATCTAATAAATCATTTCCAAAATTAAAATAAATCACTTCCTAATTTAAATAATTCACTCACCAAATTTAAATAATTTCTTGCCTTAAATAATTAAAATTAAATACACACATAAATTTAATTGATATTGTTTCCTTTTCAAAACCATGCAAACCCTAATTCCTTCCCTCTCTCTATATAAACAACAACAAACTTCAACCATTGCCCCATCTCTCATTCACGGCTAAAAAAAAAAAAAACAAGAGTTGCCGATTCAACAAACGACAAAAACCACAAACCTTAACAAAGCCAACACCTTCACGTCCTCACGCCCACGATCCACCCTCACGCAAGCCATCAACCCTTATGCCGAGAACAAATCCTTCATTCAGAAACCCCTCACACCTATTGCTCCGCCATTGATGTAAAAAACAGACCCTCCACTCAGCCCCTCAGTTCACGCCCTTCGACGCACCTTAACATATAGCAGCTCCACTCATAATAGCCACGCGTTCAGCCCTTCACGTAAGTAACTGCCCCTAACGTCTTTGCCCATCACGCCATCTGCCCTGAAACAGCCCCAAATCCCCTTAAAGTCACTCACAAATCAGCCTCATATTCCCTCACACTGCCACCCAAATAAACCTGAAACTATCCCCAAACTATATCACAAACTAGCCACAAATCAGCCCCCGACCTGCACGCAAATCCCCCTAAAACCAGCCCCTCCACTCACCAAAAATCAGCCCTCGAACAGTCCATGTAACCACCAAAACAGACCATTCAGTGGCCTCTCAAATCTACGCATAAACTACCTCCATAACCAGTCCCTGAACAGCCATAAACCGTACCTCTTAACCCCATAAAACCAGTGAACAAATCACCCCAAAACTGTGAGTAAACCGAGAGTAAACCAGTCCCTGGAACAGCCCCTGATCTGCAGCCTAAAACACCAAAAACAGTGACCAGAGAAAACAGCAGCAAAACAGAGTGAAAACAGTGACCAAAACAGCAAAACAACGAGCTAAGACGTTAATCCAGTGAACCGGAATAGTTACGGAGTGATAGCCCTTCCGACGGCAGTTAAACGTGAGTTTGAAAGTCGAAATAAAAGGTTAGACCTGAGGGTACGTTTCCTATTATTTCCATATATTTTTTTAATTGTTTTATTCATTTTTATCGCATGAGAGTCGTTTATTGATGCATGATTGTGGCCCTTGAATAAATGGAAGATATATGTATTGTGGAATGATGCATGTTGTGGCCCTTGGATAAAATGAAAAATGTGTCGCCTCTCGTGGTATATATGATGGAAACCCGGACATAAATTTCATAGCCGATTCCGAATGGACGGTAGTATGAACTGTACTCGGGATACAACTCCATGTACTGTTGGACAATTATGACCCATAGCGTCACTATTTGTATAGATCATGGTGTTGTAGTACAAATTAACTATGTGACAAAGGAGATTGTACTCTTATCATTTGTGATTAGATCACATAGATGTATAAGTGATGAGAGGTCCTATGATTTGTTCCTGGACAGAGAATGATATGAGACAGTATCAGTCCACGAAGGATAAATCATTAAATATCCCTAGTAAGAGTATTATCGAGATTGGACATCGATAAATACGTAAAGACTAGTATTACACTTGTGCACGTTGTGAGGGAACAACATCATAGTTCTCATATATTTGGGTATAGGATACTCATGCAAGTGTGATAGGAGGTTGTGTTTTACCGATGGTACGGGAAACAGCTTCGCTCTGGATAGACCCCTGTGGAATCCCATTGGTAGTATGACTTGTGTCTATGGGAGTCTGCAATCAGGGTATGTGTATTTGCTCTTAACCTGAGACTTGCACCGCTAATACTTGTGACAATCAATATACTTTGGTTGAGGTCGTCCAGGGCTTTAACATGTTCTGTGTACGCCAATGCTGGGTTATGGAATCATAGTGTGTGTGTTTGGGTGTGATGTTAAGATGGAAGTATCACTCCAGTCATATGGAGATGATGGTCACATAGGATACGGAACTCGTTCTCTTAAATGATCGAGCTATCAGGATATTATGAATAGGTCATGTATATCCGACTATAGAGACTAGTTGCCAGACATCCGATATATGCTTCGTACGGGGGAGACACAATTCCAGCCCCAGGCCTAGCACGTGATCATCCGATACTGGATCGACATACACAATACTTCGGTATACTACGCTTGATATAGATCGCTTATTCCTGTAAGCATGTTTCTGGAGAATTGGGTAGGCATGTCGCTTTGCTAAAGGCCAACCTTGTCTTGTAAATCGGTACAAACGTAATACTAGGTACTTACGTGTTTGGATAGTCCGACGACCGTATTTACTGCCAACATATCCGGGGATCTCATGGGTCACTTCCCGAAGATTCACCGATGATGTATGACTCGCACTTTATTAATCTGGGATTATTAGAAGAAGAGAGAGAAAATTAATCTGGGATTAATTGTGAGAGATATTTTATCTGGGATAAAATATTAATTAAAGATAGAGAACGATTAATTGGAATTAATCGATAAAATAATATATTCGATATATTATGCGAAATTGGATTTCGACGCGGAATTAAAATTAGATTTTAATTCGGGCGAACGAATTAATTTAGAATTAATTCGTTAGCGATGTGAATAGTGATTTCACTGGGCGTAATCATTTAATTGCGTCGCAACGGAAAATTCGTTAATTTGGAATTAGCGAACCCGAGCCCGGGATTATTTGCGTGCGCATTCGAATTTCGAATTCGAGTGCGGCACGCAAGTCAAATCGTGCGTCAAATCGTTAGTCACATCAAGCGTCAATTCAAATGTCACTTTGATTGATGTGACAAGTTGACACTTGATTTGATTGATTGATGTAGTAGTTGAAAAGCATTATTTCTTTTTGCTTTTGAATTTTGCTTTTTTGAATTTTGGAAAATTGAAAAAGTGGTAAATGGTTTAATTTACTTTTTGGAAAATATATAAACCATAATTCATTTTTTCTTTTCCTAATTCTCTCTCTCCTTATACGGTTTCTAAAGAAACCATTTTCCCTCCTCTCTTTCTCTTCTCCCTCTTACGGCTTAGAGCCGATTTCTTCTCCATTTTTCTGGTATGACTGAATTTAAAGGAGAAGCAAGGAAGAAGACTTAGTGCTAGCACACCTTGGGTCAATACAAAGGTGATATGGCAGTGTTCTTGTGAGCTTGGAATCCATTTTGGAGCTTGAAGCTTGGAGCTTCAATGGAGTCATCAATAGCCGATCATGGAGGAGGCAAACCAGCCCAAAACCGAGCAGTCCAGCAGTTCAATGAGCTCACTGCCGAGCTTCAACAAGGAGGAAGAAGTGTTTTTGTTCTTCTCATCTCAAACCGTTCAATGTGAGTATATATTCCGCCTTACTCCTTTGTGTATTCATGCGTTTTTCATGCTTATTTGATGGATCTTGGGACCTAATTAGAAACCAACAATGGTATCTATGAGCTTTGATCAAGCATGAAAAAGTTAGGGTTTGAATTGGGTAAAATCAATTGAAGCATGATTTGGTTGAATTAATTGATTAAGTATGCTTGTATGTTGATTGATTGAAGTTGTGTATGTTCAATTTCATGAAATTGGATTGAATCCATTTTTCCCCAAATTTTTAGGCATGGCCGAAAATTGTAAACCCTTATGTCTTAGTAATTTTTTATTTGTTTGATCATTGGATGACTTAAAACAATAGGGTAATGTTGTTTTGAAGTCCAATTGGATTGAATTTTGATTTGGAACATTTTTCCCTTTTAAAGTAGGCTTGGCCGAATTCAAGTAACATGAAATTCATTGTGATTTTTTTTTTGATTAATTGGATGAGTTGAATTGATTTGGGAAATGATGATTGTGGATTCAATTGGATTGAAACCGAATCGGATTGAAAAAACCCCTAATTGCCGAGACTTAAGCATGTAAATTGGGTTTGATTTTGATTGAATTGTGTTGGACACTATTTGTTGTTAAAATGCATGATTAATTATGCTAATTGATGTTTTAGAAATATTAATTGGGTGGTTAATTGTGTATTACACTTAGGTTAATTAATTATGGAATTTGGAATTTTATAAATAATTAATTGGGCTTGTTTTTGGAATTTGGGCCTTAAAGGTTGTAATTGGGCTTTTGGGCTTGGTTTTACCAGTTAGGTTTAGGTTAGGCAATTTGATTGGATCCATTGGGCCCAAAACCGCATCCAAAAAGTCCAATTATGACTTAATGGACCTTAATTATTTTATTGGGCCTAATGGGCCAAAATTGATTTCTGGGCTTATGGGGTAACTCCCGGATTGGATTTTGGTTATTGGGTTTGACCCGAGTTGACCAAAAGTCCACGCCTTAAAGAAATTAATTAAAAGCCCATTGGACTTTAATTAAATAAACGTTAGATGTTAATCGGGCTTAGAGACCCGTTGCGATTAAATTTGGAATTTAAGTCGTAAAGGTTCGTTAATAAAAGTGTAATATTTAATTTGGAATTAAATAATGTATTAGAATTAAATGTGTATTAAATTGGATTTAATTATGTAGTTTAATTTAATTCAAGAATTCGTACTTTGAGTACTTATTCGCAAAACGAGTTTGACTCGCGCAAAATCGAATCGTTGTTTGAACATTGGATGATCACTAATTATCAGATTAATTAATTGGATTAGATTGATTGATAATACTTGTATGAATACATGGTTATGATGCATGAATAATGTATATCGGATGGATATTAGTCGGGTGGGACAATTTTGAAATTGAAATAAATTTGATTTATTAATTGGACCTGCGTGTCCAGCCTTATCACCTCTATACTCTTTGTATTCTCTTCTCACCTATTCCCCTCAATGTAAATGAGGTTTCTTTAGGAGTGTAGTGTAACAGGTAGAAGTAAATACATGTGCTAGCTTTGAAGAGAGAAAATGAGAGATTTGATCTAGGATCAATGTAAAGTATCCATCCGCATATCATTATTATTTTATTCATATGCGCTTTATTATGTGTTTAGAATGCATGTTTAAGGGTGTATGATGATGAGACCTTAACAAAGATAATAAATTGGTTTCCAATTTGCACGCGAAAAACCCTCGTTCAATATTAAGCGTCTTTCCTTCCATTGAGTGATTCTCACTCAAGATCCCAGACGGCATTGGTTTGTTGGCCAAAGTCAAGGCCTTTGTCTGTCGAAGATGTGTTTGAATCACGAAGGCTTTGTTCCATATTGGTGTCTTGTCCAAGTTGTGGTTTGTTGGCCAAAGTCAAGACCACTTATTGTCCATCGACATTGATTACGAAGCTTTACATGGTCAATGGGTCGCGCTTGACTGGGATCACTAAGTTTATTGTGCCAAAGCCAATGGTTAGTTGATTCAGAGGAAAAAGGTTAGGTAATACATTGGATGTATTGGCATATATAAGATATATGTTTCGGACTTGGACGTCCCCCTACCGGATCTAGGAATTGGATTGGATCCAATTGATCTTGGAGATCTACCTAGTTAATTATCATACAATTTGTTGGCCAAAGTCAATATTGTGTGATATTTAACGGGATCCTAGCCCACTAGGAAACACGGTTTCCCGAGTACTCGACAGAGGGTTAGAGGCTCGCCGAAAAATAATGGGAGGCAAGAATTGAATTTGCAATATTCGTTCAATTACTCGCCATACGCGCTCATTCAAATTATTTCGTCGTTACATTAAATGTTAGTTGGACTAATATTTAAATTGTTGTTTTAATTAAACAGTTGGACTGTATTATAGTTGATTATATAATTGGATTATAGTAATCAATATATTTGAATTAATTAATTTCAATTTACAGTTGATTTTATAATTAGATTATAGTAATCAATGTAATTGAGGTTAATTGATTTAAATTATATTTGATTGTATAGTTGGACTATAATAATCAATATAATACATAGTACCACAAATCGTTGATTAAATAGTTGGACTATTAGAATCAAGATAAAATTGAAAGATTGACATTTAAAACCTAATCCTGGGGAAAATGTGTTTAAATGGTTTAATTTTCAAATTGGGAATAAAATTTCAGGATAGTCCTGGAAATTAATAAGTTATTTTATTTGAAAAAATAATAAATATTATACCTAAGCCCGGAGTTAAGCAAATAAGTGGAACATGATATTTGGAATATTCATGTAATGATGACTTTAGTGCTTAATCCATTATACTTGTCAAATAGACTCCTTAATTTCTTTATCAGAACTAAAGATTAGATTCTTAAAGTATGATACTGAAATTGAAGGATCTTTATAAATCTAAAATTAGATTTTAGAAGTAAAAATTGCAATAAGTAATTCTTGGAGAATTAATGACTAATCTCAAGGAGACAAAGTCAAAGTTTGCAATTAGGCAAATAACGCAAGGCGCACCTTACTTCGATATTCTAGAAACCCGAGGCTTGGCCAAAGGCTTCTGGAATATGAAAAAAAGGGCAAAGGCAAAATCATTATAATCTTGTAGGAAGATAAAAGGACATATCCTAAGAAGGAATTGAAGACGAGCAAGGCTCTGACTTCAAAAAAAAAATTGATTGTCATAATTATGTTCACGGCAAATATTAAAATTAGATTTTAAATACTTAGTGTGGTACATAAAATATATGTATTGATGTTCATAATCTATTTTGAACAGGATACTGACTTCAATTGAGATTTATCTGCGAATTGAAAACGGGACGAAAGTCGCTACTTTAACCGTAGATACCTGAATTTAGGAACTACCTTCGGGTATGTACATAAATTAGGAAACTGTTAAAAAGTAACTAGTTTGACTAGATACATTATCTTTATATCAGTGTATAATCCGTTGCAGATATACCTTTATATTCTAGAACACTAAAGTGTTTTATTATATAAAGATGATATTGAGATAAACACATTAGATGTGAATAACAACATTTATATTTTGAATATAAATATATCTCAAATATATAACATGACAAATAAATAGCTAAAACTGATTTGATCAGTTAAGAAACTAATTGTGGCAAAGTTGTCAGGGACACTATTAAACAAGAATCGTATATCCGCACTTTTGAAGAGCGGGTACCAGGACTAATTTGATTTCATTCAAATAAAGACTACGAATCTAGTTTATTGGGCAAAGTGCCCAAAACACTATTTACTTGGTAAAAGTGCCAGTGCCACCGATCTGTTAGCCCTAGTTCATAGTGAAACAAGTGGGCTCATGTCTAGCTAGGCATGTGGATATGAATATGTGCTTTACGGATGTGGCATCGCGTATGGTTATGTGTTTCTTTTGAAACTCAAATCAGAAACTTTTAGAGTTTCTACACGAAATAGACAAACAGATCGGCTAAAGTATTAAACTGTCACGGTAAGACCGTGATGGAAAATTACATAAGCAATAAGTTTCTAAAATACTTGAAAGAGTAAAGTATTCTTTCAAAGAGGACTCCTCCCGGAACATGTCAGTTTGACGGTGTGTCCGAAATGATAGACCGAATTTTGTTGGACATGATAAGGTTAATCATGAGTCGCTCTGAGCTACCATTTCCTTCAACAGATACGCTAAACAGTGCATAACTTATTTTGAATAAGGTTCCATAAATATCTGTTTGACAGATCTCATATTACATATGAACGTGAAAAGAAACCGGGTTTCAAATTCCTGTTAGATTTGGGTATGCTAGGCATATATATTTGGATGATACCAAACTAAAACCCAAATTGGATAAGTGTCAAATGTAGGTTATCCTAGGGATACCATAAGTATTGTACTTATACACCTCACAAGAGAACAATTAGATTGTTGCTCACCAAGTGGTTTTCCTAAGAGGAATACCGATATGCAGTGGAAAGTGGGAGGATAATATAACTAGATGAAAATCAGAGTAATTCTATTCCCGACAACGAGTCCTAATGGAACACAAATAGTTCAATAAGGATGAAACTATTCCAATTATCTTCGAATACACAAGAACCACATAGGTCGGAGAGAGTCAGAAGACAACCTGAGGTATGAGTTTCTGATCTCACCTCATAAAGATGACCATCTTAATGAGGAATACCAACTGACTACGTATGAGGAAGTGATACAAGGTATCGACTCCCTATTATGGCAAAGTGCCATATAATCCGAATGGATTCCATGTATATCAACCAGTTTGGATACTAGTTGATGTACCACAAGGCATTGTGCCTATTGGTACTATAAAAGTTTTCAAGGAAGACATACATGGATGGCAACATACCAACGTACTAAGCTAGGCTTGTAGCGAAAAGGTAGAGTTATCAACATTGTGTTGAATACGACGAAATCTTTTACCTGTTGCCACGGCAAATCCATTTCGACAATGCTTGCTAATGCTGCATGTTTCATTCATGAAATGTGGCAGCTGAATGCCAAAACCGCTTTCCTTAACAGAAACCTTTCGGAGGATGTTTACAACATCCTGACGGTTTTGTCGAAAACAACAAGCAAACTAGGTTTGCAGGTTATTCGATCCATGTTTGGATTGAAACAAGCATTAGGTTCTTGGAATTGTCGTTTTGATGTAATCATAATAGTTTATGATTTAATTCAAAACGAAAATATTCTTGTGTATATAAGGAGGTTAGTCGGAGCGCACTGATAGTGAATGTCCTGAGTAATGAAAATATGTCATTTCTTGGAAATGATATTCCCATAATAAAATCGGTGAAAGCTTGGCTTTCATGATAACGACTATAAGTCGTAACATAGGTACTATACAATAGTATAAAGGAACAGTGAGCTGGAAATCTTCCAAGCAAAATACTGTTGCCGAATAAACAACAAATGCGGGTTATTGCTGCAACTGAGGCAGCAATAAAAGCCATTTGGGTCGATAATAAATCTAATTAGATTAGATATAGTTCTGTTAGCACCTGAGCTAGGCGTCAGCACAAGCTAAAGAATTAATGGTCTCATCGACGATCCAAATACTTATTTTGATATCATCTGAGTCGTTCGGATCATACATCGCAGCGATGTGATGATCGAATAAATCGCATCAGATGATAATCATGTAAATCCGCTGACGAAAACATTTCTCAACAATTTGAGCCAACCGTACAGAGTTCGGGTGTCAGAGACTCGAGTGACTGGCTATAGGCCAAGTGGGAGATTGTTGGACAATTATGACCCATAGCGTCACTATTTGTACAGATCATGGTGTTGTTGTACAAATTAACTATGTGACAAAGGAGATTGCACTCTTATCATTTGTGATTAGATCATCTAGATGTATAAGTGATGAGAGGTCCCTATGATTTGTTCCTGGACAGAGAATGATATGAGACAGTATCAGTCCACAAAGAATAAATCATTAAATATCCCTAGTCAGAGTATTATCGAGATTGGACATCGATAATTACGTAAAAGACTAGTATTACACTTGTGCACGTTGTGAGGGCACAACAAATAGTTCTCATATATTTGGGTATAGGATACTCATGCAAGTGTGATAGGAGGTTGTGTTTTACCGATGGTACGGGAAACAGCTTCACTCTGGATAGACCCCTGCGGAATCCCATTGGTAGTATGACTATGTGTCTATGGGAGTCTGCAATCAGGGTAGGTGTATTTGGTCTTAACCTGAGACTTGCACCGCTAATACTTGCGACAATCAATATACTTTGGTTGAGGTTGTCCAGGGCTTTAGCAGGTTATGTGTACGCCAATGCTGGGTAGATTGAGAATCGTAGTGTGTTGGGTGTGATGTTAAGACGGAAGTATCACTCCAGTCATATGGAGATGATGGTCACAAAGGATACGGAACTCGTTCTCTTAAATGCTCGAGCTATTGGAATATTATTACTAGGTCATGTATATCCGATTATAGAGACAAGTTGCCAGACATCCGATATGTGCTTCGTACGGGGGAGACACAATTCCAGCCCCAGGCCTAGCACGTGATCATCCGATACTGGATCGACATACACAATACTTCGGTATACTACGCTTGATATAGATCGCTTATTCCTGTAAGCATGTTTATGGAGAATTGGGTAGGCATGGCGCTTTGCTAGAGGCCAACATTGTCTTGTAAATCGGTACAAACGTAGTATTAGGTACTTACGTGTTTGGATAGTCCGACGACCGTATTTACTGCCAACATATCCGGGGATCTCATGGGTCACTTCCCAAAGATTCACCGATGATGTATGACTCGCACTTTATTAATCTAGGATTAATTAGAAGAGAGAGAAAATTAATCGGGGATTAATTGCAGAGATATTTTATCACGGATAAAATATTAATTAAAGAGAGAGAACGATTAATTTGGAATTAATCAATAAAATAATATATTCGATATATTATGTGAAATTGGATTTCGACGCGAAATTAAAATTAGATTTTAATTCGGGCGAACGAATTAATTTAGAATTAATTCGTTAGCAACGTGAATAGTGATTTCACTAGGCGTAATCATTTAATTGCGTCGCAACTGAAAATTCATTAATTTAGAATTAGCAAACCCGAGCCCCGGATTATTTGCGAGCGCATTCGCATTTCGAATTCGAGTGCGGCACGCAAGTCAAATCATGCGTCAAATCGTTAGTCACATCAAGCGTCAAATCAAATGTCACTTTAAGTGATGTGACAAGTTGTCACTTGATTTGATCGATTGATGTAGTAGTTGAAAAGCATTATTGCTTTTTGCTTTTGACTTTTGCTTTTTTGAATTTTGGAAAATTGAAAAAGTGGTAAATGGTTTAATTTACATTTTGGAAAATATATTTATCAAACGTTATACGAATGCGAACCTTCTGTTTACCATTCGAACGCGTTTACGAACGCTACTCGAACGCGCATGTATTTGTTTCATCAGGTCTGGTCCCGTTCAAACGCGTTATCAAATGCCACACGAACACGAACCTTCTGTTTACCGTTTGAACGCGTTTACGAACGCTACTCGAACGCGCATGCATTTGTTTCATCAGGTCTGGTCTCGTTCGAACACGTTATCAAATACCGCACGAACGAGAACCTTCTGTTTACCGTTCGAACGCGTTTTCGAACGCTACATGAACGCACACACACTGAACTGAGTCCTTTCCATCACATGTCATCCATAATTGTTTCTTAGGTAATTTCTCTTGTATCATGTAATCAATCATACTATTTATATTCATGCATTTATTTATTTGATGTGTTCATGAGATGGTATTCATGCATGATTTAGCCCATTTAGTTGTTCATTTTCAAGCATGATTAGTTATTTATTTTGCGTTTGGAATTTGCATTATGTTTAGGATGTTCTTGGTTTTCCGCATTATATAATCGAAGTATGTTCATGAGATTGTCGTGTGCTATTGCATGTTTGCCATTATAATGATTACTTTCGTGCATGTGAACTTAAAAGTAGAATACTCCTTGGAAATAAATGTTGCTTTGGCTTGGTTGAATTATTGCACAAATCATTTCATTACAAGTGGCATAAGTAAGGGACCATTCCGAACCCAACGGTTTGAGGTCGTCCCTTGTGAGGGGTGAGTGCGGCCTTAAATCTTTGTCCCAGTTTACACCGGGTGGCGACTCCATTAATCCCCGGTTTAGTCCCCAATTGGCTACTCCGTACTCCCAACCGGGCTGCGAGCTCAGAACAGCATGCGTCGCCCAGATTTTTGTGTCCCACACACATCAAGCGTCAAATCAAATGTCACTTTGAGTGATGTGACTTGACAACTTGATTGAGTGATGTGACTTGATGTGAGTTGATGGAAAACATCAATTGCTTGACTTTTTGTAAATCAAAAAGTTGTATATGGTAAATGGATTTTAGAAATCATTTATTATTACACTTTTTCATCTCTCAGACACAACTCTTTCCTCCTATCATCTCTCTCTTCTTCACGCCTATGGAGGGGCAAAATGCTCACTGGTTTCTGTCAAAACCGTGAGATAGGGAAGGTTGAGTGTGTGATTTTTGTGGCAAAAATCACAAGAGCTAGCACTCCGAGAGACATGCGAAGGTGATAGGGAAGTCCACCAATGAGCCGGGAGTCGTTTGACGAAGCTTGGAGCTTGTTCAAGGACCTCAAAAACCAAAAATGGAGGTCTGCAGATCTGCCACTGCCGAACCAGTCCATGGAGGCAGAAAGTTGATTTTGTTCGTCTCCGCGTCGCTCAATCGATCGATGTGAGTATTCCGCAACTTCGTTGATTTGTATTCGCACATCTTTCATGCTTGTTATTGATCTTGGGACCTTAATAGAAACCAACAATGGCATCTAGAGCAAGGTTTGAGCATGAAAAAGTTTAGGGCTTAAAATTTGGGTAAAATGTTTTCAAGCATGATTTGGTTGAATTGGATGATTGAGTATGCTTATGTTGATTTGAAGTTTGATTGGATCAATTTCATGAAATTGGATTGGATCAATTTTTTGCCAAAAATTTGGCTTGGCCGAATGTAGTAGAGCCCTAAATGTCTTGGTAATTTTTGATTTTTGATCATTGGATGTATTGGAAATCATTTAGGGATATTGATTTAATGTTGAATTGAATTTAATTGGATTGAATTTGATTTGGACAAAATAATTCCCCATTGCCGAGAGCTTTAGCATGTAAAATTGGGTTTGATTTTAATCAAATTTTTTTGGACATGTGATGATGAAGATGAGCATGATTAATTGTATAAATTGATGTTTTAAAAATGTTAATTTGGGTGATTAATCATGATATACACTTTAGGTTAATTAAATGTGAAATTGGATTTTTTGTATTTAATTAATTTGGCCTTAAAATTGGATTTGGGCTTTAAGTGTTGTAATTGGGCTTGTTGGGCTTTGTTGTACAAAGTTGGGTTTAGGCCAAATGGATTGGATCCAATTGGGCCCAAAACCGCTTCCATAAAGCCCAAATGCGACTTAGTGAACTTTTAAAGTTTAATTGGGCCTAATGGGCCAAGATTGATTTCTAGGCTTATTGGGTAACTCATGGATTGGACTTTGGTTATCGGTTTGATCCGAGTTGACCAAAAGTCCACGCCTTAAGAAATTAATTAAGGCCCATTGGACTTTAATTAAATTGACGTTGGACGTTAATCGGGCTTTGAGACCCGTAACGATTAAATTTGGAATTTAAGTCGTAAAAGTTCATTAATAAAGTGTAGTATTTAATTTGGAATTAAATAGCGAATTAGAATTGAATGCATATTAAATTGGATTTAATTATGTAGTTTAATTTAATTCGAGAATATGTACTTGAGTACTTATTCGCAAAACGAGTTTGACTCGAGCAAAATCAAATCGTTGTTTGAACATTGGATGATCACTAGTTATCAGATTAATTAATTTGATTACATTGATTGATAACATGCTTGTGTGAATACATGGTTGCGATGCATGAATAATGTATATCGGATGGATATTAGATGGGTGGGACAATTTTAGAAATTGTTGTAATAAATTTGATTTATTAATTGGACCTGCGTGTCCAGCCTTATTACCTCCTTATTCTTTGTATTCTATTCTCACATATTCCCCTCAATGTAAATGAGGTTTCCTTAGAAGTGTAGTGAAACAGGTAGAAGTAATACATGTGCTAGCGTAAGCGGGAGAGAAATTTGATCTAGGATCAATGTGTAAAGTATCCATCCGCATATCTTTATTATTTTATTATACGTGCTTTATTATGTGTTTAGAATGCATGTTTAAGGGTGCATGATGATGAGACCTTAACAAAGATAATAAATTGGTTGCCAATTTGCACGCGAAAAATCCTCAAACAATATTAAGCGTTTTTCCTTCCATTGAGTGATTCTCACTCAAGATCTGAGACTGGTATTGGCTTGTTGGCCAAAATCAATGCCTTTGTCCGTCGAGGATGTGTTTGAATCACGAAGGCTTTGTTCCATATCGGTGTCTTGTCCAAGTTGTGGTTTGTTGGCCAAAGTCAAGACAACTTCTTGTCCATCGACATTGATTACGAAGCTTTCCATGGTCAATGGCTCGCGCTTGACTGGGATCACTAAGTTTGTTGTGCCAAAGCCAAGGCTTAGTTGATTCAGAGGAAAAATGTTAGGTAATACATTGGATGTATTGGCATATATAAGATATATGTTTCGGACTTGGATATCCCCCTACCGGATCTAGGAATTAGATTGGATCCAATTGATCTTAGAGATCTACCTAGTTAATTATCATACAATTTGTTGGCCAAAGTCAAGATTGTGTGATATTTAACGGGATCCTAGCCCACTAGGAAACACAGTTTCCCGAGTACTCGACAGAGGGTTAGAGGCTCGCCGAAAAATAGTGGGAGGCAAGAATTGAATTTGCAATATTCGTTTAATTACTTGCCACGCGCTCAATCAAATATCATTCGTCAAAGAAATTAAATGTTAGTTGGACTAATATTTAAATTGTTGTTTTAATAAATAGTTGGACTATATTCAAACTATTCATTTATAGTTGATTTTATAATTGGATTATAGTAATCAATATAATTGATTTTAATCTATTAAATTATAGTTGATTAAATAGTTGGACTATTGTAATCATTATAATAAATAGTACCTAAATCGTTGATTAAATAGTTGGACTATTAGAATCAAGATGTAATTGAAAGATTGACGTTAAAACATAATCCTAGGGAAAATGTATTTAAATGGTTTAATTTTAAAATTGGAAAAATAATAAGTTACTTTATTTGATAAAATAACATATTAGGCCTTAAGCCCACAGTTAGCAAATAGTAGAGCATGATCTTTGGAAGATCATGTAATAATAACTTGAGTGCTTAATCCATTAAGCTTGTCACTGTAGACTCCTTAATTTCTGAATTAGAACTAAGGATTAGATCCCTAAAGTATGATAATGAAATTGAAGGATCTTCATAAAATCTATCTTTAGATTTTAGAAGTACTAAATTGCAATAATTAACTCTTGGAGAGTTAATGACTATTCTCAAGGAGACAAAGTCAAAGTTTTCAATTAGGCAAGTAGCTCAAGGCGCACCTTACTTCGATATTCTAGAAGTCCGAGGCTTGGCCAAAGGCTTCTGGAGTGTTGAAAAGGGCAAAGGCAAAATCATTATAATCTTCTGCGAAGATAAATGACATATCATAAAATGTCTGCTTAAATTGTGGCAAACGGGATCGCGGAAGCGTGACTGCCGTTTGGACAAAGCACACATGAAGGAATTGAAGACGAGCAAGGCTCTGACTTCAAATATATTTGTCATAAATATATTCACTACTAGTATTAAAATTGGATTTTAGATACTTAGTGTGATATATATGTATTGATGTTCAGAATCTGTTTTGAACATGATACTGACTTCAATAGAGATTTATCTGCGAATTGGAAACGAGACTGTTGGAAATTAATTGTTGTTAATTATTTGGTGTTGTTAAATAACAACAATTAGTAATAATTTCATTTGGAAATTATTAAGTTAATTATTTGATGTTGTTAAATAACAACAATTAGTAATAATTTCATGTTGGAAATTATTAAGTTAATTATGTGGTGTTGTTAAATAACAACAATTAGGAATGATTTCATTACTAAGTAAACATCAAGAATTGTTAATCAAATAATTAAGTAACAACAAGAGTTGTTAAGTGACAACAATTAGTAAAATGTTAAATGGGGAACATATGGTACACCCATGATGGTAACATTTTTGGAAGGGTTAGAAAATGTCTATATGCATCCTAATAATATGATTAATAGTAATCAATGCATGTGATTACATAGTGACTTGATTTCCCTCCTATAAATAAGACCATTTGCTTATTGAGTTAAGCAATCAATTAAGTTTGATTAAGAGGTCTCTACAAGCATAAAAGATATGCAATTGTGTTGTGGTTAGTATAGATTTATTTCAATTAGCATGTAAATAAATCTAGGACTAGTAATACATGTATGGTTAGATCCTAAGAGGACAAACATGTAAATATATTAGGGATTTTGTTTCCTAACAGGGACGAAAGTCGCTGTTTTAACCGTAGATACCTAAGTTTAGGAACTACCCTCGGGTGTGTACCTAAATTGGAAACTGTTATAATGTAACTAGTTTGACTAGAAACATTATCTCTATATCAGTGTTTAATCCGTTGCGGATTGACCTTTATATTCTAGAACATTCAAGTGTTTTATTATATAAAGATGATATTGAGATAATCACATTAGATGTGAATAACAGCATTTATATTTTGAATATAAATAAATCTCAAACATATAACATGACAAACAAATAGCTCAAACTGATTTGATCAGATGAAACTATTGTGGCATTGTTGTCTGGGACACAATTAAACAAGAATCGTATATCCGCACTTTTGAAGAGTGGGTACTAGGACTGATTTGATTCCATTCAAATAAAGTCAACGAATATAGTTTATTAGGCAATGTGCCTAAAACACTATTTACTTGGTAAAAGTGTAAATGCCACCAATCTGTTAGCCCTAGTTCATAGTGAAGCAAGTGGGCCCATGTCTAGCTAGGCTAGAGGTGGATATGAATATTTCGTGACCTTTACGGAAGTGGCATCGCGCTATGGTTATGTGTTTCTTTTGTAGAGAACACAAATCAGAAACTTTTAGAGTTCTCGACACGAAAGTAGACAAACAGATCGGCTATAGTATTATACCGTCACGGTAAGACCGTAATGGAAAATACTTAAGCAATAAGTTTCTAATATACTTGAAAGAGTAAAGTATTCTTTCAATGAGGACTCCTCCCGGAACACGTCAGTTTGACGGTGTGTCCGGAATGAGTAACCGAATTTTGTTGGACATGATAAGGTTAATCACGAGTCGCTCTGAGCTACCATTTCCTTCAACGGATAAGCATAAACAGTGCAAAACTTATTTTGAATAAGGTTCCATAAAAATCTGTTTGACAGATATCATATTAGATATGAACGGGAAAAGAAACCGGGTTTCTCATTCCTGTAAATTTGGGATGCTAGGCATATGTTTGGATGATACCAAACTAGAACCCAAATTGGATAAGTGCCAATTGTAGGTTATCCTAGGGATACCAAAGTATTGTACTTATACAACTCACAAGAGAACAATGTAATTGTTGCTCGCCATGCGGTTTTCCTTTGAGGAATACCGATATGCAGTTGTAAGTGGGAGGATAGTAAAACTCGATGAAGATTGGAGTAATACTATTCCAGGCATCGATTCCTAATGGAACATAAATAGTTCATCAAAGATGAAACTATTACCATTAATCTTCGAATACACAAGAACCGCATATGTCGGAGAGAGTCAGAAGACAACCCGGGGTATGGGTTTCTGATCTCACCTCATAAAGATGTCTATCTTATTGAGGTATACCAACTGACTACGTATGTGGAAGTGATACAAGGTATCGACTCCCTATTATGGCAAAGTGCCATGATATCCGAATTGGATTCCATGTATATCAACTATGTTTGGATATTAGTTGATGTACCGCAAGGCATTGGGCCTATTGGTACTATATAAGTCTTCAAGGAAGACATACATGGATGACAACATACCAACGTATAAAGCTAGGCTTTTAACGGAAAGGTATCGTTATCAACATTGTGTTTATTACGATTCAACCTTTTACCTGTTTCCATGGTAAATCCATTTGGATAATGCTTGCTACTGCTGCATGTTTCATTTATGAAATATGGCAGTTGAACGGTAAAATCTCTTTCCTGAAAAGGAAACCTTTTGGAGGATGTTTACAACATCCTGGCGGTTTTGTCGTATCTAAACAAGCAAACAAGGTTTGCAGGTTGTTCAATCCATGTTTGGATTGAAGCAAGCATTAGGTTCTTGGAAATATCGTTTTGATGTAATCATAATGGTTTATGATTTAATTCAAAACGTAAAAGATTCTTGTGTATATAAGAGGGTTAGTGGGAGCGCACTGATAATAAATGTCCTATAAATAATGATAATATGTCATTTCTTAGATATGATATTCCCATAATAATAATCGGTGAAAGCTTGGCTTTCGAGAAAACTCTCCGAGAACTCGTACATTGAAAAATGTACGCAACCTGGTGTCTCATACACTTTGAGCATATGGATTCACAAACAGGCCAATCCGAGTGATAGTCACTGGATTGATGTTAAAAACATCCATTAGTATCTTAGAGAACTAAGGATGATGTCTTAGTCTATGGAGAAGGAGAACTTGAAGTGACTGGGATCACTACTGTAAGTTTCCTAAACTGATAAGATGACTATAAGTCGCAAAAGGTACTACAAAGTTTGAATAACGGAACAGTGAGCTAGAAATCTTCCAAGCAAGGTACTGTTACCGAATAAACAACAAATGCGGGTTATTGCTGCAGCTGAGGCAGCAATAGAAGCCTTATGGGTCAATAAATAAATCTAATTAGATTAGATATAGTTCTGTTAGCAGTTGAGCTAGGCGTCAGCACGGGCGAAAGAATTAATGGTCTCATCAACGATCCAGATACATACTTCGACTATTCATCTGATTCGTTCGGATCATACATCGTGGCGATGTGATGATCGAATAAATCGCATCAGATGATAATCATGCAAATCCGCTGACAAAAGCCTTTTCTCAGCAGTTTGAGCCAACCGTACATAGTTAGGGTGTAAGTCACTCGAGTGACTGGCTATAGGCCAAGTGGGAGATTGTTGGACAATTATGACCCATAACGTCACTATTTGTACAGATCATGGTGTTGTTGTACAAATTAACTATGTGACAAATGAGATTGCACTCTTATCATTTGTGATTAGATCACCTAGATGTATAAATGATGAGAGGTCCTTGTGATTTGTTCCTAGATTGAGAATCATATGAGACAGTATCAATCCACGAAGGATAAATCATTAAATATCCCTAGTTAGAGTATTATCGAGATTGGACATCAATAAATACGTAAAAGACTAGTATTACACTTGTGCGCGAGGCCCAAAGAAAAATAAGGGCAAGGCCAAGGCTCCAGATAACCTAAAGCCTAATGTTAAGGTGGAGAAGAAAAAGGGAAAGGGGAAATGTTTCTTTTGCGGAAAGAATGGTCATTGGAAGAAAGACTGCAGATCCTTGAAAGCCAATGAAGCTAGGGAAGCCCAAGAGGCCAAGAAGCCCAATGCTTTAGGTATGTTGTATATGATTGAACTATATTTTCAAAACTCTGAACCTTCTACTTGGGTGCTTGACACCGGTTGTGGGACTCACTTGTGTAACAATGTGTAGGGCCTGAGAAACAGTAGGAGACTCCGTCATGGGGAGGTTGACTTACGCATGGGTAATGGATCAAAACTAACTGCATTGTGCGTGGGGACTTATTCATTAGTGTTGCCGAATGGTTTAGTTTTAGACTTAGAAGATTGTGTTTATGTACCTTCTCTAGTAAAGAACATCATTTTAATTTCTTCTTTATGTAATAAAGGCTTTTCATGCCTAATACGTTGTAATGAATGCTCTATTTATTTCAATGAAATAAAATATGGAGATGGTATTTTGAATAATGGTATCTATGTCTTACAAACTAACAAAGAATGTTCAACCTCTAATATATACAACGTTAACTCGAATAATCTTAATGAATCACTTCTATGGCACAGTCGCTTAGGTCATATCAATGAAACAAGATTAACTAAGCTACATAAGGATGGGTATTTCAAACCCTTCAAAGGTAAAGGACAGCGTGCAACAGAGACATTAGAACTCATACACTCTGATGTATGCGGACCAATTTCAGTCACCGCTAGAGGTGGATTCTCCTACTTCATTACCTTTATCGATGATCATTCGCGATATGAGTAAGTGTACCTTATGCGGTACAAATTTGTAGCCTTTGAGAAATTCAAAGACTTCAAGGCTGAAGTAGAAAACAAACTTAATAAAAGTACTAAGTCACTAAGGTCTGACTGATGTGGTGAATACTTAAGCAACGAATTTCAAGATTACTTGAGAGAAAATGACATTGTTTCCCAGTGGACTCCTCCAGGAACGCCATAGCATAATGGGGTCTCCGAAAGGAGAAATCAGACATTATTAGATATGGTCCAATCAATGATGCCAGACACGGATCTACCTCTTTTATTTTGGGGTCTTGCTTTAGAAACTGCAACACTACTACTAAACCAAGTTCATTCCAAGACTGTTAGTCAAACACCATATGAGTTATGGTCTGGGAAACGTCCTAGTCTTAGTTATCTAAGAGTTTGGGGATGTGACGCATATGTCAAGCTCACACAAACTAAAAAAATTAGATGATATGGCAGTTAAATGTAAGTTTGTAGGATATGCCTTGAACTCAAGAGCATACGTGTTCTACGTCCCAAATGAACAAAGAACATTTGTCTCACGAAATGCTAAATTTCTAGAGAATTAATTCCTTCTCAAGAAATATAGTGGGAGTAGACTTGACCTCAAAGAGGTAAGAGAATAACAAAACTAACATAGAACTAAACCCAATGCCCCTCAAAAGGGTAGCGACGGAACAACCACAAGGTTATGAACTCAGAAGGTCTGGTAGGGAAAGACATGAGCCTGAAAGATATGGTTTCCATATTGATGAGGAACATGATTAGGTCATTGATAATGACGATCCCACCAGTTATGACGAAGCAATACGTGACATTGATTCAGTCAAGTGGCTTGAGGCCATGAAATTCGAAATAGACTCTATGTATCAGAATCAAGTCTGGAACTTGGTAGATGCACCTGGAGGGAAAAAACCCATAGGCTACAAGTGGATTTACAAGCGTAAAACTGATGCAGAAGGAAACATCCAAACCTATAAGGCTAGGTTGGTGGCGAAAGGTTGTAGACAAATCCAAGGAATTGACTATGGCGAAACCTTCTCGCTTGTTGCAATGATAAAGTCCATTAGAATTTTACTGGCACTAGCTGCACACTTTGATTATGAGATTTGGCAGATGGATGTCAAAATAACTTTCTTTAATGGGAACCTCGTAGAGGAAGTCTATATGACACAACCTAAGGGGTTTGCATCTAAGGATGATCATAATAAAGTATGCAAGCTTAAACGATCCATTTATGGACTCAAGCAAGCCTCTAGAAGTTGGAATATACGATTTGATGAGACAATCAAAGAATTTGACTTCATCAAAAATGTAGTCGAGCCTTGTGTTTACAGGAAAAGTAATGAGAGTGTTGTTGTATTTCTTGTATTATATATCGATGACATATTAATCATCGGGAATGATATTCCCATGATGCAAGCCACCAAGCAATGGTTATCTCAGAATTTCTCCATGAAAGATTTGGGGGAAGCATCCTACATCCTCGGCATTAAGATCTACCATAATAGATCTAAAAGGTTGTTAGGACTTTCTCAATCTACGTACATAGATAAAGTTTTGAAAAGATTCAAAATGGAAGATTCCAAAAGAGGTAATTTAACTACTTGTAATGGAATCAAATTATCTAAGGAGCAATGTCCTTATACTTCTTCAGATACAGAGCGTATGAGTAGGATCCCTTATGCTTCAGCAATAGGATCGATCATGTACGCCATGGTATGTACAAGACCTGATGTCTCTTATGCTCCTAGCATAACGAGCAGGTATCAGGAAAATCCTGGTGAGCAACACTGGGCAGCTTTCAAAACAATCCTCAAGTATCTGAGAAGAATTAAGGATGTGTTTTTTACATACGGAGATTGTTCTGAGATGAAAGTCATTGGTTACTATGATGCGAACTTTCAGACTGATAGGGATGACAGCAGATCACGGCTCGAGCCACCCGCCAAATCAAAGCTCTCGGAGAGTATTACAAGTTGACAGTGATAGATTTTCCGTTCCGTACACATTTGCACATAAATTGAGAAGAGAAATAAATTTTGAATTGTAATATCGAATGAACAGTAACTCCGATCAGAATTTCATCGATTCCAGCGCGTTCGTGGGATCATTTGGAGTCTGTATATGGCCTCGAAATCTCGGTAAGAACTGCCGTTGAAAACTCATAAATTTCAAGTTTTCTTTTAATGTTCGAATGTTTCCAGTAACTTTGCATAATAAAGTAATTTTATGAATTGAATTGTTTGAGCATAAGCATATTGAATATGTGTCTTTGGTAGAATCCGAGTGAAAATGGAATGAATTGGATCGATCTGATAGATTATGTAAGTTTCTACTAAAAGTGGGATTTTCATGTATTATTGTGTTTTGATCGTAATGATAGATATGAGTCAAATACAATGCTATGATAGTGGTTAGATAAATCCGGGTTGGTTCGTAGGGTTCGACCCTTCCGTGGCTTTTGCGGAAACTTTTTCGGAAGATTTTCTAAAAACGTGTTAATCGAGGATTCAAGTTAACTAGTGGCATGAATTAGTTTGTAATGATATATTAAGAAAAAAAAGAACTGAAATAATTGAAATCAGACTTGATTTGGTTGTCCCAGAAAGATCCGAAAGTTGTCAAGTGAAGTCAAGAATTCTATAAAGTTACAATTCTAACGTCATTTCGCCATGTTTTTTGGCAGACTTGACTAGCACCGAAAGTGCTTGCGAAGCCAGATAAGTAACTCATACGATGGGAGGTTGAATTTTTGATTTATGTTTAATTGTATCTAGAGGTTATTGAATTGTTTAGGATAAAACAGGGATAGTTAAGAGTTAGTTTGAGAACGCAGTTCAAGACAATGATTAGTTAAGTGGATCGACCATCGCAAGTATGGATTTTGTTACTGCTATGATATGAAGTGAAACATTTGATGAGCTCAATGTTTTTGTGCATGTGTTATGTAAGTAAGCGTGTGAACATGTAATGATATGTATATGTATAAGCATATGTATAAGTATATGAACTCATATTTGTATATGTATGAGATGATATGATATAAATGATTTGGGTATAAGAGATCGATAACGGGAACAAGTTAAGACTTCAGAGTTTGTATTAGCATATGTATGTGTACGTTTTGTGGATAAGTTTGTTATTGGCTCGAACATGCGATTGACGATATAAAGGTTGGATTGGATAATTATAATAAGAAATAGGCATAAGTTAAGTTCTTCATGAATAGATAAGTATAATTGATAAGTTTTTGTATCAGAGGTTACTATATGGAAAATATGAAACTAAGGGTGTTTGAGCGGTAATGAAAGATATGAGGATGATTAAGGATTTAACATTTGAGTTCATAGTAATGTATATTCATATGTTTGAAATATATGTATGTAAATGAGTATTTGGATGAAAAATCATATGTGTTTGTCATGTATATGCTTATGTATGAGAACTCGAGTGATGGGTTTGTGCTACGTGATATTCGCACATGTGTGTTTATTTGATTGGTTGATAAATGCTTACTGTAGTAGTCGATCTGGTTAGGAATCCATTCGGATGGAATTCATCTCATACCTATTCTAAAATAGGTGATGAGTCTCATATGAGTATTGTGTGTGTAAGCCAATCATATGTATGTATAATTGGGTGATGTGATCTTTGATGTATTGATTGTTATGTGTGCTTCGTGGTTGGTTGCATGATGTTTATAAATATGTCTGAGTGTATGTATGTGTATGATAGAACTTGTGATATATATGGATCGTGTACGCATATGTGAAATGAATAGATGATTTGAAACTGATGTGAATTTCAGTGGTTATAAAGCGTGTTTGCTAAGTTGTATTGGTATGTACGTATATGTGTAAGAATTCTGAAATTGTATTTGCTTGTATATAAGAGAAGTGTGTTATGGTGTGTGAATGCATATGAACCTCAAGTGTTAAGCTATTGTAAGGTTATCGTGGTTAAGAAATGTTAAAGAAAGCTTATTTTGGTATTGAAGATAGAATAGAAGAAAATTTGTTAGATTTACCGATTTGATGATATTTCAAAGATGTTTACTTCTGATAAGTATTAATAGGTGACTTCATGCTTCAATATTGAAATAGTTTCGATGTTATATGACATAATTTATGATTTCGAATCCATGCTTTATGTGCTTTGAATATCTGGCCATTATATTGACAACATGTAAATATGTAAATATGGAAATTTGACATAGATAAAGTATAGAGGATAATAGAAAGATGATAATTCTAAAGCTCCTAATAAATTGATAATTCTAACAAACTTCTATTGTGGTTGACTTGTATGTTCTATTTGCTGTACTAAAATGGTTACTTACTGGGTTTTTATAACTCATACCAAACTAGTTTTCTAGTTTTATAGGTTGGCTATCAGGTGGGTCAACCACTTCAGCTTTGGAAGTCATGCTCGAGACACGAATCACCTAAGTGGCAGTCACCATCGCAATTGTCCTGGAAGAAGTTTTAGAAGTTTAGGATATTTTGATTATTGTTTTGGTTGTTGTGCTGAGCACGATGTTTGTAATAAGTACATGTTTGATTGCTTATTATGTTGTGGGCACATAGCCCTTGTTTGTTGATAGATGATGTGGGGACGGAGCCCTTAAGTATTGATTTGATTTGTTTAGGTGGACCTGAGGTCCTTTTGTTTGTTTGTTGTTTTTCTTATATTCTGTTTTGATTCTGGACTATGATCCAGGTTTTCCAGTTTTAGGATACATCATGCCTGATTATTTTTTTTATAAATTTATAGGCTTATGGAGATGGGTTAATCATGTCTCTTGCCGATAGCACATTACCTCTGGCTGGGTGTTACATAATGTGTTTGCATATATAGAAAAATATTAATCTCTATGAAATTATTGTGTAGATTGTACTTAAAGAGGTGTATGTATACCAAGAAATAAATGAATCTCAATTACCCTTGAAGAGGTATATGGTGAAAAATAAAAATATTCAAATTTTCCTAAAACACACACATGTAAATGATGAAGAGATCTGAATCATCCTTGCAGTAGCTAATAATTTATAAATATTTAAAGATTGCATTGGATATATATAAGAAACGATTGACACACTCACAGAGTGGTTCTTAACTCCTAAGTATAAGAGTGTCGAACTAATAAATTAATCTGGTAAGTCCGGGGTCGATCCACAAGGAATAGATGTAGTAAAATAAAAAAATAATTTGAGTGAAAATAAAAAGTCTGAATTGTTTGAAGTGATGAATATCTTAAATTGGACTACAACAATAAAATAAAATGTTGTGGTTAGGAGATCCACTCTTGATATTTCAAATATAGAGAAATATTACTTTCTATAATATATAAATTGTCATTATTACTCAGTTAATTTACTTAAGGAATTATTATGCCAAAACATATAAAACCAACCATATAAGTGGTGTTAACATTTGTCTATAACAAGTCCATTTAGGTACTCAATAATGGCAAATATATAAAATCATTCGTAAAGGCGGCAACAAAGTTTGTCAATTATTAGTCTAGATTTAAATTACTCTCTCATGTAGTATGGGTAAAGTATTGATTGTACCAACAAAGATGAGATTGTCTATAGTGAATCAAGACACCTACAAATATAAGAATAGATTAAAGATTAGTCTTTAGATTAAAATTCATATATTATAATATAAGTAAAATTAATTTATATTCACATATTAAGAGTTTCACCCTTTTACCCCAGCATAATAGAATTAGCTACTTATGCTCTGAATAAAAACACATATAATTTTTTTACTGAAAGAACAAGAAATTATAACAAAACTTGAAAAATAAAAGACACAAGAGCTGAAACTCCACAAATTCTCAGAGAGAAGTGTGAAATTTAGACCGAAGTGCTGATCACTTCTATTTATAGGTTAGATGTTAGGCACCTCTCTTGCAAATTGCAAGCTGTGCTTGAAATGTTTTCAATGAAAACTCACATGGGTTGTCATTTCATGTTTATTTATTATATATTATTATTATTATTATATTAATGCATTATTATAATATATATATATATATATATATATATATAATATATATATATATAATCATGGTGGAACCTCCAATATAATTTATATAAAATATTATATATATAAAATCTTGGTGGGTACTCCAAAATATATTATATATAATAATAATAATTATAATAATAATTATAATTATAATAATAATAATAATAATAAATTTGTAGGTAAATAAATCATAAGCTCATTTTGTCGCCAATCTAAATACGATGAATATTTTTCAAGTCCGATTTGAATCTAGCTATCGCGTGCTTTTGGGTTTCTGGCTCTTGGAATTTCAGATTTCATATCCATTTTCATGTTGAGCATCCGAATAAGTATTTTACCTATATAATAAATAAAAATCATAATAAAAATATGTAAATCACAAATTTAATTATGATTTCACAAATGTGATAAATTAAAGGGATTAATAAAACTGTAAGTGTAAAACAATTACTTTTCTTTTTATTGAATGTACACTTTTTAGTGTTCATCGACGATGATTTTTCTATCAATTATATGTTGGTTTATAAATAAGTTTACAAATTGACATAATATTAATGTGAAAATATATTTGCATTTGTTATTATTATTGATATTAAGAAAAATAATATCAAGGATCCTGAAAATAAAAATGTGAAAGATTATTAAATTATATAATTGGCCAAAATTATAAGATAATTGGACCTATTGTCCATACACTTGAAGACGTAAGCAAAATTTAAAGTATTTTAGACCTGTAGTCCATATGTTTGAAGTCGTAAAATTCATTAATTAAATTTGAAATGAACTTGTTGTCTAGACACCCGAAGAAGTAAAAATTATTGTGTTAAGATAAAATGAGCATTTACTTGAAGCACAAAATTAAAATCGTATATGTTAAAACTATAGTGATCCCAGTAATCCATCTACATGTTGCATAATTATTATAGAAAATAATTATAATAAATAGGATATGCTAAGTATCCACTTTCTTATGTGATTTTATTAAAATTACAAACTACTTATGTAATGTTTGAAAAATATATTGATAATTCAAATAAAACCACTCTTGAAGAGTGGAAAAGATTTTGGTTTAAAAATTATCAAGTTAGTACATTAACTAATATTATAGAAATATCTTAAGTATTTCATATAGGAAAATTATAATAAAGAATTGTTATTTTCTTATTTTAGAACATGAAATATTATTTATGGGTCCTGAAGTACCATATTTTATTGCAAAGTAACTTGTGTTAAACTACACATTGTATAGTATGTGCATTCTTGTAAATAAATTATTGTTCATAGTAAGCTTGAATATATGGAAATGGTGTGCAAACATATACCTTTATGTAACACACAGTTAATAATATATGTACATGGTGACGTTTCTTATGAAGATAGTCAAGTCACAAACTGAAAATTTATTTATCAATTGATCCGTTAAAATGCTCGGTTTGATAGGCGGTGCGCTTCGGTCTTCATGGACGTGTCCTAATCCCAACACGGTGAAGAGGAGTTGGCCTATGCTAGAGTGGACGGATGGATGATCGTTTGAGGGGAGACTCGATGGTCCTTTGTGGTCCTTTGTTCGAGGGGAGGATTGTTGAGTGTGCAAACAAAGTCCCAAAGTCCCACATTGGTTAGAATTGGGGAGGATCATGGGCATATAAGGATGGACATGTATCTCCATTGGTATGAGGCCTTTTGGGTATAACCCAAGAGCAAATCCATGAGGGCTTAGGCCCAAAGTGGACAATATCATACCAATGTGGAGATAAGTGGTGTCATAGGTTCCTTACAGTGGTATCAGAGCCATGCCCCGGAGTTAGCCATCTGGATGAATCCTCGGAATACCGAACAAAGGTGGTGAGCCTCGATCGTGATCCGTGAGTGCTCGGTTAGACAGGCGGTGTGCTCTGGTCTTCATGGAGTGGACGGATGAATGATCGTTTGAGGGGAGGCTCAGTTGTCCTTTGTGGTCCTTTGTTCGAGGGGAGGATTGTTTGGTCAAAAAAAGTCCCAAAGTCCCACATTGGTTAGAAATGGGGAAGATCATGGGCATATAAGGATGGACATGTATCTTCATTGGTATGAGGCCTTCTGGGTATAACCCAATAGCAAATCCATGAGGGCTTAGGCCCAAAGTGGACAATATCATACCAATGTGGAGATAAGTGGTGTCCTAGGCTCCTTACACTTTCACCTAAGGTGCTATCAATTAGATGACTGATCAATAAAGCAATAATGTCACATTAAGAGGAAACATCCATTGAAGGGAAGCTTACTTATTAAAGAGGAGCTGATGACTTGAATGAAACTACAAACATTGTACTCTTTTTCCTTTCCTAGTTTTTTTAATCCGAGCCATTAGGTTTTTCTTAGTAAGGTTTTAATGAGGTAATGTTGAAAATTGTTAAATTATAGTGAATGATGTACTCTTTTTCCTTCTCTAGTTTTTCCATTGGTTTTTGCTAGCAATTATTTTAATGAGGCATATTCTTTATAGGATAAACATCTAAAGGGAAGTGTTATGAAAATATAAAACTATGTGGATGTTTATCAATAAATTTTTTAATCTACCATTAGCAACATTTTGACTTCCCATCCCTCACATTATCTCCCTAAATTAAGGATCATCATTTCTTATATTATTACTTATTTACTTGCCTCATTGTGCTTATAAAATGAAGGTTTTTCTCAACACTTCATACACTTGAAAGTGTTGGGATATATGCCATAGAGCTTCATGTATTGTAAACGGAATTGATTATTGTAATAATAATAAATACATTATTCATATATCAAAGTTGTTTGATTTATATCGCATATTGTCTAATTGTTTTGTTTACCTTAATTACTCTTATATTTTCAGACTTAGTCTATGTTTGATGTATATGAGGATTTAAGTCTGAAGTTAGTAATCTAAATAGCCCATAGAGAGTAAACAATAAGGGTACTTGTTTGTGGCTTATCTATACCTGCGGTCCATTCTATATTTGTATGACGACCTTGATCCAGGATTGTTCGTATAGTAACATGGGAATGAAGGCACCTTGTATGATGATATTATATAGGACTGGACTCAGATAAATACGAATTTCTTTTAATATCCGTTAACCGAAAAAATTTATTTTATCTACTAGATGGTTATATATGGATTCGATCTTAATCCTGAGTGTACTACTAACTCCTGCATGGTTGACTATGTCCTTTGATTTACTACGGTGAGGTTGGTGTTGCATTCCCGGCCAATAACTACATATTTTGGAGATATGGTTTGGTGTGTAGTTGGGAAATTTTTACACAGATATGGAATTCACTCATTCTTACGAGAAGCAGAAAAATATCCCTTTTAAGAATTGATTCGGGACTTGAAAAATTTGAGCGCTCAACTCTTCTATTATAAATAGAAATTTTTATATTCATAATTGTTATGAATTAATTGTTCATTATAGAATCAATGGTGCTTAAGAGACAAAATATTTAGAGGGGTATAACAAACTTATGACCCGGCTCTACTTATGAGATATTCGTGAAGGGTTGTATACATATGTAATGACTATATCGATGGACACCGAAGTTTTTTCGGCTTATTTTCCATCTACGGTAATGAGAGTTCAACTTCTAGTTTTTTATACAATAACGCGAAGTTAATAATTCGTAATATTTGATTAAAAGAGATTAATTAATATTTCGAAATTATTGGAGCTCGGCACCGTTGGTCCATTTGGTCCTTGTACTAGCTCGATTAACTGTAGCAAACCTAATATAATTAGATTGTCTAATAATATGCTCACATTATATTTATATAATATTCATGAGATTAATAATATTTTGCCACAAATGAAAACTATGTTAAATTAGTTTAACTTAATGTTTTCAAGAATTTTTTGATTATAAGATAATCAAATCATGATTATGATATAATCATGTTAGTAATAATTATAAGATAATTACTTGTAACATCCTCGATCCGGAGATGTTACCGGTGGGGAATAGGCCGTACTATTCCCTTAAGCCACTGAAATACTAACTGAATTTTTTGCTACTGTCATAACTCAACTATAATTTGAACATGGGACCATTGCCAAACTTGTTAACATAAAGTACAAACTCATATGAACTTAACGTTATATACATTTTGACTCTACACTGAGTATTGGAACACAACTTCACTTATACAATTTTCTCAAACTAAACTTTACTTGACTTGACTGAACTTATACTTGGACTGGTGGACTCAGACCCACTAGTGACTGCCATCAGTATCCGTCCTCTCGAGCTCATCCTCCTGGAATACCTGCAAAACAAACACTGAGAGTGATGGGGTTAGATCGCTGAACGATCTAAGTGAGTGGACGAAAAACGTAAAACTATTATAAAATATTTAGTTCTAAAACCGAAAACTCATGAGACAACTTTATAAGAAAACTATTTTCTGTCTTAAAACTCTGAGCTTCATTCTAAAAATCTTTTATAAAACTATTGTTTCTGGAAAACTTTCTTTTCTAAAAGTTCTTTCTGAAAACTGCAACTGAATTCTGAAAACTGTTTCTGAAATCAGTCTCTCTGTCTGAAAAACTTGATGTTAGACAATTATGATCCATAGCGTCACTATTTGTAAAAGACATTGTGGTTTTTGTATAAATTAACTATGTGACAATGGAAATTGTATTTCATCATTTTGTAATTTGATTACTCTAATATATAAATGATAAAAGTCCTTATGATTAGTTCCGGATTATAAGATATGAGACAATATCAATCCATAACGGTTTAATCATTAAATATCCCTAGTCGTAGTATTATCGAGACTGGACATCGATAATGCGGAATAGACTAGCATTGCACTTGTGCGTGTTATGGAAACGTAACATCATAGTTCTCATATATTTAAGTATTGGATACTTATGCAAGTGTGATAAGAGGTTATGTTTACCGATGGTATGGAAACAGCTTCGCTCTGGATAGACCCCGAGGAATCCCATTGGTAGTATGACTATGTGTCTATGGGAATCCGCATCAGGGTAGGTGTATTTGGTCTTAACCTGAGACTTACATCGCTAGTACTTGTGACAATCAATACGCTTTGGTCGTTCGGGACTTTAACAGGTTCTTTGTATGCCTCTTCTGGGTTTATTGAGAATCGTAGTGTATTAGGTGTGATGTCAAGATGAAAGTATCACTTCATTCATATGGAGATGATGATCATGCAGGGATACAAAACTAGTACTCTAATTGGTTGCAACCATCGGGATAATATGACAAGGTCATGATTATCCGATTAAAGAGACTAGTTACTTGTGATCCGATATATGCTTCGTACGGGGCATATATTATTCAAGCCCCAGGCCTTGCATGTGACATCCGATACTAGATCGCAATACGCAATACTACGTATACTACGCCTGACATAGATTATATATTCGTTTAAGAATATTTCTGGAGAATTGGGTAGGCACGGTGCTTTGCTAGAAGCCAACCATGTCTCGTTAATCGGTAAAAAATGTAGTACGAGGTACGTACGTATTCAGATAGTCCGACGACCGGAATTACTGCCAACATATCCAGGGATCTCATGGGTCGCTTCCCAAAGATTCACCGATGACGTATGATTCGAACATAATTAATCTATGATTAATTGCGGAGAGATTTTATTTGGGATAAAATACTTTTTGAAGAGAGAGAACGATTAATTTGGAATTAATCGATAAAATAATATATTCGATATATTAAACGAAATTAGATTTCGACGCGGAATTAAAATTAGATTTTAATTCAGGCAAACAAATTAATTTAGAATTAATTCGCGAGCGACGTGAATAGTAATTTTGCTAGGCATAATTATTTAATTAAATTTGATTTAATTACATCGCAATGGAAAATTCGTTAATTCAGAATTAACGAACCCGAGCCCGGAATGTGTTTGCGGGCCCATTCGGATTTTGAATTTAAGTGGGGCCCACAAGTCACATCGCAAGTCACTTTAGTGATGGAAGTCATGTCACCTTTTTGTGATTGACATCCAGTCACTATTCATGATGGGAGTAGATGGAGGCATTGAATGTATTTTTCCCTCCAATTTGCTTTATGTTTTTTGGAAAAGCATATACCAAATATTAAAGTTGACTTTGTTAGCAATTTGTTTTAGAAACAGTACACAAAACAAAAGGAAAAACGCTTTCTCCCTCTCTCTCTCAAATTGCCGAGCACTATAAGCAATGATAAGGAAATTTTGTAGTAATTTTTCCTAATGCTAGCACATTAAAGGATCATATAAGGTGATAGGGAAACCTTTCCCATTGAGCTTGGAATCTCATCACTCAAAGCTTGGAGCTTGGAGATCAACTTCAAAGGAGCTTGGCCGAAACTTCAAGGAAGCAAAAAAATTTTGTGTTCAACGCATCCAACCATCCGATCTTTGTAAGTATGTTTCTGCCATTCTTACTTTTGTATTCACATTTATTTCATGCTTTACATGATCTTGGGAATGCCTTGGAGACCAACAATGGTATCAGAGCCTTATTGAGCATGAAATAGAATTTAGGGTTTATATTCTTGATTTGGGTATTTTTGATTTGAGCATGTTTTAATCAATTGTTTGTTTGAGTATGCTTGTATGTTGATAACTTAGAGTTATGCATGATCAATTTTAGAAAAAAATTAATTGGATTAAATTTGCCCAAAATCTTAGGCTTGGCCGAATACATATATGCCCTAAAGTCGTGGTATTTTTTTTTCTTTTGATCATTGGATGAGTTTAAAGACTTGGGAAATATTGATTTGAGATTCAATCAGATTGAAATCGGAATCAGATATAAAATCCCTACTAATGCCGTGAGCTTTAAGCATGGAAATGAGTTGATTTTGTTTAAATTATTTTGGACATGTATTGATTATGAATAAGCATGATTATTGATTAGATTAGTATTTTGGAAATGTTAATTTAAATAGTTAATCATGGCTAAGCACTTTAATTAATTAAATCATGATATTTGGAATATTAAAATTTAATTAGTTGGGCTTAATTTAGAATTGGGCTTATAATGTTGTATTTTGGCCTAATGGGCTTGGTTGGGCCAAGTTTGTTTAGGTCAATTGGATTGGATCCAAATTGGGCCTAAACCATTCCATTAAGTCCAAATATGACAAATGAGCCTTTTATGTTTAATTGGGCCTAATGGGCCGAAATTGGTTTCTTGGCAAATAGGGTGATTCTTTTATTGGGCTTTGGTATTTGGGTTGTGATGAGCGGAAAATATATCAATATTTACCGCCCCTTTTACTTAATATTTTGTTTAGTTTCTCGGGTTTGATGAACGTTTTGATATGTTTTAGTTTATTTTGCAGATAAAATAATATTGGGACTTAATGAAATCATTTAGGACGAAATATGGGTCAAATAAGGGCAAAAAGTGGACTTGACATATTAATTTTGGAGATTGGAAACTTGAAAGGGCGTTTTAATGAAGTGCAGTTTTGGAAATTCCAGTTTTGTGCATCTGTCGTATTTTGAGCATAACGTTTTACTCCGATATCGGATTGAGCTGATTCAAGTTCCAGATTAAATAAGACTCAAAGATCTACAGCTTTCAAAGACAAAATAATTTCGAATTCTAAAGATTTCATGCCCGTAATTTATGAAACATCCAGAAGTGTGTTGTGTGTAATTATTAAAGTCACTTTCAATCATTTTCAAAGCAAAACATAAATTAATAAATAAATAATAAAAATTATCAAATCACCACCAAACATGATAAGAGATTAGTGTAGCAATTAATAATGGATTTGGTGGAGCAATTAGGGGAGCAATTAGTGGAGCAATTAATAATTGATTTGGTGGATGATTTGATGGAGGCAAAATTTTGCCTATAAATACCAAGCCATTTCATTTGTAAATTCATACTTTCTTCTAAGGAATTCCTTAAGAATACTAAGAAGATTGTATCTTGTTTGTTTATTTACAGCTTTTAGTAATTAATTTCCGTTTTCGCACTTTCTTTTCTTTACTTTTCAGTTTTTACTTTCCGCAATTTACTTTTACGCACAATACTTTTCTTTCTTTAATTTTCAGTTTTTACTTTTCAGTAATGAGGATGTAACTCCCCTTTGCTGGGGTAAAAGGTAAAACTTTTATTACTAATATTTAGATTAATCTCCCTTAATTATAATATATAAACTAGTTAAAACCTGACTTAACGAGGATACCGCCTTATTGGTCGGTTGGTAATTATTTAAATTGGTTTTAACCTGACTAAAGTGGTTACCGCCTGATTGGTCGGTTGGTAATTAATTATTAATTTGACTTAATCTGGATACCGCCTATATGGCTGGTTGGTAATTATCATGCAAAATTAATATATTATATTAATGGATATATCTAAAATAGAGGTAATAAAAGTGGATCCTTTTACCTCAGCATTTTCTTTAATTGTACGTTTACTTTATTTACTTTTCAGCAATTTACTTTCAGCATTTACTTTTCAGCAATTTACGTTCAGCAATTTACTTTCAGGATTTACTTTTCAGCAATTTACTTTTCAGCAATTTACTTTCAGCATTTACTTTTCAGTAATTTACTTTCAGCATTTACTTTTCAGCATTTAATTTCAGTATTTAATTTCAGCATTTACTTTCCGTCATTTACTTTTCAGCAATTTACTTTTCAGCATTTTTACTTTATGTCTTTTACTTGTAAGTCTTTACTAGCCCTAGTTATGTGTTAGTTATCTGGGGTTGTGATGAATTCTAATATCACCGGTTTATAAGGGGTTATTTTTTAATTTGGGTAATTTAAATGTTTACTTATTAAGTCTTAAGCTTAATGCTTCTTGTTGTCTGATCACCAATAAGATTGATGTGGTAAATCTTAAATGAACTAGACATAGGGATTTTAGGTTTCAGCCTTAGACTTAATAGCCCACGATCTTCCTTGAGAATAGATAACCCTTTAATAGATTTCCTTGCAGGATAGACATATACCTGTCGGGCGGGGGTAGCCGTAATTGGAACTTAAACTTAATGAATCCAGATAATTTGGTTGACATAGATGTATGGAACAATTGGGTTAAACTGGGTATTTGCGACTGACTGATGAGCGGAAAATATATCAATATTTACCGCCCCTTTTACTTAATATTTTGTTTAGTTTCTCGGGTTTGATGAACGTTTTGATGTGTTTTAGTTTATTTTCAGATAAAATAATATTGGGACTTAATGAAATCATTTAGGACGAAATACGGGTTCAAATAAGGGCAATTATTGGACTTGATATTTTAATTTTGGAGATTGGAAACTTGAAAGGGCGTTTTGACGAAGTGCAGTTTTGGAAATTCCGGTTTTGCGCATCTGTCATATTTTGGGCATAACGTTTTACTCAGATATCGGATTGAGCTGATTCAATTTCCAGATTAAAAAAGACTCAAGTATCTACAACTTTGAAAGACAAAATAATTTCAAATTCTGAAGATTTCATGGCCTAAATTGATGAACCATCCAGAAGGTGTAGTGTGTAATTATTAAAGTCACTTTCAATCATTTTCAAAGCAAAAAAAAATTAATAAATAAATAATAAAAATTACAAATCATCACCAAACATGATAAGAGATTAGTGGAGCAATTAATAATGGATTTGGTGGAGCAATTAATAATTGATTTGGTGGATGATTTGATGGAGGCAAAATTTTGCCTATAAATACCAAGCCATTTCATTGTAAAATTCATACTTTCTTCTAAGGAATTCCTTAAAAATACTAAGAAGATTGTATCTTTTTGTTAATTTTAGCTTTCAGTAATTAATTTCCGCTTTCGCACTTTCTTTTTTACTTTTCAGTTTTTACTTTCCGCAATTTACTTTTACGCACAGTACTTTTCTTTCTTTAATTTTCAATTTTTACTTTTCAGTAATGAGGAGGTAACTCCCCTTTGCTGGGGTAAAAGGTAAAACATTTTTGACTAATATTTAGATTAATCTCCCTTTATTATAATATATAAACTAGTTAAAACCTGACTTAACGAGGATACCGCCATATTGGTCGGTTGGTAATTATTTAAATTGGTTTTAACCTGACTAAACTGGATACCGCCTGATTGGTCGGTTGGTAATTAATTATTAATTTGACTTAATCTGGATACCGCCTATATGGCTGGTTGGTAATTATCATGCAAAGTTATATATTATATTAAGGGAGATATCTAAAATAGAAGTAATAAAAGCGGATCCTTTTACCTCAGCATTTTCTTTTATTGTACTTTTACTTTATTTACTTTTCAGCAATTTACTTTTCAGCATTTACTTTTCAGCAATTTACTTTTCAGCAATTTACTTTTCAGCAATTTACTTTTCAGCAATTTACTTTCAACATTTACTTTTCACCATTTAATTTTCAGTATTTAATTTCAGCATTTACTTTTCAGCATTTTACTTTTCAGCAATTTACTTTCAGTATTTAATTTTTAGTATTTTACTTTATGTCTTTTATTATTTAAGTTTTTACTACCTGTAAATATGTGTCGTAACTAAGCCAGTTATCTAGGGTTGTGATGAAATCTAATATCACCGGTTTATAAGGGGTTAAATTATAGTTTGGGTAATATAAAGGTTTATTTATTGAGTATTAATCCTAATACTTTTTATTACTGGCCATTAATAAAATTGAACTAGTAAATCTAAAATGAACTAGACATAGGGATTTTAGGTTTAAGACCTTAAACTTAATAGCCCACGATCTTCCTTGAGGATAGATAACCCTTTAATAGATTTCCTTACAGGATAGGAATATACCTGTCGGGCGGGGGTAGCCATAATTTGAACTTAAACTTAATGAATCCAGATAATTTGGTTGACATAGACATATGGTTCAATTGGGTTAAACTGGGTATTTGTATCTGACCATCGTCAGAGGCTTACACATAATTTAGTGTTCCAGGTTAATAAATAAATATATTACCCAACTTAAGATAACCACTTCATCTTTAAAATGATATTGGAAGAAATCACAACCCTAGATAGTTTTTAATATAATTTTCTTAAAATCTACTTTCGAACAATGTTATTTACTTGTTTTTAAATTTAGAATCGTCACTATTTCAAATCAATCAAACATCCTGTAGATACTAGTAATCATTTGACCTCATAAAATTAATAGATTAGATATTAAGTCCTCGTTGGATCGATATTTTTATACTACTTGAACGATACGTGCGCTTGCGTTATACGTGTTGTGTTACGCCGGTCAAGTTTTTGGCGCCGTTGCCGGGGACTTATTTATCTTTCACTATTAGTTTTGGGGTATATACGTTACTTGTATCTAATTTCTTTTTACTTATTGTTTTTGTTTTCTTGTGTTTCAGGTTCTCAGAAACTACATGAGACGAACCAGAAGCTTTGAATTTCGACCGCTTGACCCAGAAATTGAAAGAACCATTAGACAGTTGAGAAGGGAAAGGCGAGAAGGCCAAGAAGCAATTGTTAACATGGAACATGAACCTTTGGAGGTTGCACCACCAATTCCCATTCGAGGCAGAACAATTCCGGTGGTTGACAGACTCATTTCTTGTATTGTACTTCCTCCCTTACCAGCAAATGCAGGTGACTCAAAACATGCATCCAGATGATTCAGCAGTCAGTACAGTTTGGGGGAAATGCAACTGAAGATCCTAATGCTCACATCAGCAACTTCCTGGAAGTTTGCGGCACTTTCAATTACAACCGAGCAGCTGAAGAAGCAATGAGACTGCGTGTTTTTCCATACTCCATGAAGGACAGAGCTAAAGCATGGCTACATTCACTACCAGCAGGTTCTATCACAACTTGGAACACTTTAGCCACCAAATTTCTTGCAAAGTACTTTCCACCAGCCAGAACAGCAAAACTGAGGAATGACATCACATCTTTTGTACAACAAGATTCAGAATCCCTTTGCGAAGCTTGGGAAAGATTCAAAGATTTACTCCAAAAATGTCATCATCATGAGATCGCAAAGTGGCTACAAGTCCAAACCTTCTACAATGGACTTTCTGGAATAATGAGAACCACAATTGATGCTGCTGCTGGAGGAGCTTTGATGGCAAAAGCAGAAGATCAGGCTTGGGATTTAATTGAAGAAATGGCCAACAATAATTCTTTGTGGCCAACAGAAAGGAGCATGATCCAAAGAATCGCAGGAATTTATGAAGTTGGAGCCAACACAGCACTGAATGTCAAGCTGGATATGATTTGCAAAAATCTGGAAACTCTTAACATGAAGGTTAATGGTGGATCCACAAGTTCATCATATAGAGGAGCACCAGAACCAGTTCAGCAGGAAGAGACAGTGAACTATGTCAATAATTTCAACAGACATGGGAACAATCCATATCCAACACCTACAACCCTGGGTGGAGAAATCATCCCAATTTTTCATGGAGCAACAGTTCAGGGCAAAAGAACTATCCACCACCTGGATTCCACCAGCAGAACAAAGTCCAGGAGCATGAAAATGAACTAGAAATGAAAGAATGGTTTGCAGAGATATTCAAAAAGCAAGAAGCAAAATACGATGCTATGTTTCAAGCTCAAACAACATTCAATCAAAGCCATTCAGCTTCTATTAAAGCACTGGAGAATCAAATTGGACACTGGCTAATGCTCAGAGTTACAGACCCCGCCAGGTACCCTTCCTAGCAACACAGAGCCAAATCCAAGGAACATGGGGAAGGAGCAATGTCATGCCATCATGTTAAAAAGCGGTACTGAAATCAACAAAGATGTTGGAGCCAAAACAGCTGTTGAGGAAGTTCCAAAAGAAACAAAGCAACAGATGGAGGAAAAAGAAGCAAGGAAAAAGAACAGATCATTCCACCTCCACCTTTTCCTCAACGTCTTCAGAAGAACAAATTGACAAACAATTTTCTCGGTTCTTGGAAATCTTCAAAAAGCTGCATATCAACATTCCATTAACAGAAGCGTTGGAACAAATGCCCACATATGCCAAATTACTGAAAGATATTCTTTCACGAAAAAGGAGATTGGGAGATTACAAGATAGTAGCATTAACAGAAGAATGCAGCGCTATCATTCAGAGGAAACTTCCCCCAAAGTTGAAAGATCCTGGCAGTTTCACTGTTCCTTGCGTCATAGGAGAACATGACTTTGGTAAGGCTCTGTGTGATTTAGGTGCTAATGTTAACTTGATGCCTTTTTCTATTTTCAGGAAATTACAGATTGGAGAAACAATGCCAACATCAGTCTCAGTGCAACTTGCTGATAGAACACTAGTATTTCCAAGAGGCGTAGTTGAGGATGTGCTGGTCAAAGTTGACAAATCATTTTCCCAACAAATTTTATTGTCCTTGATATGAGGAAGACGCAGATGTGCCAATCATCCTTGGAAGACCATTCTTGGCTACAGGTCGAACCATTATTGATGTACAAAAAGGAGAATTAACCATGAGGGTACAAGACCAAGAAGTAACATTCAATGTTTTCAAGGCCATGAATTTCCCAGATGATGAAAAGAATGAGGAATGTTTCAAACTCGATGTGATACACAGTACCATTCAGAACTCTGATGAAAGACAAAGTTCTACTGACAAACTTAAAACATGTCAATTGCATGTGGAGCCTAAAGAAAAGCGTCTTTTGTACTAAATGAGCCAATTCTTGCACTACAAGCAACATAAGAGAAAACTTTCCACCAGCTCAACGAATTGGAGGAATTTCACAATCAGCCTTTTGAGGATGCCAAATTGTACAAAGAAAATGGCAAGAAAAGACATGATGAGAAGTTAGTGCGCATACAACTGGAACCATGGCAGAAGGTACTGTTAAACAAATCAAGGGTGAAATTCTTCCCATAGAAGCCAAAATCACGGTGGTCAGGTCCATTTGTGATCACCAAAGTTCTACCAAATAGAGCCGTTGAGATACATGATCCTGACTCCAGCCAAACTTTCAAGGTTAAAAACAAGCGTGTCAAGCACTACTGGGGAGAATCATTTGAGCGACAAAAAGAAAGTGTTACACTTTCAGATCCAGCTTAACGTTCGAGAAGTCAAGTCTGGCTGACGACTTTAAACTTAGCGCTAGCAGTGAGGCAACCCATGCAATTGTGTGTATATATTGTGATTTGGTGTGTTTTATTTTTGTGTGTTTAATTTTTGCAGGTTTAGTCATTTTAAGATGGAAGAAGCTCTCGCAAATCTTCACAAGTAATTCCCTTCCCTGCCTCAAAAATCTCTGATGAAAGTCTATAAAGCTCGCTTAAAACGAATGAGACTACTGATGATCAATGGTATTCCTAATGATATTCGTTGGGTAATTGAAGCACGAATCCGATTGGCAGGTGAGTCTTCTGACTCTTTTATTTCACATCTGCCTGGTTTTGGAAGAAGCACCTATGCAAAGAAACGTATAGCTAAGCAAATGGGTGATTGTTACAAATGTGCACGATTTAATTGCAACACTTGTTGTCGTTCTTTAGGAATGGTGTCTGATAATCGCGAAGACAAAATTAAATTCATTAGTGATGGCTTGAGTAAGGAGTCTGTAGATGAAATATCTTCAACTCTTGAGACGCATCCCAGTGGATATGTTCATATAGCCATTCGCAAATTACATACACAATTCAAAAAGGAAAGACAACTGTTAAGTCTCGGGAATCTGACTCAAAAAGACCATGTTTGCCAATTTATAAGAAAATTGGATGGGAAGCTTGTCCTTGACGCATAGACGTCAATCAAGCCGTTACTTTTCTTGTAAATATTATATCTCTTTGTCTTTTCCTAATAATTGTGATTTATTTTGTTGTTTTCTTTTATTTTCGTAGACAGGATCCAGACCTTTTTGACTTACACGATATTATTTCGCTACTAATCCTCCTCTGGAAGATACTTGTGCTATTATTACTCACCCTTTTTCAGGTACAATAAATTCAGCCCGTCATTGCACTTTTGAAGGCATCCAGAGTTGAGAAAGAAATACATATAAAAATGGAAGCCACTTCAAGAAGACGAGTTGAAAACGTCTGTGTGTTTTGCGGTAGTAGTGTTGGTACTAAACCATAATACGTAGAAGCAGCACATGAATTGGGTCGAGTCTTCGCTGCAAGGAATATGCACTTAATATATGGCAGAGGCAATCTTGGACTAATGGGGATCGTTTCAAAGGCCGTACAGGAAGGAGGTAGTCATGTTTTAGGAATCATCCCAAAACCCTTGGCAGAGGCAAATCTTATTGGATCATCAAATGGAGAGGAACTGATCGTGCCAGGTATGTCTGAACGACTAGTAGAAATGATTAACCGTGCTGATGCTTTTATCGCTTTGCCAGGTGGCTTGGGCACATTGGAGGAAATTTTTATAGTGCTATCTTGGGCGAACCTGAACATACACCAGAAACCGCTTGGACTGCTCAACGTTGATGGATTTTATGATTTTCTTTGTGTGTTTCTGGATGATGCTCGGAGAAATGGGTTCGTGTCAAAACATATGAAAGAACTCCTCTTCACTGCCAGAATTGCTCCGGATCTAATAGAACAACTCATAGCCTATGAACCACAAGTTGACCCTATCCTTTCAAAGATAAATTGGTCCGAGGACGATCGTGGTAAGAGGCGTCGGATTAATCTGGATCTTAACCTTTAATTTCCTGTAGATTTTCAGCTAACCAGGTACAACCTTCTTAACTCTCCTTTTACTGTTTAAGACATTAGGGACAATGTCTCATTTAGGTTTTGGGGAGGAAATAGTTGATCAGTACCTTGTTTTTTTAGTTTGTGTGTTATTTTTATTTTTAGTCCAAAATATTTCGAAATATACAAAAAAAATTGGAAAATTTTCAAAAATTACAAAAATATTTTGTGTTTTTGTTTTTATTCTGACTAAAAGGGTGAAATTGGTGAGAGATAGCTGAGTAAGGAGTTTCCACTCCTGATACGTATCTCAAACCTATTTCGAAACAAGTTAATTTTTGTTTATATTATTTTGAATTATTTAATTTGTGAAGTTTCCTTAAAACTGACTAAAAAGGAATCTTCATATGTTTAGTTAGCAATATTATCAACATATATAGTAATATACGGACATGAGCTAAATTGAAAAGTTTGTAATATTCAGTGCTCTAGTTTAATTGGAGGAAGCATCTCAAAAAGCAATGGAGTAAAAAAAAAAAAAAACAACGTCTGAGATCCGAGTTATTAAGTTGTAAGGGTGTTTTAACACCTAGTGCCCTAAAGCCAACTGGTTTGGGAGTCACTGGCCCAAAGCTCGTTACATGGATCAAAGATGCTGCAAAAAATATATATATCTGAAGTCTGGGTAATTAAGTCTGTAAGGGTGTCTTAACACCTGGTGCCCGAAAGCCAACTGGTTTGGGAGCCACCGACCCAACACTCACTACATAGATGGAAGATATTGTATATAAATAAAAAAATAGAAAAAGAAAAAATCAAAGAAAAAATCAGAAAAATGAGAAAAATTATTCCATTGCTACCAAAAGGTGTTAAATCTGATAGAATTTTAGGACAAAAATATTACTCTCTTATCAACTGCACTTATGACTGTTGTGGGAAAAAAATGAGATGTTTAATATTTTGTTGGCTGTGTATATGAAGAATGGTAAAAATAATCGGAGAATTTACTTATTCTGTAATTTAGAATGAAACAAAACAACTATTGAATTGGAGTAGAAGTTTCACATGATTAGTCACTAACATCTTTATTTTCTTTTCGCTTGTCTTTTTGCTTTTGTGTGCATTAGTTTTACTACCTTTTTACTTTTGTAAAATGTTTGTGGGTATCATTGCTGTAAACCCTCACGAGACTACAACTCGTCCACAAGGGACACCTAGGGGTTTAAAGGCTTGTTGCATATGCTAAATGCAACCGTGATCCCTACGAAAGTGGCTTAGTTTAATTTTAATTTTATTTTTTTGTTTTGCTCGAGGACTAGCAAAATGTTAGGTTTGGGGGTGTGATGAGCGGAAAATATATCAATATTTACGCCCCTTTTACTTAATATTTTGTTTAGTTTCTCGGGTTTGATGAACGTTTTGATGTGTTTTAGTTTATTTTGCACATAAAATAATATTGGGACTTAATGAAATCATTTAGGACGAAATATGGGTCAAATAAGGGCAATTATTGGACTTGATATTTTAATTTTGGAGATTGGAAACTTGAAAGGGGCGTTTTGACGAAGTGCAGTTTTGGAAATTCCAATTTTGCGCATCTGTCGTATTTTGGGCATAACTCTTTACTCAGATATCGGATTGAGCTGATTCAAGTTCCAGATTAAAGAAGGCTCAAATATCTACAACTTTTAAAGACAAAATAATTTCGAATTCGGAAGATTTCATGCCCGAAATGGATGAACCATCCAGAAGTGTGTAGTGTGTAATTATTAAAGTAACTTTCAATCATTTTCAAAGCAAAAAATAAATTAATAAATAAAATAAAAATTACCAAATCATCACCAAACATGATAAGAGATTAGTGGAGCAATTAATAATGGATTTGGTGGAGCAATTAATAATTGATTTGGTGGTGGATGATTGATGGAGGCAAAATTTTGCCTATAAATACCAAGCCATTTCATTTGTAAAATTCATATTTTCTTCTAAGGAATTCCTAAGAATACTAAGAAGATTGTATCTTGTTTGTTTATTTATAGCTTTCAGTAATTAATTTCCGCTTTCACACTTTTTTCTTTACTTTTCAGTTTTTACTTTCCGCAATTTACTTTTACGCACAATACTTTTCTTTCTTTAATTTTCAATTTTTACTTTTCAGTAATGAGGAGGTAACTCCCCTTTGCTGGGTAAAAGGTAAAAATTTTATGACTAATATTTAGATTAATCCCTTAATTATAATAAATAAACTAGTTAAAACCTGACTTAACGAGGATACCGCCATATTGGTCGGTTGGTAATTATTTAAATTGGTTTTAACCTGACTAAACTGGATACCGCCTGATTGGTCGGTTGGTAATTAATTATTAATTTGACTTAATCTGGATACCGCCTATATGGCTGGTTGGTAATATAATGCAAAGTTAATATATTATATTAAGGGGAGATATCTAAAATAGAAGTAATAAAAGCGGATCCTTTTACCTCAGCATTTTCTTTTATTGTACTTTTACTTTATTTACTTTTCAGCAATTTACTTCAGCATTACTTTTCAGCAATTTACTTTCAGCAATTTACTTTCAGCAATTTACTTTCAGCAATTTACTTTCAGCATTTACTTTTCAGCATTTAATTTTCAGTATTTAATTTCAGCATTTACTTTCAGCATTTACTTTAGCAATTTACTTTTCAGTATTTAATTTTTAGTATTTTACTTTATGTCTTTTATTTTATTTAAGTTTTTACTACCTGTAAATATGTGTCGTAACTAAGCCAGTTATCTGGGGTTGTGATGAAATCCAATATCACGGTTTATAAGGGGTTAAATTATAGTTTGGGTAATATAAAGGTTTATTTATTGAGTCTTAATCCAATGCTTTTTATTAACTGGCCATTAATAAAATTGAACTGGTAAATCTAAAATGAACTAGACATAGGGATTTTAGGTTTAAGACCTTAGACTTAATAGCCCACGATCTTCCTTGAGGATAGATAACCCTTTAATAGATTTCCTTACAGGATAGGAATATACCTGTCGGGCGGGGGTTAGCCATAATTTGAACTTAAACTTAATGAATCCAGATAATTTTGTTGACATAGACATATGGTTCAATTGGGTTAAACTGGGTATTTGTATCTGACCATCGTCAGAGGCTTACACATAATTTAGTGTTCCAGGTTAATAAATCAATATATTACCCAACTTTAAGATAACCACTTCATCTTTAAAATGATATTGGAAGAAATCACAACCCTAGATAGTTTTTAATATTAAATTTTCTTAAAATATACTTTCGAACAATGTTATTTACTTGTTTTTAAATTTAGAATCGTCACCATTTCAAATCAATCAAACAACCTGTTAGATACTAGTAATCATTTGACCTCATAAAATTAATAGATTAGATATTAAGTCCTCGTGGGATCGATATTTTTATACTACTTGAATGATACGTGCGCTTGCGTTATACGTGTGTGTTTAAGCCGGTCACTGACCATCGAAGATGGTGCTTTTGCATAATTTCGTGTTCCAGGTTAGTAACTGATTTATTACACAAACATAAAATAATCACTTCATCTTTTAAAAGATATTAGAATGATTCACAACCCTAGATCTTTGATATTTTCCTTAGTATTTTCTTTTGTCTTTTTATTTATTTATTTATTTTGCAAAACTACAATCAACCAAATCAATCAAGCAATCATTCTCTTCACCCTCAATTAGATATTTGTAAATAAATAGATTCAATAATAATAAAAAAACAGTAGGAATTAAGTCCTCGTGGGATCGATATTTTATATACTACTTGAACGATACGTGCGCTTGCGTTATACGTGTCTGTTTACGCCGGTCAAGTTTTGGCGCCGTTGCCGGGGACTTATTTTTCTTAAATTATTAATTTTGACGCTATCTAATTTACTTGTATCTAATTTTCTTTATCTGTAATTTTTATTTCCTTCTTTTATTTTTCAGGTGATTGAAAAATGGAACATTATTGGGAGATTGAAAGATTACATGCTTTACAAGAAGATACACCCCACATCTGGGAGCAACAGTCCGGTTTTCTGAGGCCTGTTGTCCAGCCCAACAATTATCACCGGATGCCAGAACCAAGCAATATTACATTTACTCAACAGAACATAATGGGGAGATGTGACATATGTAATGGTAACCACCCTAGAGATTATTGCGAATACAACTACCATCCAGGGTAGCAGAGCTATCAAGATCCTTCATGGTATGACGAGCCATCACATTTCACAGAACCACATTTTCCATCTTATCCACCACCCACCTACAATGATCTTCATCAACAATCAGAACAATCAGAAGAAGATCAGATGATTGACATGCTCAAAGATGTGTTCAAGAAACGAGATGAAAAATTGGATACAATGCTTGAAACATTCCAGAATCAACTCGAAAGTATTCAGAGACAATCAACACCAATTTAGAAAATGACTCAGTAGATCAGACAATTAACAGAAAACCAGAGCTACATACCTCAATGACCATTTTCAGATGAAGCCTTCGAGTACCAAGCATTTCACGATGACACTTTAGCAGAAGAGAAGGTTGAGCAGAATCAAGAATCAAAGGCATCAGTTCAGGAGCCCGAACCGGCAAAGTCCCGATTTGATTTTTATTATTCAGATTCTGACGAGGATGAAACTGATCTATTTGTACCAACTGCACCAACAACGGAGGATCAAACTTTTAATCCTCAAAATGAAGATCTTGGAGCATGCTTTACCATGATGTTTGAAGAAGATCTATCTGAACCATCCATTCCAGTCGTATCAGAGGATGAAAACCTAATGTCAGAAACATCTTTTCATCTTCAGGTTGACAATTTTGAAGCATGTATTTCACAGATGACAGATGAAGAGTTGAATGCAGAAATTTTCAAATACATCTGTGAAGAAAAGGGGGAGCAAGAAGTAGAGCAAATGGATGAGCAAATGTCTGACCTTAATAAAGATCTAGAGCATTCAGGAGAAACATCGCTATTTTGGGGAGTACAAATCAAAGATATCGCCCAGAAGCTTGACAGAATGGAACTCCCATTCCAAGTCAAGCACCATACGAGACCTACTGACTTTCTTTCTTTCTTTGCAGGAACCACTGGAGCAACAAGGAGCAAAAAGGTGGCACAAGCACTAAATGGGACAAAATATTTTCTGCTACCTTACCGTTGGAAGAGACCCTTCAAAAGCAACGCTCATGGGATTGTCTTTAATCGGACATCCAAAATGACGCTGAAACCTCATTGACAGATGGATTTCAGTCACGTCTGGCTAAATACGAAAAATTTAGCGCTAGCAGGGAGGCAACCCATGCAATTTGTTGTAATTTCTGTTTTCATATTTTGTGTATACATGTTGTAGAGTTTTTAATTTTGTGTGTTGTTTTGTAGGGAAAACACAAACGCAGCATTTTAAGATAGAAGGAATGGTGTTTGGTAATCACAAAGATGAGAACCAACTCATTAGCGATGGCTGAGTAAGGAATGAAATCTTGAGACGCATCCTAATGGATTTATATACCAAACGAGTGGCGTATTGCGTACACAATTCTGTTGCCTTAATTATTGCTTTGATTCACTTTTCTGTTGTAATTATCTTTATTTTCGTAGACATGATCCAGATTTTTTTGACCTTTCACGATTTCTTTTGTTGTTTAGCTAACAATCGTCCTTTGGAAGATATTAGTGCTATTATTGCTCACCATTTTCAGGTACTATAAATTCAGCTCGTCATTGCACTTTGGCAGGCATCCAGATTTAAGAAAGAAATATATAAAAATGGAAGCCACTTCAAGAAGACGAGTTGAAAACATCTGTGTGTTTTGCGGTTGTAGTGTTGGTGTTAAGCCACAATACGTAGAAGCAGTACAGGAATTGGGTTGAGTCTTAGCTGCAAGGAATATGCACTTAATATATGGCGGAGACAATCTTGGACTAATGGGGATCGTTTCAAAGGCTACAGGAGGGAGGCGGTCACGTTTTGGGAATCATCCAAAACCCTTGACATAGGCAAATCTTATTGAACCATCAAACGAAGAGGAACTGATCGTGCCAGGTATGTCTGAACGTTTGGTAGAAATGATTAACCGTGCTGAGGATTTTATTGCTTTGCCAGGTGGCTTGGGTACATTGGAGGAATTTTTATAGTTCTATCTTGGGCGAACCTGAACATACACCAGAAACCACTTAGACTGTACAACATTGATGGATTTTATGATTTTCTTTGTGTGTTTCTTGATGATGCCCGAAGAAATGAGTTCGTGTCAAAACCTTTGAAAGAACTCCTCTTTACTGCCAGAACTGCTCCGGATCTAATAGACCAACTCTTAGCCTATGAACCACAAGTTGACCATATCCTTTCAAAGATAAATTGGTCCGAGGACGATCGTGGTAAGAGGCGTAGGATTAATCTGGATCTTAACCTTTAATTTCCTGTAGATTTTCAGCTAACCAGATACAACCTTCTTAACTCTCCTTTTATTGTTTAAGACATTGAGGACAATGTCTCATTTAGGTTTGGGGGAGGGAATTAGTTGATTAGTACCTTGTTTTTAGTTTGTGTGTTATTTTTATTTTTAGTCCAAAATTTTTCGAAAATACAAAAAAAAATTGAAAAATTTTCAAAAATTACAAAAATATTTTGCGTTTTTGTGTTTTTATTTTGACTAAAAATGTGAAATTGGTAAGAGATGGTTGAGTAAGGAGTTTTCACTCCTGAGACGTATCTCAAACCATTTTTGAAACAAGTTAATTTTGTTTATTTCATTTTGAATTATTTAATTTGTGAATTCTCCATAATACGGACTAAAATGGATCTTCATATGCTCAGTTGGCAGGTATTATCAACATATATAGTACATACGGACATGAGCTAAAATTGAAAAGTTTGTAATATTCAGTGATATAGTTTAATTGGAGGAAGCATCTCAAAAAGCAATGGAGTAAAAAAAAATTATAAGATCCGAGTTATTAAGTCTATAAGGGTGTTTTAACACCTAGTGCCCTAAAGCCAACTGGTTTGGGAGTCATTGGCCCAAAGCTCGCTACATGGATCAAAGATGTTCCAACAATATATATATCTAAAGTCTGAGTAATTAAGTCCGTAGGGGTGTCTTAACACCTGGTGCCCTAAAGCCAACTGGTTTGGGAGTCACCGACCCAACACTCGCTACATAGACGGAAGGTATTGTATATAAATAAAAAAAAATCAAAGAAAAAAATCAGAAAAATCCGAAAAATTATTCCATTGCTGCAAAAAGGTGTGAATTCTGATAAAACTTTAGGACAAAAATATTACTCTCTTATCAACTGCACTTATGACTGTTGTGGCAAAAATGAGTTGTTTAATATTTTGATGGTTGTGCATATGGAGAATGGTAAATATAATCGGAGAATTTACTTATTCAGTAATTTAGAATGAAAGAAAACAACTAGTAATTGGAGTAGAAGTTTCACCTGATTAGTCACTAACATCTTTATTCTCTTTTCGCTTGTCTTTTTGCTTTTGTGTGCATTAGTTTTATTATCTGTTTACTTTTGTAAAACGTTTGTGGGTATCGTTGGTGTAAGCCCTGACGAGACTATAACTCGTCCACTAGGGACACCTAGGGGTTTAAAGGCTTGTTGCATATGTTAAATGCAACCGTGATCCCTACGAAAGTGGCTTAGTTAAATTTTAATTGTTTCTTATATTTTATTTTGTTGTTTTGCTCGAGGACTAGCAAAATGTTAGTTTTTGGGGTGTGATGAGCGGAAAATATATCAATATTTACCGCCTATTTTACTTAATATTTTGTTTAGTATCTCGGGTTTGATAAACGTTTTTATATGTTTTAGTTTATTTTGCAGATAAAATAATATTGGGACTTAATGAAATCATTTAGGACGAAATATGGGTCAAATAAGGGCAAAAATTGGACTTGACATATTAATTTTGGAGATTGGAAACTTGAAGGGGCGTTTTAACGAAGTGCAGTTTTGGAAATTCCAGTTTTGTGTATCTGTCGTATTTTGGGCATAACGTTTTACTCCGATATCCAATTTAGCTGATTCAAGTTCCAGATTAAAGAAGACTCAAAGATCTACAGCTTTGAAAGATAAAATAATTTCGAATTCTAAAGATTTCATTCCCGAAATTGATGAACCATCCAGAAGTGTGTTGTGTGTAATTATTAAAGTCACTTTCAATCATTTTCAAAGCAAAAAATAAATTAATAAATAAATAATAAAAATTATCAAATCACCACAAAAAATGATAAGAGATTAGTGGAGCAATTAATAATGGATTTGGTGGAGCAATTAGTGGAGCAATTAATAATTGATTTGGTGGATGATTTGATGGAGGCAAAATTTTGCCTATAAATACCAAGCCATTTCATTTGTAAATTCATACTTTCTTCTAAGGAATTTCTTAAGAATACTAAGAAGATTGTATCTTGTTTGTTTATTTACAGCTTTCAGTAATTAATTTCCGCTTTCGCACTTTCTTTTCTTTACTTTTCAATTTTTACTTTCCGCAATTTACTTTTACGCACAATACTTTTCTTTCTTTAATTTTCAGTTTTTACTTTTCAGTAATGAGGAGGTAACTCCCATTTGCTGGGGTAAAAGATAAAACATTTATTACTAATATTTAGATTAATCTCCCTTAATTATAATATATAAACTAGTTAAAACATGACTTACCGAGGATACCGCCATATTGGTCGGTTGGTAATTATTTAAATTGGTTTTAACCTGACTAAACTGGATACCGCCTGATTGGTCGGTTGGTAATTAATTATTAATTTGACTTAATCTGGATACCGCCTATATGGCTGGTTGGTAATTATCATGCAAAGTTAATATATTATATTAAGGGATATATCTAAAATAGAAGTAATAAAAGTAGATCCTTTTACCTCAGCATTTTCTTTTATTGTACTTTTACTTTATTTACTTTTCAGTAATTTACTTTCAGCATTTACTTTTCAGCAATTTACTTTCAGCAATTTATTTTCAGCATTTACTTTTCAGCAATTTACTTTCAGCATTTACTTTTCAGCAATTTACTTTCAACATTTACTTTTCATCATTTAATTTCAGTATTTAATTTCAGCATTTACTTTCCGTCATTTACTTTTCAGCAATTTACTTTTCAGCATTTTTACTTTATGTCTTTTACTTGTAAGTCTTTACTAGCCCTAGTTATGTGTTAGTTATCTGGGGTTGTGATGAATTCTAATATCACCGGTTTATAAGGGGTTATTTTATAGTTTGGGTAATTTAAAGGTTTACTTATTAAGTCTTAAGCTTAATGCTTCTTGTTGTCTGATCACCAATAAGATTGATGTGGTAAATCTAAAATGAACTAGACATATGGATTTTAGGTTTCAGCCTTAGACTTAATAGCCCATGATCTTCCTTGAGGATAGTTAACCCTTTAATAGATTTCCTTGCAGGATAGACATATACCTGTCGGGCGGGGGTAGCCATAATTGGAACTTAAACTTAATGAATCCAGATAATTTGGTTGACATAGATATATGGTTCAATTGGGTTAAACTGGGTATTTGCGTCTGACCATCGACATATGCTTTTGCATAATTTCGTGTTCCAGGTTAGTAAACTGATTTATTACACAAACATAAAATAATCACTTCATCTTTTAAAGATATTAGAATGATTCACAACCCTAGATCTTTGTGTATTTTTTTTTTATTTTCCTTAGTATTTTCTTTTGTCTTTTTATTTATTTATTTATTTTGCAAAACTACAATCAACCAAATCAATCAAGCAATCATTCTCTTCACCCTCAATTAGATATTTGTAAATAAATAGATTCAATAATTAATAACAACAGTAGGAATTAAGTCCTCGTGGGATCGATATTTTTATACTACTTGAACGATACGTGCGCTTGAGTAATACGTGTGTGTTTACGCTGGTCAGTTTTGACCCATATTGACCAAAGTCCATGCCTTAAGAATTTAATTGAAAGCCCATTGGACTTTAATTAAATGACATTGGATGTTAATTGGGCTTTGAGACCCATTTAGATTAGATTTGGAATCTAAATCTTAAAGGCGCATTTAAAAGTGTAATTATTTAATTTGGACTTAAATATAAAATTAGTATTGAATACGAATTAAATTAGATTTAAATTGTAGTTCGATATAATTCAAGAATTCGTACTTTGAGTACTTATTCTTAAATGAGTTGGACTCGCGCAAATAAAATCGTTGTTTAAACATTGGATGATCACTTTATTCAAAGATTAATTAATTGGATTAGATTGATTGAATAACATGCTTTGTGTGAATACATGGATGTGTTGAATGAATAATGTATATCAGATGGTTATTAAAAGGGAAAGGGCAATTTTGGAAATTGTTGTAAATTTAGAATTTATTAAATTGGACCTGCGTGTCCAGCTTTATCTCTCGATTCTTTGTAATTTTGTTCTCACCTAATTCCCCTCAATGTTAATGAGGTTTCTTTAATTGTATTATGTAATTGGGTAGAAGTTAGAATAGTACTAGCCGGGGAGAGGAAATGGAGTGATTTGTTCTAGGAACAATCTATGAGATATCCATCCGCATATCATTATTAATTTATTTACCGCGCCTTATTATGCTTTTAGAATGCATGCTTAAGGGTGTATGATGAGACCTAATCAAAGATAATAAATTGGTTGCCAATTTACGCGAAAAACCCTCAACAAATATTAAGCGTTTTCCTTCCATTGAGTGATTCTTACTCAAGATCCAAGATTGGCACTGGTTTGTTGGCCAAAGTCAAGACCTTTGTCCATCACAGATGTGTTTGAATCATGAAGGCTTTGTTCCATATCGTATGTCTTGTCCAAGTTGTGATTTATTGGCCAAAGTCAAGATCACTTCTTGTCCATCGACATCGATTACGAAGCTTTCCAAAGTCAATGGGTTCAGCTTAACTGGAATCATTAAGCTTGTTGTGCCAAAGCCAAGGTTTAGTTGATTCAGAGGAAAAGGTTAGGAAAATATATTGGATATATTGGCATATATATTATATATATGTTTCAGACTTGGAGGTCCACCAACCGGATCTAGGAATTGGATGAGATCCAATTGATCTTAGAGATCTACCTAGTTAAATATCATACATCTTGTTGGCCAAATTCAAGGTTGTGTTATTTAACACGATCCTAGCCCACTAGGAAACTAGGTTTCCCGAGTACTCAACAGAGGGTTAGAGGCTCGTCGAAAACTAATGGGAGGCTAGTATTGAATTTGTAAGTTCGTTCAAATACTTAGCTTTACGCGCTTTCAAATTATTTCGTCAATTATATTTATTGAATGGACTGATATTTTATTATTTTTCTTATAAAAGTTAGATTGTACCATACATCGTTAATTGAATAGTTGGACTATTACGATTAAGATGACAGAAAAGTTAAGCATTATGGATATTATCATTGGCGATAATGTCTTTAATGGCATAAATTTTCAAGACTGGGATATGAATCTCAGGATTGTCCTGGGATCCAAGAAGTTACTCTATACCATAGGGAGACCTCTTCGGCCTAAGCCCCGACCTGATCAGTTGCTTGAGCTAGAGCTTTGGAAGACTCATAGCGATGACAACGCGACTGCTCAATCGATAATGCTTGCTGCTATGACTCCGCAATTCCGTTTTCAAAATAAGGGATTGGATCCCTATGAGATGATGGTGAAGTTGCATGATCTTCACCGATCTAATCTTAGATCGCAAAGATATGAGTTACAGAAGAAGCTCTTCCGCGCTTGCAAGTTAGAGGGTACGTCTGGTGAGCACCATGTGTCACAGATGATTGCTGACATTGAACAACTGGGACAAATGGGCATTGTCTTTGAGGCTGAGTCTTCAGTAGATTTGATCCTACACTCTCTCCCCGACACTTGGAGTGGGTTCATCATGAACTATAATATGTTGAACCAAGAACAAACTCTTGGAGAGTTGATGTCCACACTACGTGAAGCAGAAAAAGAGCTCCTAAAGGGCAAGAATCACGAGGCGCACTTCGCTTCAACATCTCAGACTCTGAGGGCTTGGTGTAGGCATTGCATTTTCGCATGTGAAACCCGATGATGAGTCTCAGTTGGAGGCACTACCTTTTTTGCTAAGGATATTGCGGGAAACGGAGGTCGGAATGGGAGATTCAGAATAAGTACGTCATCAGATTCATTTCGCAAGTTCGCTGTCTTCGTTAGTGCTGCGTTCGTTACTTCGTTCGAACGTCAAGCAGATTGCGGGCGTTCGTGTAGCGTTCGAATGGGCGTTAGAACGGCGTCGGTATTTCTGGTTTTGTTGCTAGCCTCGCACCCCAGCCCAATTAGCCCCACAAAGCCCATAAAACACATCCCAATTAATAAAACACATTTAAAACACATGGGAAATTAAATTAAATATTAATTAGATAATGTAATTAAAAAAAATAATTAATTAAGTTATATACCAAATTAAATAAAACAAATAAAATCTAAATAATCACCTACCAAAATAATAAAAATACTTACACAAATTAAAGAAATTGCATGCCTAATAAAGATAAATCAAATATATTATATACCAAAATTAACAAATATCATGCCTAATTAAAATAAATCTTAACAAATTAAATATTTTGTATTCATAATCTAGCCAAGATTTGTCCCCCCTCAATCTAATCATTTCCTTGTTGAATACCAAATCAAATCCTCCTTTTAATGCTGAAATCCCTTCCTTGTGATACAAGGAGTAGCCCTAACCTTTCTCTATATAAACAACCCTTAACCAAGACATGCACTCCCCTAGCTCATACACAAGACTTACACGAAAATCACAACACCAAGAACCCTAGCCACTCACGGCAATAGCAAGAAGCACAAACAAAACGCTTCTCTTCATCTCTCCTTCTTTGGCCAAGAATACCATTATCCTCCATCCCCTCAATTGCCGAATTTTAACAGCCATTACAACCACCAATACAGCCCCTAACCACCACTGAAAACCACCTCCATAAACTCCCCACACATCACCGAAAATACACCCCAAAAATAGCAGCCAAATCCTATTAAAACAGTCCCTAAAATCCTCAAAACAGTAACATAAAAACTGCATTCATAATCCTTAAAATAATCACACAAGACTACACTAAAAACCCACAAAAAACACTCGGAACAGTCCGTTGAAACGTCAAAACAAGTGACCTGAACAGTGAGCAGCAAAACAGAGGCCGAACAGCAGCAGAACGGAGACCGAACAGCAAGCAAAACAGAAAAACAGTGAGCTAGGACGCTAAACCAGTAAACCAGAGAAGTTGAGGAGCCTTACCCTTCCGACGTCCGTGAAACGCAAGCCTGAAAGTTGGCAAAAAGGTTAGACCTGAGGGTATTTTCCACACTCGTTTTCTGTTTTATTTGTATTATTTATCGAGTATTGCTTGCATGATTGTTATATTGAAATGCATGGTGTGGCCCTTGAGTAGATAAATATGCATGAATTATGAGATGTTGTATGTTGTGGCTTTGGAATAAAATGAGAGATGTGTCAACTCTCGCGGTATATCGGATGGAAACCCGGACATAAATTTCATAGCCGATTCCGAATGGACGGTAGTATGATCAGTACTCCGGATACAACTCCACGTACCGCTTGAGTAAACGACACCCTCTTTTGTGTTTTGTTGCTTTGATTTATTTATTTTTCGTCACTTGAATTCTGCATGTTGCTTATTTGAAGGGGTTAAAACCCTTTACCACGATGCTTTGCCGCGCCGGTTGATGTGTGTTCGGTTGAATGCAAGATACGTTCAATCGGGCATACTAAGTTTGGTATTATTGTTTCTTTATTCTTTGTATGCATGATGCGATCGAGCGCATGGGCACATTAAGTTGGATTAAAGGTCCCATATTTGGAGGGGTTAAAATCCTTTACCACGATGCTTCGCCGCGCCGGTTGGTGTATGTCCGGTTGGGTGTGAGATGAGTTCAATCGGATACGTGAGGTCCCACATTGTGGATTTGTTTGCCTATGAATGTATTGCATGCATCAGGTCCGGTTCCGTTCGAACGCGTTCTTAAACGCTATAGGAACGCGAACCTTCTGTTTACCATTCGAACGCGTTTACAAACGCTACGCGAACACGCACGCACTTTCTTAGTTTCATCATGCATCAGGTCTGGTTCCGTTCGAACGCGTTCTCGAACGCCATACTAAAGCGAACCTTCTGTTTACCGTTCGAACGTGTTTACAAACGCTACGCGAACGCGCGCGCACTTTCTTAGTTTCATCATGCATCAGGTTTGGTTCCGTTCGAACGAGTTCTCGAACGCTATACGAACGCAAACCTTCTATTTACCGTTCGAACGCGTTATCAAACGCTACGCGAACATGAACACATCTTCTTAGTGTTGGATGCATCAGGTCAGGCTCCGTTCGAACGCGTGCTCGAATGCTACACGAACACGCGCCCACTTAACTGAGTTATTTTCGTCAGATTTCGTACATAATTGTCCCTAGTAGCTATTCTTTCGTATGATGAACCTGATTGCCCCTCTTTATTACGCAGGATTGTGTAGGTGTCGTTCATCTGTATTCCCCACATGTATGAGTATAATGTGTTTATTAACTTGTATGCTTTCCGTATGTTAATCTTTATGTATGCAAATTGAGACATAGATTACGTGCTAATAGGCTGTATGCAAATTCAGATATGTGTTACATGTAAATTTAGATGAACTTGTTGATGCATGTATGTGAATTTAGAAGCATTATACTCTTGGAAATAAGTGTTACTTAAACTTGATTAAATTATTACATAAATCCTTTCATTACAAGTGACATAAGTAAGAGACCATTCCAAACCCAACGGTTTGAGGTCTTCCCTTGCGAGGGGTGAGTGTGGCCTTAAATCTCATTTTCCCGGTTCACACCGGGTGGCGACTCCATTATTCTCCGGTTTAGTCCCCCGTGGCTACTCCGTACTCCCAACCGGGCCGCGAGCCCGGGACAGCATGCGTCGCCCAGTTTCTGTGTCCCACAGTCTGGCGACTCCACTGGGGATAGAGAATCGGCCCCAAAATATTGTCTTGTAATGTTTGGATTTATGTTCTAATTGACCGTGTCTATAGTGGATAAAATGAGGGTTTAATCAAGGGCATCTTGAGGCTAGGTAATGGTTTGGTGTCTTTCTTCATTCACTACCTTCCTAGAAGGAAAAGCTGTGAAGGCACCTATATGGCCATCTACCCTTAGCCTATTGTGATGGACTAATTTGGAGGACTCGTTGTTTATTCCTGTCACCAAGCGATAAGAGCCTAAGAGGCTAGGGTGCTTAAGAGAGCCTCACTCCACCCTCCCTATAGGGAATCTACAACGGGAAATCCATTTGACAGTCAGTCACACACCATAGCTCATTGGCACGTACCTTAGTGTATAAAAAAATGGTGCGCTCACTTGGTCTACACTCTTGCGAACCCACCCACAGACCAGGTTTGTATGGTTAAAGTAACAATTATTTCCTTGAATATGTGCTTGTGGACCATCCTCATTTGGATGCAGTTGGACTATTGTCAGAAATGCGGACTTGCTGGGCCATTTAAACTGGGGCGAGTTCATACCTTATGACTACTAGGCCCAAAGCTTCTGAAATGTTGATGGGCCATTATGTAGAAACTATTACTTTATGATTGCATTATCTTTTATGCTTGTGTTTGGGAACATCGTCGTTTGGATCCATTTGGACCATTGGTCATAGGATATGGGCTTGTTGGGCCATTTAAACTGGGACAAGAATGTATTTTATGACGATTGGGCCAAAAGCTTCTAAGTGCTGATGGGCCACTTTGTGCTTGTGTTCGGAAGATTACCATTTGGATTTAGTTGGGCTCCTTGCCATGAGATGTGAACTTGTTGGGCCATTTAAACTGGGACGAGTTCACTCCTATGATAGTTAGCCCGAAAGTTTCTAAAATGATAACGGGCCGATTTGTTTGAGAATTTTAGTTAATGTAGTATGTTATATATGTTACATGAATCTCATGCACCTCATACATACATATATCATGTTAACACCATCTATGTCTTAAAAAGACATCATAGATACCGTTTGGGTTAGAGAAATGGACAAGGCTCATTAAAAGAATAGTAACAGTCATGAGTGAATCTGGTAATGAGGTATCCCGTATGGATCAGTTAGAGAACAGTCTCACCAAGGTCACTGAACAGTTGCAAGCTTTGACTACTGCTGTGGCTGGTATGGCTGTGCCCCGTGCTGGGGGAATTTCTGAGAATGTGAGGCGTGAGGAGCCTCCGAATGGGTTGGGGGATGATATCCCCACTTTTGATGATGATATGGCAGGGTATGCAGCAGACATAGTATCTGGGTCTCAGGCAGAGTTACAGAAACTTTGGGATCAGGTTGAGTCAGTTACCCGCAAGATGAGGGGTAAGAATGAGGATTTGCTGGATTATGACACACTGACTTTCGAGGAACAGTTGCCGACACAGTTCAAGATGCCTGATATGGCTAAGTTTAACGGGAATGGGGATCCAAGGGTGCATCTCCGACAGTTTGTATCAGTCATGAGTTCAGTTGGCCTGTCTCAGCGCCAAGTGCAGAAAATGTTTGGAATGTCGCTCGAAGGAGCTCCCGTGGTGTGGTACCACAGTTTGGAGAAGAAAGTGAAGGAAAATTAGAGGGAGTTGGCGGATGCCTTCCTGAAGTAGTATGTCACTGACCTAGAGATCGATCTGTCACTCCGTGATATGGAGAATGTTAAGCAGAAAGCGGAGGAGAGTTTTAAGGAGTATGTGGACCGGTGGAGGGGTCAGTTGTTGAAGATGCAGACTAGGCCCTCGGAGAAGGACCATATCAAAATGATTATCAAGGGCACCAGACCCTCCATTTACAGCAAGTTGAGGAGGATGACCTCCATGATTACAGACTTTCGGCAGTTGAGGGAGACTGTCATGGACATTGAAGACGAAGAGGCGGAAAACAGAAAATTCTATGGTCTTAACAGGAGGCCCATTGGGGGAACATCGGGAACAAAGCCCGTTTCTGCTGAGATTGCCGCTATCCGGAACCGGCAGTTTTCCAACTTGGGAAGGCCCTTGTCCAAGGTGCTTGAGAAATTGAAGAGGCAAGGGCTCTTAAAACCCTTGGAAGCCAAACCATTACCCAATCCCCTACCATCACATTATAACCTAAGCCTTTACTGTCACTTTCACCAACAAAAGGGCCATGACATTGACAATTGCGCCTGACTTCGCCATGAAATCCAAGACCTGATAGACTCCAAGAAAATACCTGACCCAGAAACAGAACAGCCTGACACACACAAAAACCCCTTACCCAATTACCGTGCCGTACCACCACCAGCCTAAATGATCAATTCTGGCCTCGCAGAAGACCTTGTCCTAAAATCCTTTCACCCTCAAGCCTTTTTCCTGGGAATCTGGGATAGCACTAGTGAGGATGAGACTGAGCAGGGGAAAAACTTTTGGCTTGATTTCTCTAGCAGTGATGAGGAAGAAGTAAGAGGAATGACGCACAGTGGTGGTTGTTTTTACAATGATATGGCAGATAAGGGTAAGAAAGTTTTGACATATGGTAGAGAAGTGGTTGAGACTGCAGAAAACACTGAGGGGGATATAGTGCTGAGGCAATTGAGGAAGACTAGAGCACAAGTGAGTATCTGGGAACTGTTATGTGCATCTCGGGAGCATAGGCAAGCCATGGTTGAGGCTTTGAGCAAGATTGTGGTACCAGAAGACGCCAACCCCGCAATGTTTGTTGGGTCAGTTCAGAAGGAAGTTTTGCAGATATCTTTTTCTGAGGATGAACTCCAGCAGAGGGGAGAAATCATAACATGCCTCTATTTATCAGGGCCGAGGTGAGAGGCAAGAGAACTTCATGTGTGATGGTGGATGACGGTTCGTCCATCAATGTGTGCCCGCTGAAAATTCTGGCAAGAATGGGTATGAAAGCAACAGACTTGGACCCCTCCAGCATGACTATTAAGGCTTATGATGACAGCAAAAGGGGAGTCGAGGGTACCTTTATGGCTATGGTCAAGGTAGGACCGATTGAAGTTGAGGTTGAGTTCACAATACTGGACATCCCGGCTACTTTCGCCTTATTGTTGGGAAGGCCTTGGTTTCAAAAACTTGGGGGCATGCCTTCCACTTTACATCAGATGATCAAGTTCCCGTATGAGGGAGACGTTGTTACTATCCGGGCTGAGTTAGATAATGTCGTGGCTGCCTTGGAGATACAACCTTTCACGAGGTTTCAGGTGTCAGCTACTTTTGAGAAGGGGTGGATCATATGGTGGCTAGGATTATGGAGAAAATGAAGTTTGAGCCGGGTAAAGGTTCAAAATTACCAGATTTCAGAGGACAGACTACTCGGAAAGGTTTCGGGTACAAGTCTGATGAAGAAAACCAAAGGTCAAGAAAAATGGCCTGAAACTGATGGAATGTTTTGTGAAAGCTTCAGGATATCAAGGGGAGCCTGAACCTGTGGAAGTTAATGGAATTGTGGTACCTGGGTTTGAGATCTTCCAGGATATGTTGGGTAAGAAGCTGATAGTTGAAGAAATTATGGAGAAAGAAGAAGAGAATTGGGAGGAAGAACTACTGAAGTTAGAGAGCCTGACTCTGGGAGAGGACAAAAAGCCTGAGGAAGACCTGATTGCAGAGGAAGAAGTGTCTATAGATGATGAAGACATTTACCTTCCTGATTTGTTTGAATGTACTTCCGCATTATCCAATAATAAAGACATTTCTTTTGCTTACTTGCCTGAGTCATTTCCATTTACTCTGCACGAATCAAGCATATTTGACATCAATTCAGCCAGAACTACCTCATTTAACTTGGGTACACTTGAGAACCCCAAGGAAATTCTGATTGCGAGTGAAGTAACCTCCTAAAGAGAGGGAGAAACTAGAAGAAGTGTTGGTCAGATATGCCAAAGTGTTTGCTTGGTCCTATGAGGACATGCTTGGGGTAGACAGAAACATTGCCCAGCACACAATACCAACTTATCCAAATATGAGGCCAGTAAAACAGAAAACTGACGGATGAGACCATAATGGGCTGAGAAAGTCAGAGAGGAAGTTAAGAAACAGATAGATGTGGGGTTCTTGGAAGTAGTAAAGTATCCCGAGTGGTTGGCTAATATAGTGCCAGTGCCAAAGAAAGACGGGAAGGTCAGAATGTGTGTAGACTATAGAGATCTCAACAAGGCTTGTCCGAAAGATGATTTTCCTCTGCCGCATATAGATGTTCTGGTTGATAGTGCGGCTTTATCTGCTATGTATTCGTTTGCAGATGGATTTTCAGGTTACAATCAGGTTCTCATGGCTGAGGAAGACAAACATAAGACTGCATTTGTTACTGAGTGGGGTACTTATTGTTACAAGGTTATGCCGTTTGGGCTTAAGAATGCGGGGGATACTTATCAACAGATGGCCACTACACTTCTCCATGACTTCATGCACAAAGAGATTGAGGTGTATGTGGATGACATGATGGTAAAATCAGAGACAAGAGTTGGGCATTAGAAGCACTGGAAAGGTCCTTCAGAGAGTTGACAGATACAACTTGCGGCTTAATCCCAAGAAATGTGTGTTTGGGGTGACATCAGGGAAATTTCTTGGTCATACAGTTGGAATGGGCGGAATAGAGGTAGACTCCGAGAAGATCAGGCAATCACAGAAATTCCTGCACCGAAGACAAAAAAGAAGTCAGAGCATTCTTGGGAAGATTCAGTACATCAGTCGGTTCATCGCCAAGTTGACATCAGTATGTGAGCCTATCTTCAAACTGTTGATAAAAGATCAGCCATGAGATGGAATGAACAGTGTCAGACAGCCTTCGAAAAAATCAGAGAGTACTTGGTAAAGCCTCCTATATTGAAACCTCCGACACCAGGCAGACCTTGATATTGTATTGGCTATAGAATCAGAGGCACTAGGGGCAATGATGGTACAGGCAGATGAGACAGGGGTAGAGCATGCAATTTACTATCTGAGTAAAAAGATGCTCCCGTATGAGGCTCGATATCAGGAAGTTGAGAAGATCTGTCTCGTAGTGGTATGGGCTTCCAGAAAATTACGGCATTATTTCCAGTCATACAAGATCCAGATAGTGGCCAAGGAAAATCCTCTAAAGTATCTTCACTCGGTGCCTTCACTAGTGGGAAAATTGGGTAGGTGGTTGGTATTGTTGACAGAGTTTGACATTAAGTATCTCACCTCCAAAGTGATCAAAGGGCAAGCAGTAGCAGAGTTTCTGGCATTGCAACCTGTTGATGGGGATCATTATAAGTTTGAATTTCCAGATGAAGAGATCCAAGCAATAACAGTTCATAGATGGAAGATGTATTTTGACGGAGCAGTGAATTACAAGGGAGCGGAAATTGGAATCGTGATAGTAACCCCCGAGGGAGAGACTTTACCTTTAGCCAAGAGGTTGACATTTAGAGTGACTAATAACATGGCCGAGTATGAAGCGTGTGCTTTCGTTTGACAGCACTGATAGCCTTGAAGGCCGGGAGTGTGGAATCTACGGAGATTCTATGTTGGTAGTCCAGCAGATGCGAGGAGAATGGGAATTGAAAGAAGAACGGTTGAACCTTAGCTTTTTCACCTCAGAAAGTTGGCACAGGTTATCCCCGAGTGTAAGTTTCAGCACTTACCGAGAGAAGAGAATCAGATGGTAGATGCATTGGCTACACTTGCAGCAACGTGGAAAATCCAGAAAAGTTAGTGATGAGACCGTTGATACTGACAATAGCAAGCAGACCTGTTTATGAGATAGAAAGAATTCTGGAAGTTGAGGTCGATGACAGAAAACCTTGGTATTATGACATTCAGAGGTATTTGGAACATGGCGAACTCCCGGAAGTGGCATGCAGAAAAGACAGAATAGCCATTCAGAAGTTAGCTTCCCAGTATGTGATTTTGAAAGGGGAACTGTACAAGAGGCAAGCAAACGGTATTCAGTTGAAGTGTTTGAGAAAGGAAGAAGCTCAGCATGTAATGGAAGAAATACATGCTGGGGTGTGTGGTCCGCATATGAACGGGTTGAATCTGTCCCGCAAGATAGTGAGACAAGGTTTTTATTGGTCAACCATGGAAACAGACTACGCGAAGATGGTAAAGCACTGTCATGACTTTCAAGCACATGGTAATTTGAATCACTTACCGCACACAGAGTTGCACGGGTTGTCAGAGCCGTGGCCTTTCTCAGCATGAGGGATCGATATTATTGGGGAAATTCGACCGAATGCATCAAATGGGCATCGCTTTATAGTAATGGCAGTAGATTACTTCTCGAAGTGGGTGGAAGCCGAATTATTCCGCAATGTTACAGCAAAATAGATGGCAAAGTTTATAGCTCGGAACCTCATTTGTCGGTATGGTATGCCGCATCATGTAGTGACAGACAACGGGGTTTAGTTTCAAGGAGAGACTAAGGCAATGTTACAGAGGTACGGGATAGGCCACCACAAGTCATCACCGTACAGGCAGCAGGCAAATGGGGCAGTTGAGGCAGCCAACAAGACTATAAAGACAATTTTAGCCAAGATGATAGAAAATTGCAGAGATTGGGCCGAGAAATTACCGTATGCTTTGTGGGGGTACAGAACATCAGTAAGAACAGCAACATGGGCCACACCTTACTCTGTGGTCTATGGAATGGAAGCAGTATTGCCGGTAGAAGTAGAAATACAGTCTATGAGGGTATTAACAGAGGCAGAATTACCGGAACAGGATTGGGCCGCACAGAGGTTTGATCAGTTAGCACTATTGGACGAGAAGAGAACGAAGTCTCTGTATCACATGCAGCTGTATCAAAAGAGACTGGCCCGAGCATTCAACAAGAAAGTACGCCCCACCAAGATCAGAAGGGTGATTTGGTACTTAAGCAGTCGAGGCCGTCGATGACAGATCCGAGAGGAAAATTCAGACCTAACTGGGAAGGACCTTACATAGTGCAGAAGGTAATGGAAATGGAGCAGTGAAGCTATCAGACTTGGAGGGGAACGAGTTCACCGAGCCGATCAACGTGGACAGATTGAAGCAATACTTTGCCTGAGGGAGAGAAGACCGAGCAGTCACCACGGGAATTGCAGAAGACCTAACCCAACGGAATAAGAAAATCATTCATGCATACACGTAACATGGCATTCTCTTCGTGTTTGTTTTTGTTTTGAGTTCGCAGGTTCGAAGAAAGGAAAAAGCGGCAGATTTGAGCCAAACAGCGTCAGCGTAATTTCAGTTTTTGGGATGAGTCCCAAGGGGCGAGGCCCATATCAGCTTGGGGGCGAGGCCCATATCATGTCGGCTTGGGGGCGAGGCCCATATCAGCTTGAGGGAGAGGCCCCCGTTGTTAGTTGTAGTTCCGGGTCGAGGTGCCCAGGGTCGAGGTGCCCATTACATCATCAGTTCGAGGGCGAGGCCCCTATTATCAGCGGTGTTGGGTCGAGGTTGCCCAGGGTCAAGCTGCCCCAGTTGTCAGTTGTAGTTCCGGGTCGAGGTGTCCAGATTCGAGGTGCCCACTACATCATCAGTTCGAGGGCGAGGTCCCTATTGTCAGCGGTGTTGGGTCGAGGTGCCCAGGGTCGAGGTGCCTCCGTTGTCAGTTGTAGTTCCGGGTCGAGGTGCCCACTACATCATCAGTTCGAGGGCGAGGTCCCTATTGTCAGCGGTGTTGGGTCGAGGTGCCCCCGTTGTCAGTCGTAGTTCCGGGTCGAGGTGCCCACTACATCATCAGTTCGAGGGCGAGGTCCATATTGTCAACGGTGTTGGGTCGAGGTGCCCAGGGTCGAGGAGCCCCCGTTGTCGGTTGCAGTTATTGGATGCGTCCCAGGATCGAGGTCCACTGCAGCACCAACTCAGCTGGAGGTAGCAGCCGAGCCAGGTAAGTGAAAATGCATTGCATAACTTTGATAAGATTGTTTAAAGTCACACACTGCACAAGTCCCATCAAAGTGGGGGCTTGGTGTAGGCATTGTATTTTCGCATGTGAAACCCGATGATGAGTCTCAGTTGGAGGCACTAACTTTTTAGCTAAGGATATTGCGGGAAACGGAGGTCGGAATGGGAGATTCAGATAAGTACGTCATCAGATTCATTTCGCAAGTTCATTGTCTTCGTTAGTGCTGCGTTCGTTACTTTGTTCGAACGTCAAACAGATTGCAGGCGTTCATGTAGCGTTCGAATGGGCGTTCGAACGGCGTCGGTATTTCTGGTTTTGTTACTAGCCTCGCACCCCAGCCCAATTAGCCCCACAAAGCCCATAAAAACATATCCCAATTAATAAAACACATTTAAAAAACATGGGAAATTAAATTAAATATTAATTAGATAATGTTATTAAACAAAATAATTAATTAAGTCATATACCAAATTAAATAAAACAAATAAAATCTAAATAATCACCTACCAAAATAATAAAAATACTTACACAAATTAAAGAAATTGCATGCCTAATAAAGATAAATCAAATATATTGAAAACCAAGATTTGTCCCCCCTCAATCTAATCATTTCCTTGTTGAATACCAAATCAAATCCTCTTTTTAATGCCGAAATCCCTTCCTTGTGAGACAAAGAGTAGCCCTAACCTTTCTCTATATAAACAACCCTTAACCAAGACATGCACTCCCCTAGCTCATACACAAGACTTACACGAAAATCACAACACCAAGAACCCTAGCCACTCACGGAAATAGCAAGAAGCACAAACAAAAATCTTCTCTTCATCTCTCCTTCTTTGGCCGAGAATACCATTATCCTTCATCCCCTCCATTGCCGAATTTTAACAGCCATTACAACCACCAATACAGCCCCTAACAAGCACTGAAAACCACCTCCATAAACTCCCCACACATCACCGAAAATACACCCAAAACAGCAGCCAAATCCTCTTAAAACAGTCCTAAAATCCTCAAAACAGTAACATAAAAACTGCATTCATAATCCTTAAAATAATCACACAAGACTACACTAAAAACCCACAAAAAACACTAGGAACAGTCCGTTGAAACGTCAAAACAAGTGACCTGAACAGTGAGCAGCAAAATAGAGGTCGAACAGCAGCAGAACGGAGACCGAACAGCAAGCAAAACATCAAAACAATGATCTAGGACGCTAAACTAGTGAACCGGAGAAGTTGAGGAGCCTTACCCTTCCGACGTCCGTGAAACGCAAGCCTAAAAGTTGGCAAAAGGTTAGACCTGAGGGTATTTTCCACACTCGTTTTCTGTTTTATTTGTATTATTTATCGAGTATTGCTTGCATGATTGTTATATGAAATGCATGGTGTGACCCTTGAGTAGATAAATATGCATGAATTATGAGATGTTGTATGTTGTGGCTTTGGAATAAAATGATAGATGTGTCAACTCTCGCGGTATATCGGATGGAAACCCGGACATAAATTTCATAGCCGATTCCGAATGGACGGTAGTATGATCTGTACTCGGGATACAACTCCACGTACCGCTTGAGTAAACGACACCCTCTTTTGTGTTTTGTTGCTTTGATTTATTTATTTTTCGTCACTTGAATTCTGCATGCTGCTTATTTGAAGGGGTTAAAACCCTTTACCACGATGCTTTGCCGCGCCGTTTGATGTGTGTTTGGTTGAATGCAAGATACGTTCAATCGGGCATACTAAGTTTGGTATTATTGTTTCTTTATTCTTTGTATGCATGATGCGATCGAGCGCATGGGCTTTGTAAGTTGGATTAAAGGTCCCCTATTTGGAGGGGTTAAAATCCTTTACCACGATGCTTCGCCGCGCCGGTTGGTGTATGTCCGGTTGGGTGTGAGATGAGTTCAATCGGATACGTGAGGTCCCACATTAGGGATTTGTTTTCCTATGAATGTATTGCATGCATCAGGTCTGGTTCCATTCAAACGCGTTCTCAAACGCTATACCAACGTGAACCTTCTGTTTACCGTTCGAACGCGTTTACAAACGCTACGCGAATGCGCACGCACTTTCTTAGTTTCATCATGCATCAGGTCTGGTTCCGTTCGAACACGTTCTCGAACGCCATACGAACACGAACCTTCTGTTTACTGTTCGAACGCGTTTACAAACGCTACGCGAACGCGCACGCACTTTCTTAGTTTCAGCATGCATCAGGTCTGGTTCCGTTCGAACGAGTTCTCGAACGCTATATGAACGCGAACCTTCTGTTTACCGTTCGAACGCGTTATCAAATGCTACGCGAATGTGCACGCATATTCTTAGTGTTTCATGCATCAGGTCAGGCTCCATTCGAACGCGTTCTCGAACGCTACACGAACGCGCGCCCACTGAACTGAGTTATTTTCGTCAGATTTCGTACATAATTGTCCCTAGTAGCTATTCTTTCGTATGATGAACCTGATTGCCCCTCTGTATTACGCAAGATTGTGTAGGTGTCGTTCATCTGTATTCCCCACATGTATGAGTATAATGTGTTTATTAACTTGTATAATTGCCGTATGTTAATCTTTATGTATGCAAATTGAGACATAGATTATGTGCTAATAGGCTGTATGCAAATTCGGATATGTGTTACATGTAAATTTAGATGAACTTATTGATGCATGCATGTGAATTTAGAAGCATGATACTCTTGGAAATAAGTATTACTTAAACTTGATTAAATTATTACATAAATCCTTTCATTACAAGTGACATAAGTAAGGGATCATTCCGAACCCAACGGTTTGAAATCTTCCCTTGCGAGGGGTCAGTGTGGCCTTAAATCTCATTTTCCCGGTTCACACCGGGTGGCGACTCCATTATTCTCCGGTTTAGTCCCATGTGGCTACTCCGTACTCCCAACCGGGCCGCGAGCCCGGGACAGCATGCTCGCCCAGTTTCTGTGTTCCACTTTTGGCCCAAGGCGACTGGAGGTGTAAAGAAGAAGAATAAGAAAGGTAAGGCCAAATCGTCAAAACCTTATGGGAAGGGTAAAAACAAATACTAAGATGTATGTCTGCAGTGTGGCAAGCAGGGTCACTAGAAGCGTGACTGCCGCGAGTGCAAGGCACACATGAAGGAAATCAAAGCGGGCAAGGCACCGGCTTCAGGTATGTTTGTTATAGAAATAAATATGTCCACTACTAGTTTTAAAAATGGATTTTTGATTCTGGTTGTGGTACTCATATATATACTGATGTGCAGGATCTACAGATTAGCAGGAGACTGGCCTCAGGAGAGATTGACCTCTGCGTTGGAAATGGGACACGAGTCACCGTTTTGGCCGTTGGCACTTTTGTTTTGGAACTGTCCTCGGGGCATGTACTTAAACTATCAGACTGTTATTATGTACCTAGTTTGACTAGGAATATTATTTCTGTATCTATGTTAGCCCAATCTGGGTATACTTTTGTATTTAGAAATACTGGGTGTTTTATGTATAAAAATGATATGGAAATTTGCACTGCTGATGTAAATAATGGTCTCTATATTTTGAATATAAATCAATCTCAAACATATAATTTAACAAACAAAAGGCATAAAGTAAGTAACAAATATGAAACTTACATGTGGCATTGTCGTCTAGGAAACATAAACCAGACACGTATATCCACACTTTCGAAGAGTGGGTACTTGGACGGATTTGATCCAAATTCATATGACGTCTGCGAATCTTGTTTATTAGGCAAGATGCCTAAATCACCTTTTAGCGGTAAAGGTGCATGTGCCACCGAACTGTTAGCCCTCGTTCATAGTGTCGTATGTGGGCCCATGTCTAACCAAGCTAGAGGTGGATATGAATACTTCGTAACCTTTATGGATGATGCATCGCGTTATGGTTATGTGTATCTTATGAGACACAAGTCGGAAACCTTTGAGAAATTCAAAGAGTTTCGACACGAAGTAGAAAAACAGACCGGCAAAAGTATTAAGACATTACGGTCAGACCGTGGTGGTGAATACTTGAGCAATGAGTTTCTTGATTACTTGAAAAAATATGGTATTCTTTCAAAGTGGACTCCTCCCGGAACACCGGAATTAAAAGGTGTGTCCGAACGGAGAAACCGAACTTTGTTAGACATGGTAAGGTCTATGATGAGTAGCACAAAGCTACCAATTTCCTTCTGGGAATATGCATTGAACAGTATGGGTTTTTATCTCACCTCATTGGATATTAATCTTATTGAGGAAGATGAGCCGGCTACATATGAGGAAGTGATACAAGGTATCGAGTCCGGTTTATGGAAAAATGCCATGAATTATGAAATGGATTCCATGTACACCAACCAAGTTTGGACACTAGTTGATGCACCAAAAGGCGTAAAGCCTATTGGTTGCAAATGGGTCTTCAAGAGGAAGACCGACATGGATGGCAACATACAAACGTACAACGCTAGGCATGTAGTGAAAGGGTATCGTCAACGACATGGTGTCGATTACGATGAAACTTTTTCACCCGTTGCCATGATTAAATCCATTAGGATAATGCTTGCTATTGCTGCATATTTTGATTACGAGATATGGCAGATGGACGTCAAAACCACTTTCCTTAACGGAAACCTTTTGGAGGATGTTTATATGTAACAGTCTGACGGTTTTGTCGTACCAAGACTTGCAAACAAGGTTTGTAAGTTAAATCGATCCATTTATGGATTGAAGCAAGCATCGCTGTAGGACACAGAAATCAGCGACGCTGTCCCGGGCTCGCGGCCCGGTTGGGAGTACGGAATAGCCCGCGGGGGACTAAACCGGAGAACTAAAAAATTGAGTCGCCACCCGGTGTGAACCGGGAAAATGGAATGAGACAGAATGCATACATTCGTGTAGCGTTTGTAAACACGTTCGAACGAAATGAGACAGAATGCATACGTTCGTGTAGCGTTTGGAAACACGTTCAAACAAGATTGCCAAAATGGCATCTGAAATGACACAAACATATGCATGGATAAACAAAAACACAATGTAGGACCTCGTGTGCCTAATGGAACACATTTCACATTCAATCAAGTACACTTCATCCAGCGCGGCAAAACATCGTGGTAAAGGTAGCCTTTAGGCAATTCCCTCGAATATAGGACCTTTAATCCACCCTAGCTAGCCCATGCGCATTAAATTATCAATATATAAATAAATAAATAAATAATATGGGAGCTTGTATGCTCGATTGAACACATTTCATGTTCAATCGAGTGTATCTCGTCCGGCACGGCAAAACATCGGGGTAAAGGTAGCCTTTAGGCATTTCCCTCGAATAGAGGACCTTTAATCCACCCTGGTTAGCCCATGCGCACTAGAATGCAATGCATGCGTAAATAAAGCAATGATATGCAAATGGTAAATTACATAATAAAAGGCGCGGCAAAACATCATGGTAAAGGTAGCCTTCAGGCATTTCCCTCGAATAGAGGACCTTTAATCCACCCTAGTTAGCCCATGCGCATTATATTACAATGCATACAAATGAATGAGAAAATAATGTGGAACTCCGTATATCCGATTAAACATATCTCACATTCAATCAAACAAACTTCGTCCGGCGCGGCAAAACATCGTGGTAAAGGTAGCCTTCAGGCATTTCCCTCGAATATAGGACCTTTAATCCACCCTAGTTAGCCCATGCACATTATATTACAATGCATACAAATGAATGAGACAATAATGTGGAACTCCGTATATCCGATTAAACATATCTCACATTCAATCAAACATACTTCGTCCGGCCTGGCAAAACATTGTGGTAAAGGTAGCCTTCAGGCATTTCCCTCGAATAGAGGACCTTTGATCCACCCTAGTTAGCCCATGCGCATTACATTACCATGCATAAATAATTAACATGCAGAAAGTAAAAACATACTAACGACTAAATCATGCTTAAAACGCAAGGTTGGATGAAACGAAACATGTGAATCTCTCAAGTGGTACGTGGCATTGTATCCCGAGTGCAAACCGCAATACCGTCCATTCGGATTCAGCTACGAAATTTACGTCCGGGTTTCCATCTGATATACCACAAGAGAGTACACATATTCCGTTCATCCGGAAATCACATCATGCACCAATCCACAATACTCATATGAAATAAAGTAATAAAATAAATGAAAATAAAGGATAATAAATAAAGAAGGTGCCCTCAGGTCTAACCTCTTAAATCGTCTCTCGGAAGTGCGGTATGCGGTTTTCGGAAGGGTTGATGCTCCTCAATTCCTCTGGTTCACTGGTTCAACGTTTCCTTTCATTGTTTCAATGTTTGGGCTGCTGTTTTTTACTCCGTTTTGCTGCTATTTTACTGTATTTTCTGGTCACTATTTTCACTGTATTAAGGGACTATTTTGGCATTTTTTAAGAGGTATTGGGGCTGCTGTTTTAGGTGATTTTTACGATAAAAGGGCTGTGTTTCAAGGGCAGAATTTCGGTGGTTTAGGTGCAGTTTTCTCGACAGTTTTGCGGTGAAATAGGGCTGTTCATGGGCTGTTTTTGTGTGGTAATTGAAGGGGCTTTAAGGGACAGTTGATGAAGTGATTTGAGGCAGTAACGTGAGGGTGTGTGGACGTGTTGAATGAGGCAGTAACATGAGGATGTGTGGCTTGAGGACGTGTTGTTTAATGGCTTTGTGCTTAAGGGTGGTGAGGACGTGTTGAATGAGGCAGTAACGTGAGGACCTGATTTGTGAGGTGAGTGGCGTATGCTTATTTGTGAAGGGTTTGCTGTTTGCGTGAGTGGGTAATTTGTGGGCAATGGTGAGTGTGAATTGAAGGCAGGTGGCTGTTTGAAGGGAGCTTTGCTTGCCGGGAGAGTGGGGGTACTGAGGGATACGTGAACGGCAGTTTAGGCGTGATGGTTTTGTTTGTGAATTGAGTGTCGTGAATCCTTGGGTTATTTTCTTTGTGTTTTTTGTGAGATTGAGCTAGGCTTCAATGTGTTGGGTTTAGGATTTTTTTTATAGGCAAGGGTTGGAGTTTACCTTGTGTGAAAAGGGAAAGGATTTGTGTAATTATGGGGGGATATTTAATTAGTGTGTGATAAGGAAAAATCTTTTTAATTAGCGATGTATTTTGTTTTAGTTAGGAAGATGATTATTGGGATTTGATTTGATTTCATTTAGTTTAGGCATGTTATTTACTTAATTTAGGAATGAGATTTATTTTGATTTAATTTAATTTGATTTAATTTAATTTTTGACATGTGTTTTAAATTATTATTGGATGTGATTTAATGGGCTTGGGCTAGGTGGGCGTGTGGCTTTGGTTTTGGGCTAGGTGGGCGTGTGGCTTTGGTTTTGGGCTAGGGATATGTTTTAAAAAAGAGGTCCAATAAGCAAACCCGAAGCTAAACAAGCGAATTAAATCCAATAAGATGTCAATTTATGACTCTTCCCTTCCGACGTCTGTTTCCCGAGAATTCCACGATTTAAGAGGTAGTGTCTCCGTGTGAGACTCATCATCGGGACTTATATGCAAAAATACAGTACCTACAGTCGCCCCCACTTTGATGGGACTTGTGCAGTGTGTGACAATGACAATCCTATCAAAGTTATGCAATGCATTTTTACTTAACTGGCTCGCCAGCTGCCTCCTGACTTGCCTGCTGCTTCGAACTGAGTTGATCTGGTGCTCTATTTTCGAACTGTGCTCCATTTTTGGAGCACCATTTTCGGCATCTGTTGTGTGTGCTCCATTTTGGAGCGCCGTTTTCAGCATCTATTGTGTGTGCTCCATTTTGGTGCGCCATTTTCGGCATCTGTTGTGTGTGCTCCATTTTGGAGCGCCATTTTCGACATCTGTTGTGTGTGCTCCATTTTGGAGCACCATTTTCGGCATCTGTTGTGATAGTTGTCCATTTTCAAACTGTGCTCCATTTTGGAGCGCCATTTTCGGCGTCTGATGTGGTAGTGGACCATTTCTGAACTGTGTTGTGTGAGAATGTGGCTCATTTTGAGCCGTTACTTGATCAGAGGTGGCCCATTTTGGAACCGTTACTTGATGAGAGGTGGTCCATTTTTGAACCGTTACTTGATGAGATGGTATTTACCGCTACAAACCTGCGAATACAAAACAAAAATTGCATGTATGTGATATGTATGCATGTATGCATGGATATGTTTCCTATTCCAATGGGTTAGGCCTTCCTTGGTCCATTTCTGAACCGTGCTCCATTTTCGGAGTGCCATTTTTGGCGTCTGATATGATAGTGGTCCATTTCCAAACCGTTCTCCATTTTCGGAGTACCATTTTCCTGCAAAATTCATTGGTCGCCTCCTGGGCCTACTCATAGTTCCTTTCTGTCGATTCTCTCTTGGTGATTGCTCAGTTTCCTTTAGTCTCATTGCTCATGTTCTCGATAAATCCCTTATTCGTGGGGTGGTTGACTAGTCGCCCCCAGACTTGATTTAGATTTTTTACTCTTCGTTACTTGCACTCGGCCAAAGTAGATCATGTGATGTGACTTTCCAAAACTGCTGATGATCCGGGCCTCGACTTTGGGACTCATCCCCAAAACTGATACTGATGCTGATGTGGGCCTCAACCCTGGGACTCATCCTAAAACTGATATTGTACTGTTGCTACTTCTAATTGGCTTGCCTTTGCCGCTTTCTCGGTCTCTCTTGTGAATAAAAAACAAAACAACCACAAAAGAGGATGCAAATATGTTTCGTGTATGCATGCATGCATGAATGAGTTTTCTATCCCGTCGGGTTAGGTCTTCCGCTAATTCCCTTGGTGACTGCTCGTTCTTCTCTTCCTCAGGCAAAGTACCGCTTCATTCTATCCACATTGGTTGGCTCGGTGAGCTTGTTTCCTTCTAAGTCTGACAACTCCACCGCCCTATTTCCCAATTTCTAAATGGCTATCCTGTATTTCTGCTTGCTTCTTCCGAGGATTCCCCGTGTTCTAAACATCGCTGAGTATCATAGTACCAGGGTTGAATGCTTTTGCCAAATATACTCATGTTGCAGGTTGAAAGGAAGAGACTCAGGCAAGTAAGCGAAATAAACGTCTTTATTATCATCAAGAAAAGGTTCGAACAATTTGACAAAATCAATGTCTTTATTAAAAATGCAAGATCAAATAAACTAGGAGGAATAACTTCATCATTCGCAGCATTGCCTTCTTCATCGGCCTATGGTTCTCTACTGCTGTCCTTCCATATCCCTATGAAAGAAACTGGGTGGTTGAGAGTTTGGAGGACAAAGCTTTCAAGCATGCCGGAGTTAATCATGTAGGTAGGCGGTGGGACGGAGTGATAGTTCGCTAGTGGGTTCCGGCGTGTGTTGGGTTGTTCTTTCTCAGGATCGGGTATTTTATGGGCATTAATGAGGTTTTTGATTTCATGCCTAAGGTGAGTGCTGTTGTCAGTTTCGTGGCCTCTCCTCTGATGGAAGTGACAATACAGGCTTAGGTTAAGGTTGGGTGGTATAGGATCTGGAAGTGGTTTAGGCTCTAAGGGTTCTAGGAGTCCTTGCGCCTTTAGCTTCTCAAGCACATTAGATAAAGGCTTCCTCAGGTTAGAGAAATGTCGGTTCCTGATGGCAGCAACCTCGGCTGTAGCGGGCTTGGTCTCAGAATTTCCCCCAAAAGTCCTTCTATTTTGGCCATAGAACTTTCTATTCTCAGCCTCTTCTTCCTCAATATCCATGACAGTTTCCCTCAACTGTCGAAAATAGTAATCATGGAGGACGTCCTCCTCAACTTGCCATAAATGGAGGGCTTGGTGCCCTTGATGATCATTTTGATTTGATCCTTCTCTGAGGGCTGAGTCTACATCTTTAGAAGCTGGCTTCTTCAGCGGTCTACATACTTCTTGAAGCTCTCCTCCGACTTCTGCTTGGTGTTCTCCAAATCGCGAGTGACAAGTCAATCTCCAAATATGTAACATACTGTTTTAGAAAGGCGTCTGCTAATGCCCTCCAATCATCCTTGACCTTTCTCTCCAGGCCATGATACCACACTACGGGTGCCCCTTCAAGCGACATCCCGAACATCTTCTAGACCTGACGCTTCGACAGACCCACTGAACTCATCACTAAAACATATTGTCGTAGATGGACCCTCGGATCCCCGTTCCAATTGAATTTAGCTATGTCCGGCATTTTAAACTGAGCCGGCAGCTCCTCCTCAAAAGTCATTGCTTCATAGTCCAATAAGTCCTCATTCTTACCCTTTAGCTTACGGGTAACTGACTCCACCTGATCTCGGAGCTTCTTTAATTTGGCTTGTGATCCGGCTATTCTTCATGAGGCATACTCAACCATATCATCATCAAATACATGGATATCATCACTCAATCTGTTCGGAGGCTCTTCACGCCTCATATCTCAGAGTTTCCCCCAGCACGGGGCACAGCTATATTAGCCATAGCAGTAGTCAGGGCTTGCAACTGTTCAGTAACTTTGGTGAGATTGGTCTCTAACTGATCCATACGGGATACCTCGTTCTCTGATTCACTCATGTTTGCTATCAGCCTTTTGATAAGTCTTCCTCTTTCCTAACCCAACGAGAATCTATGGTGTCTTTTAAAATTCTCAGTCAGCATGTATGCATGCAATGTATGGAATATATAAGTCGGCCTCTTGTCATTTTAAAACATCAATCACATTATTGCAAGGTGCAAACTTGTCCAGTTGAAATGGCCCAATAGGTTTACAACTTTGCGATAACATGGCTAAACGACTTCAAATGAAAAGGGGCCCAAACACAGGATGGCCCATCGGCATTTTAGAAACTTTTAGCCCAATTGTCATAAGATACGAACTCATCCCAGTTTAAATGGCTCAACAAGTTCGCATTTCTGACAAGAAGTCCAACTGAATCCAAATGATGATGGTCCTAAACATAAGCATAAAGAAACAATTTCAACAGAGTGGCTTATCGGCATTTTAGAAAATCTTAGCCCAATTGTCATAAGATACGAACTCATCCCAGTTTAAATGGCCCAACAAGTTCGCATTTCTGACAAGAAGTCCAACTGAATCCAAATGATGATGGTCCTCAAACACAAACACACGGAAATAGTCTCTATTGGTCATACAACTATGGTCTACATGTGGGTTTGCGAAGGATTGCCCACAACTAGGTCTCCCCACTCAAGGGTTCAAGGGACCAAGTGAGCGCACCTTTTTTATACCTTACGGTACGTGCCAACGAGTTTTGATACATGACTGAATGTCAAATGGATTTCCTATTGAAGATTCCTCAGAGGGAGGGTGGAGCAAACTCTCTTAAATACCCAACCCTCTTAGGCTCTTATCGCCTTGGTGACAGGAATAAACAACAAGTCCTCCAAATTAGTCCATCACAGTAACCTTCAAGTAATGATTATCTAGGTGTCTTTGCAGCTTTTCCTTATAGAAAGGTAGTGAATGAAGAAATACACCAAACCATTACTTAGATCTAATAATGTCTTTGATTAAACCCCTTTCAACCCACGATAGACACAGTTAACTAAAGCATAAATCACAATCACTACAAGACATTATTTCGGGGCCAATTCTCTATCCCCAGTGGAGTCGCCAGACTGTTGGACACAGAAATCAGTGACGTTGTCCCGGGCTCGCGGCCCGGTTGGGAGTACGGAATAGCCCGCGAGGGACTAAACCAGAGAACTAAAAATGGAGTCGCCACCCGGTGTGAACCGGGAAAATGATTTAAGGCCGCACTCACCCCTCGCAAGGGAAGACCTAAAACCGTTGGGTTCAGAATGGTCCCTTACTTATGCCACTTGTAATGAAAGGATTTATGAAATAGTACAACCAAATCTCATGCAACACATACCAGATAATTTAAGCAACATGCAAGTGTGCACATCCATAATCGTAAATGAAAAATGAAGGCAAAATACATAATTCATGAACATATTAAACAATAAAGTGCAATAATGTAACTAATAACAACTATAAAGGCATTAATAATAAAAGCGAGCACATAATCTCATGAGTATATCGAATAAATGCGGAAATATAAATGAATGATAATTTCCTAAGCGTAAAGAATGAAATGATGTGACTAATCATATGGTGCAAAAGAAATGACCAAAGAAGCAAGCATGCATGAAATGTGACGAAAAAAAGTCTATGCAATGTATGTGCGTTCGTGTAGCGTTTGAAAATACGTTCGAATGGTAAACAGAAGGTTCGCATTCGTATAGCGTTCGGAAATGCATTCGAACAGGGTAAGACCTGATGCATGATAAAATAAAATATATGCGCGTTCGAGTAGCGTTCGTAAACGTGTTCGAACGAAATGAGGCAGAATGCATATGTTCCTGTAGCGTTCTTAAACGCGTTCGAACGGAAAGAGGCAGAATGCATACGTTCATGTAGCGTTTGGAAACGTGTTCGAACGAGATTGCCAAAATGGCATCTGAAATGACACAAACACATGCATGGATAAACAAATACACAATGTAGGACCTCGTGTGCCCGATGGAACACATTTCACATTCAATTGTGTGCACTTCGTCCGGCGCGGAAAAACATCGTGGTAAAGGTAGCCTTTAGGCATTTCCCTCGAATAGAGGACCTTTAATCTACCCTAGCTAGCCCATGCGCATTAAATTATCAATACATGAATAAACAAATAAATAATATGGGACCTTGTATGCCCGATTGAACACATTTCTTGTTCAATTGAGTATACCTCGTCTGGTGCGGCAAAATATCATGGTAAAGGTAGCCTTTAGGCATTTCCTTAGAATATAGGACCTTTAATCCACCCTAGTTAGCCCATGCGCACTAGAATGCAATGCGTAAATAAAGCAATGATATACAAATGGTAAATGACATAATAAAAGGTGCGGAAAAACATCGTGGTAAAGGTAGCCTTCAGGCATTTCCCTCGAAAAGAGGACCTTTAATCCACCTTAGTTAGCCCATACGCATTATATTACAATGCAAACAAATGAATGAGACAATAATATGGAACTCCGTATATCCGATTACACATATCTCACATTCAATCAAACATACTTCGTCTGGCGCGCAAAACATCGTGGTAAAGGTAGCCTTCAGGCATTTCCCTTGAATAGAGGACCTTTAATCCACCCTAGTTTGCCCATGCGCATTATATTACAATGCATACAAATGAATGAGACAATAATATGGAACTCCGTATATCCGATTAAACATATCTCACAGTCAATCAAACATACTTCGTCCGGCGCGGCAAAACATCGTGGTAAAGGTAGCCTTCAGGCATTTCCCTCGAATATAGGACCTTTAATCCACCCTAGTTAGCCCATGCGCATTACATTACCATGCATAAATAAGTAACATGCAGGAAGTAATAACATATTAACGACTAAAACATGCTTTAAAATAAATAACATACTAACGACTAAATCATGCTTAAAACGCAAGGTTGGATGAAACGAAACATGTGAATCTCTCAAGTGGTACGTGGCATTGTATCCCGAGTGCAAACTGCAATACCGTCCATTCGGATTCGGCTACGGAATTTACGTCCAGGTCTCCATCCGATATACCACAAGAGAGAACACATATTCCGTTCATCCGGAAATCACATCATGCACCAATCCACAATACTAATATGAAATAAAGTACTAAAATAAATGAAAATAAAGAATAATAAATAAAGAAGGTGCCCTCTGGTCTAGCCTCTTAAATCATCTCTCGGAAGTGCGGTATGGGATTGTCGGAAGGGTTGATGCTCCTCAATTCCTCCGTTTCACTGGTTCAACATTTCCTTTCACTGTTTCGCTGTTTGGGCTGTTGTTTTTTACTCCGTTTTGCTGCTATTTTTGCTGTATTTTTTGTCACTGTTTTCACTGTATTAATGGACTGTTTTGTCATTTTTAAGGGGTATTGGGGCTGCTGTTTTAGATGATTTTTGTGTGAAAAGGGAAAGGATTTGTGTAATTATGGGGGGAATATTTAATTAGTGTGTGATAAGGAAAAATCTTTTTAATTATGAATGTATTTTATTTTAGTTAGGAAGATGATTATTGAGATTTGATTTGATTTCATTTAGTTTAGGCATGTTATTTATTTAATTTAGGAATGAGATTTATTTTGATTTATTTTAATTTGATTTAATTTGATTTAATTTAATTTTTGACATGTGTTTTAAATTATTATTGGATATGCTTTAATGGGCTTAGGCTAGGTGGGCGTGTGGCTTTGGTTTTGGGCTAGGGATGTGTTTTAAAACAGAGGTCCAACAAGCAAACCTCAAGCTAAACAAGCGAATTAAATCCAATAAGATGTCAATTTCTGACTCTTCCCTTCCGACATTCGTTTCCCGCGACTTCCACGATTTAAGAGGTAGTGTCTCCGTGTGAGACTCATCATCGAGACTTATATGTAAAAATGCAGTGCCTACAATCGCGTTCTTGGAACCAACATTTTGATGAGATCATAAAAGAATATGATTTCGTTCTAAACGAGGATGATCCTTGTGTATATTAGAAGGTTAGTGGGAGCGCACTGACATTCATTATCCTTTACGTTGATGATGTATTGCTTATTGGCAATGACATTCCATGTTAACATCGGTGAAAGCTTGGCTTTCATTAAAATTCTCCATGAAAGATCTGAGAGAAGCAGCCTTTATTCTAGGAATAAAGATCTAACGGGATAGATCTAGAAAACTACTTGGACACTCCCAGACCACGTACATTGACAAAGTGTTGAAGCAATTCAACATGGATCAGTCCAAGAGGGGACTGTTGCCAGTGTCATATGGCGTCACTCTATCTAAGGACATATGTCCTAAAACTCAATATGAGAGAGACAACATGAGTCGGATCCCATTCGTGTCGGCAGTTCGATCGATCATGTATGTCATGATATGTACGCGACCTGATGTCTCGTATGCTTTGAGCATGTGTAGTCGCTATCAGGCCGATCCAGGTGATGGTCACTGGATGGCGGTTAAGAATATCCTTAAGTATCTTAGACGAACTAAGGATGCTTTCTTAATCTATGGAGATGGAGAACTTGAGGTAACTGGGTATACCAATGGAAGTTTCCAAACCGATAAAGACGACTGTAAGTCACAATCTGGGTACGTATTTTGTTTGAACAACTGAGCAGTAAGCTGGAAATCTTCCAAGCAAGAGACTTGTAGGCACTGCATTTTTGCATATAAGTCCCGATGATGAGTCTCACATGGAGGCACTACCATTTAAGTAGTGGAAGTCGCGGGAAACGAATGTCGGAAGGGAAAAGTCAGAAATCCATATCTTGTTGGACTAAATTCGTTTGCTTAGCTGTGGGTTTGCTCGTTGGACCTCTATTTTAAAACACAACCTTAACCCAAAACCCCCGCAATCCACATATCCTTGGCCCAAAACCCCCGCAACACACACCAAGCCCACCAAAAACCAAACCCACGCCCAAGACCCAAGTCATGCCCATGCATTCCTAAATAACATATTCGCACATTAAACACATGCTAAAATCAAGACAAATCACCTTCCCAGATTAAAAGTTTCAAATTAAATCTCATAAAACACTTTCCTAATTCAATTAAATCACCTTCCCAAATTAAAGAAATCAAATCAAATCAATTAAATCATATTCCTAATTAAAAGAGATCAAATCAAATCAAACCAAATCACATCCCTAATTAAAAGATTTTTCCCTATCACACACTAATTAAAAATATCCCCCCATAATTACACAATATTCTTTCCCTATTCACATAAGGTAAACCTCAACCCTGCCTATAAAAAAAAAAGCCTAAACCAAGCCTTGGAAACCCTGGCTCATTCTCACAAAAAAAAAACACATCAAATAAACCCTAAACTCTCGGCATCATCTCTCTCCCATTCAGAGACCATCATCACATCCTCTCGGTCAACTAGCAGCCCTTCAACCAAACAAAGAATAAACAAATTATCCTCACCAACTTAGTAGCCCTCTCGCATAAGCCCTTAAGGATCAGCCACCCACTGACCGACTAACCACACACCAACGTACCAACAACCCTCAGCCACGTGAACAAAAACTGCCCTTAAGCCAAGCAATCAAAGCCCTCATCTCACGTAAAAATCACTCAGCAGTGACCGGCGTAAACACACACGTATAACGCAAGCGCACGTATCGTTCAAGTAGTATAAAAATATCGATCCCACAAGGACTTAATTCCTACTATTGTTATTAATTATTGAATCTATTTATTTACAAATATCTAATTAAATGGAGAAGAGAATGATTGTTTGATTGGTTGAATGTGGTTTTGCACAATAAATAAATAAATAAAAAGATAAAAGAAAATACTAAGGAAAATAACAAAAGACACAAAGATCTAGGGTCGTGAATCATTCTAATATCATTTTAAAGATGAAGTGGTTATTTTATAGTTGTGTAATAAATCAGTTTACTAACCTGGAACACTAATTATGTGTAAGCCTCTGTCGATTGTCAGACACAAATACCCAGTTTAACCTAATTGAACCATATGTCTATGTCAACCAAATTATCTGGATTCATTAAGTTTAAGTTCCAATTATGGCTACCCCCGCTCGACAGGTATATTCCTATCATGTAAGGAAATCTATTAAAGGGTTATCTATCCTCAAGGAAGATCGTGGGATATTAATTCTAAGGCTGAAACCTAAAATCCCTTTGTCTAGTTCATTTTAGATTTACCACATCAATCTTATTGGTGATTAGACAACAAGAAGCATTAAGCTTAAGACTTAATAAGTAAACCTTTAAATTACCAAAACTATAAAATAACCCCTTATAAACCGGTGATATTAAAAGTCATCACAACCCCAGATAACAAACACATAACTAGGGCTAGTAAAAACATAAAAGTAAAAGACATAAAGTAAAAGCTGAGAAGTAAATTACAATAAAATGCTAAGGTAAAAGGAATTACTTTTACTACTAAAAATTTAGATATCTCCCATAAAATAATATATAAACTTGTGATAATATTACCAACCGACCAATCTGGCGGTATCCTGATTAAGTCAAATTAAGTCCAACCAGCAATAAAGGCGGAACCAAAATTAAATTACCAACCGACCAATCTGGCGGTATCCTTGATTAGTCAGGTTTAAACCAGATTAAAATTAAATTACCAACCGACCAATATAGCAGTATCCTTTTTAAGTCAGTATTTTAAATAGTGAATATATTATTTTTTAGGTAGATTAATCTAAATAGTAACAGTAAAAGAATTACCTTTCACCATAGCATAGGGAAGTTACCTCACCATGGTGAATAGTAAAAACTGTAAAAGTAAAAAGTAAAAATTAAATTACTATTATTACAAAACGTAATTAAAATTATTTACAAAAACTAAAAACAAAATAAAAAAAAACTAAAAAAACTAAAGAATCTAGAGAGAGAAACTCTCTCTTTAGATAGAATTTGAGAGAGAGAGTGGTGTAATGAAATCTGAAATTTGAAGCTGAATTTATAGGCGCAGATAAGCTTCTGGAGTCGCGACGCTGGAACAGTGAGTCGTGGCATGTTCTCGGCTTGACACATGGCGATTCGGATAAGAGGATAAGGCGACACGTGGCGAGGCGGCTAAGAGCTCAATTATTATGCTGACATGGCGATGACGTGGCGCTGACGTGGCAATGCGGCTGAGATCAATTGTCGGCACCGTAGGATTGTGCCACGTGTCACGGCGTGATTGGTTGATGATGCCGTGGCATGTTGACTCGGTTGACCTGCTGACGTGATGATGACATGGATGACACGTGGCAAAGGTTGACTCGTTGACCGATGATGTGGCGATGACATGGATGACACATGGCACACGTGGTAATTGTGAGTGTCGGCACTGTAGGATGATGACACGTGGCACGGTGCACGTTAGCAGCTCGGCTGTGATGGTGACATGTGGCACGGCGCATGTTAGCAAAGTCAAACTTCTCAAATTCTGACCTGTTGACCCGGCGCACGTTAGCAGATATGGTGCACGTTACGCGTCGCGACGCGGATGACTTGGGCGTCGCGACGCGGACAATTTACCAAAATGCCCGTTTTGCCAATTTTTCCTGTTTTGCCCCAAATCACCTCCAGAATGTCCTGAAACTTTATTTATCTACAAAATAACACAAAACACATCAAAATATTCACATAACTCAAGAAAATATACAATAAATTAGGTTAAATGAGTGAGAAATAGTGATAGATTTACCACTCATCACACCCACAAACCTAACATTTTGCTAGTCCTCGAGCAAAACATAAAATAACATAACATAAATAAAATTTAACTAAGCCACTTTCGTAGGGATCACGGTTGCATTTAGCGTATGCAACAAGCCTTTAACCCTTAGGTGTCCCTAGTGGACGAGTTTTAGTCTCGTGAGGGTTTACAGCAATTATACCCACAAACATTTTACAAAAGTAAAAAGGTAGTTAAAACTAATGCACACAAAAGCAAAAAGACAAGCGAAAAGAAAATAAAGAATTAGTGACTAATCAGGTGAAATTTCTACTCAAAGTTACTAGTTGTTTTGTTTCTTTCTAAATTACCGAATAAGTAAATTCTCCGATTATATTTACCATTCTCCATATACACAGCCAACAAAATATTAATCAACTCATTTTTGCCCACAACAGTCATAAGTGTAGTTGATAAGAGAGTAATATTTTTGTCCTAAAGTTTTATCAGATTTCACACCTTTTTGTAGCAATGGAATAATTTTTCTAATTTTTCTGATTTTTCTTTGATTTTTCTCTATTTTTTATTTATATACAATACCTTCCATCTATGTAGCGAGTGTTGGGTCGGTGGCTCCCAAACCAGTTGGCTTTAGGGCACCAGGTGTTAAGACACCCCTACGGACTTAATTACTCAGACTTCAGATATATATTTTTGCAGCATCTTTGATCCATGTAACGAGCTTTGGGCCAGTGACTCCCAAACCAGTTGGTTTTAGGGCACTAGGATTTAAAACACCCTTACAGACTTAATAACTTGGATCTCAGACGTTTTTTTTTTTTACTCCATTGTTTTTTTGAGATGCTTCCTCTCATTAAACTAGAGTATTGAATATTACAAACTTTTCAATTTTAGCTCATGTCCGTATGTTACTATGTATGTTGATAATACCTGCCAACTGAGTATATGAAGATCCATTTTAGTCAGTGTTAAGGAGAATTCACAAATTAATAATTTAAAAGGAAATAAAAATTAACTTGTTTCAAAATAGGTTTGAAATACGTCTCAGGAGTGGAAACTCCTTACTCGGCTATCTTTTACCAATTTCACATTCTTAGTCAAAACAAAAACACAAAATATTTTTGTAATTTTTGAAAATTTTTCAATTTTTTTTGTATTTTTCGAAAAATTTGGAACAAAAACAAAAACAACATACAACTAAAAACAAGATAAGAATCAACTAATTTCCTCCCCCAAACCTAAATGAGACATTGTCCCCAATGTCTTAAACAGTAGAAGAAAAGTTTAGAAGGTAATACCTGATTAGCTGAAAGTTTTTAGGAAAAATTACCGATTAAGATTTATGCCCAGATTACGGTTCTTACCACGATCGCTATTTGGCCATTTTTTTAAAAAAAAATTTGGCAGAATCTCCTCTTAATTTTTGATTATCCAACACAACCTAAATCTATCTCAAAGGCCACAAACACCCCAATTCAACTCTTTGCCCCCACGACTATGAATCAAATAATCTCAAATCTCATAACCACCAAATCAATTTTACCAAACCAAATATTGTTTTTATCAATTTTACCGTCAATTCCAGATTTGGTAATGAAAGATACGGATCGGCTAGGACTTGGGTTGTTTTGCTGCTTCTCGGTTTTGGTTGTGGGTTGGGTCTCGACAGTGGGTTGGCTCGGTTTTGGGTTAGAGATCCGGTAATGGTCGGTCTTGTGCGGTTCGGGTGGTTCGGCTAGATGGGTGTATCGGCGTTTCTTGATTTGGGTGAATCTTGGTCGAAGGTTGGAAGCTCGGCCATGGGTCTCGGTTGTTACTCAGTGAAGGAAGGTTCAGTTACGGTGATGAAGGTGTTGAGTTCTAATATAGGTCCCAAGATCAACAAATCAAGCAAGAAAACGCATGAATACACAACATAGGAGGTGCGTAATATACTCACAATGGTCGGTTTTGATGCGAAGAAGAACACAAGCCATTTTCTTCCTCCAATCAGTTCGGCAGTGACCCTCCAAGGCAGTGGACTGCTCGGTTTTGCTCCTCTTTGATGCTTCAAGAATCGGCCATGGTTGTCACCATTGAAGCTCCAAGCTTCAAGCTTTAAAAACAATTCCAAGCTCACAAATTCGTTTCCCTATCACCATAATATAACTCATTGTGTGTGCTAGCACTACTCATCTTCATTTTCTTCTCAAAAATTCGGTCAAACCAGAAGAGTTTTGTGAAGAAATCGGCTTGAAGCCGTGAGAAGAGGAAGAAGAAAAGAGAGGGAAAAGAGAGGTGCGTGAGAGTGGTGAGAGAGAGAGAGAAAAGCTTTTTCATTTATTATATATTTATTTCATTTACCAAGTAAATAAATAAATAAACATATGTATTACTTTAATACAAAAGTCAAGTGGAAAAAGCAAAAAGCAAAAGTCCTTTCACCTTTTACTATTCACATCAAGTCACTTTAATAAAGTGACAACATGTCATGTCACATCACATCACTCAAAGTGATAAGTGATTTGACAATTGATGCGACTAGCGATTTGACGCTTGATGTGACTTGCGTGTCGCGCTTGAATTCGAAATGTGAATGCGCTCGCAATCACTCTCGGGCTCGGTTTCGCTAATTCCGAATTAACGAATTTTCCGTCGCGTCGTAATTAAGTGATTACGTCTAGCGAAATCACTATTCACGTCGCTAACGAATTAATTCTAAATTAATTCGTTCGCCCGAATTAAAAATCTAATTTTAATTCCGCGTCGAAATCCAATTTCTAATAATATATCAAATATATTATTTTATCGATTAATTCCAAATTAATCGTTCTCTCTCTTTAATTAATATTTTATCCCAGATAAAATATCTCCGCAATTAATCCCAGATTAATTTTCCCCGAACTATGTACGGTTGGCTCAAACTACTGAGAAAAGGTTTTCGTCAGTGGATTTGCATGATTATCGTCTAATGCGATTTATTCGATCATCACATCGCCATGATGTATGATCCGAACGAATCAGATGAATATCAAAATAAGTATCTTGATCGTCGATGAGACCATTAATTCTTAAGCATGCGCTGACGCCTAGCTCAGCTGCTAACAGAACTATATCTAATCTAATTAGATTTATTATCGACCCAAATGGCTTCTATTGCTGCCTCAGCTGCTGCAATTAACCCGCATTTGTTGTTTATTCGGTAATAGTATCTTGCTTGGAAGATTTCCAGCTCACTGTTCCGTTATACTATTGTATGGTACCTTTGTTACGACTTATAGTCATTATCATGAAAGCCAAGCTTTCACCAATTATATTATGGGAATATCATTTCCAAGAAATGATATGTCATCATTACTCAGGACATTCCCTGTCAGTGCTCTCCCACTAACCTCCTTATATACACAAGAATTATTTTCCTTTTGAATTAAATCATAAAATATTATGATTACATCAAAACGAGAATTCCAAGAACCTAATGCTTGCTTCAATCCATATATGGATCGAATAACCTGCAAACCTAGTTTGCTTGTTATGGTTCGACAAAACCGTCAGGATGTTGTAAACATCCTCTCAAAGGTTTCCGTTAAGGAAAGCGGTTTTGGCATGCAAGCTGCCACATTTCATTAATGAAACATGCAGCATTAGCAAGCATTATCAAAATGGATTTACCATGGCAATAGGTAAAATGTTTCGTCGCAATCAACACAATGTTGATAACTCTACCTTTTTGCTAAAAGCCGTGCTTAGTACGATGGTATGTTGCCATCCATGTATGTCTTCCTTGAAGACTTATGTGGTACCAATAGGCACAATGTCTTGCGGTACATCAACTAGTGTCTAAACATAGTTGGTCTACATGGAATCCACTTCGGACTTTATGGCACTTTGCCATAATAGGGAGTCGATACCTTGTATCACTTCCTCATACGTAGTCAGTTAGTATTCCTCAATAAGATAGACATCTTTATGAGGTGAGATCAAGAAACCCATACCCCAAGTTGTCTTTTGATTCTCTCCGACCTACGCGGTTCTTGTGTATTCGAAGATTATTGGAATAGTTTCATCCTTGATGAACTATTTGTGTTCCATTAAGACTCGATGCCTAGAATAGTATTACTCTGATTTTCATCGAGTTTTACTATCCTCCCACTTACCACTGCATATCGGTATTCCTCTCTGGAAAACCACATGGTGAGCAACAATCTAATTGTTCTCATGTGAGGTTGTATAAGTACTATACTTTGGTATCCCTATGATAACCTACAATTGGCATTTATCCAATTTGGGTTTTAGTTTGGTATCATCCAAACATATGCCTAGCATACCCAAATATTCAGGAATTTGAAAACCCAGTTTCTTTCATGTTCATATCTAATATGAAATCTGTCAAACAGATTTTTATGGAACCTTATTCAAAATAAGTTCTTGCACTGTTTAAAGCTTATCCGTTGAAGGAAATGGTAGCTCAGAGCGACTCGTGATTAACCTTATCATGTCTAACAAAATTCGGTTAATCGTTTTCGGACACATCGTCAAAATGACGTGTTCCATGAGGAGTCCTCATTGAAAGAATACTATACTCTTTCAAGTATACGAGAAACTTATTGCTTAAGTATTTTCATCATGGTCAAACCGTGATTGTTTAATACTTTAGCCGATCTGTTTGTCTATTTCGTGTCGAAACTCTAGAAGTTTCCGATTTGTGTTCTTCAAAAGAAACAGATAACCATACGTGATGCCACATCCGTAAAGGTCACAAAATATTCATATCCACATCTAGCCTAGCTAGACATGGGCCTACTTTCTTCACTATGACCTAGGGCTAACAGATCGATGGCACTGGCACTTTTACCAAGTAAATAGTGTTATAGGCTGTTGACGGCTGATTTTGGTCTCAGGGCAATATGGGAATATTACTCCCGAGACAATCCTCCCTCAATAGTGAATTTGTTTGGTTATGGGGGACCAAAAGCAAACTTAGCAAAAGACAAATAATACGTCAATCGACAAGGAGATTTAACGTGGTTCGGAGGATCTTGGTCCGACTTACGTCCACAGGCACAAAAAGGATGATACTTTTTTTATTCAAATGCGCTTCTCAGACCGTTCTTTGTGTTTTACAAGTCAGAGCTTGGTGATTCTGATCCTGATCCCCCCTTTTACACTCACTCTACCCTCCTATTTATAATGGTGAAGGAATCATATTCCTATTTGTACAAGAATTCCCAGTTGGAGATGGTTTCCTTTTCCTATCAGGATTCCTACTTTTAAAACTACATTTACTTTTTTTATCCTTTTAGGATACTAACTCATCAGTTCTCTTTATGAAAATAGGATAACTTATTATCTCATCTTGTATGGATAGAATGCTTTATCTTCCCGAACATGTCTTGCCCTATGCTCAGTTTTCACGAGGTCGATCTTCATGTGGTCGGTCATAATAGTCTTTTGTTCTGGGGGTGCTGCTGTCGACCAGATAAGTGACCGGTCATCCTGAACTCAAGTGATCGGTTACCGATTATGAAGTGCTCGGTCTATTCCTGTTGTGGTCGGACTTTTATTTTAAAGCGTTCGGGCCCTTGCTGCTGACTTTTTATGGGTCGGGTCGGAATTAATGATATCATCCAAGAAGGGAATTACCCTTTTTACCCATGTCGTACTCCTTAAATAACATAGTGCCTGAAAACACCATCAACATCTGTCCCATAGTTCTCGGTTCCAACGAGTATGAAAGTTGGTGCCGGGAACTATATAAAAGATGATGTGCTGATCGCCTTGCTGGTGGTCGACCCGGAGTTGAATTGAAATTTTCGTCGCCTCTCTTCAAGCACCTTTTCTTGAGACGAACAACAGTCACGTCTATTTAAATACCCATCAAATCATCTTTTTAGGGTTTTTCCTAATTTTGACACTTGTCGATCATCCGTTGGATTCCCGCCAAAAGGATAGTGAATCGACCGTGTATAGGTGTTTTGATCTTTAACCATTTGTTTGATCTTGGCAGGCCTCTTCCGCTTTTGACATTTGGCGTCCTTCCGGACTTCTTTTCTCGATCTAACAGCCATGAGCGTCCCACTAATGACTATAAGAGGACGAGGCTTTTACTGTGTAGTCTTTTTGGCAAATTTCTCTTGTGAACGTTTCAACTGTGACTCACTTGACTCAGTACTCCCAGAGTTTCTTCCAGTCGTGAGTTTTTCTTTTCTCTCTCCACTGTGACCTGCAAATTTTGGGGACGAGCAAACCGTGCTGTGCCATCTTCAATTTTTCTGAAAGGAACAAGTAAGTTCTCTGAACGACCTCTTCTCTTTTTGTGTGCTGTGAATCCTTTGTTAGTTTTGATGTTGCTAGGGAGTGACTTATGGCTTGTCGGATTTTCTTAGGGCATTTTAGAACCCACCCGCTTAGCATTCTCGGAACCCCTGAGTAGTTTTAGAGTTTTAGCAATAGACTGACTTCCCCTTCCTTTTTGTTTTCCGGACGTCTAGGATGTCTAACGACAGTTCTCCCCTTGAAAACCCTGCTGAACCCTTGGCCTCTATTGCTGAAGAGCTTTCCTCTGGTTCGGGAGCACCCAGTGTAGAAGACCTTGATACTACTCCCACTCCTTCTGAGATCGAACAAGATTCTTACCATCAAAGGGTTCCTCGGAAGGATCCAGAGCCCGGTGATATTGACTCCTCGGCTCTGGATATGAACCGTCCTTCTAAGATAACTGAAGATGACCTCGCACTGCTTCGAAAATGATATGATATTCCGATAGATATCACTCTTGAAGTCCCCGAACCAATGGATCGTGCTAGTCAACCTGATGATGGTTCGGTGGCCTTTCTTCCAGCTTTCTTTGAGTGCGGGCTCCGGTTGCCAATTTAACCCTACTTTGCCTGGATGCTGGCCGAGATGGAGATCACCCCCTGTCAACTAAGTCTAAACAGTTGGAGGATTTTGGCCGGGTTGTATGTAGTTTGGCATCGGGCGGGGTGTGGTGAACCTTCTTTTGAAGAAGTGAAGAGGTTGTATCGGTTGAAGGCCAACCCGAAGACTCACCACGGTTGGTATTATCTTTCAGCTTACGACAGCTTGTCAAACGTCGTCCAAACGCTCCCTGACTCCAATAAGAATTTTAAGGATCTTTGGTTCTGGGCCACTGGAGATTGGGGACGGACTCTGAGGTCGGATGAAGGGGAGATCTTGGTCCCGGACATCTTTAGGGCGGGGGGTTAGGATACTAACTTTTAGTTTTTCTTCCCCTTATTTTTTTTTTTTTTTTTGCTGTTTGGATTCTTACCCCTTTTTCTTCTATTCCTCCTAGCCTGTTGGAGAGATGCTCCTAAGGTCTCCCATCAGGTCCGGCAGTGGGTATTCTGGGCTCAGCGGTACGCCGCCCATTGGAGGGAGTTGGTAAATGATCGGCATTCTTTGAATCAGGACTTATACGGGCCGCTCCTCCCAAGGTTGGGTCGGATAGGTAGATGTTTGTTGATCTTCTTAGCCAGTTCCCTCGTTTATTTATCATGTTTGATGTCTTTTTTTTTTTTTTTGTATACTCAGATCCTGAACCTTTCTTTTGCCTTTGCTCTTTACAGGTATGTCGAAGAGACCGAAGTACCTTGATCGGTTGTCCAGCATTTCGAAGAAAACTAGCCCTGGCGGAGCTGGTACTTCTCGGAAACGGCCTGAAACTTCTGAGGCCGGGAAGGTGGTTGAAGAGATGGGGGCGTCCGGGCTCTCAAGGTCGGTCTTCTCCTTCCGGGGTGCTTCCAATGGGTGTTACCCGTCCTGATAGCCCCCCGAGATCTTCCAGGAGAAGGAAGCGTCGGTTTGGAGCTGTGGATCCTCAGTTAGGCGGGAATTGGAGGAGGAGGAGGCACCGAGCAGAGAAACTTCAGTTCGGCAGGAGGGTACTTCTAAGAAACTGAAGGGTGCTGTGGTTCTCGGGGTTGATGACCTTGGGAAGAATATCAGGGAGGCTGCCTCCCATTGGTACCGGCCTTCAATGAGCTGGCCGGGGTGTGTACCTCCTGAGAAGATTCCGAGGTTTGAGGACCTTTCACCCGAGGAGGTGGTCTGCAAAGTTGTGCTCCCAGTTGGCTCAGGTTATTTCTTTTTCTTCTTTTCTTCATCCGAGGTGTCTTTCAGACTTAGTTTGCAACTGACTTCTTTTTCTTTTCGGTAGGCAAATTATTTGGCGGCAAAAATAAGGACCTGTTCATAAGCCTTTTGTCTGAAGGCGGCCAGACACAGAGGCTACAGAACCGGCTCAGTGAAATGGAGGCCGAGCTGGCCCGGAAAGAAGAGAATATAAAGAATTTGGAGCTGGCTGCTGTTGAGGCCCATACCACAAATAAAGCTCCCAGGGCCGCCGCTTCTTTAGAGAGAAAAAATGATGATGCTGCCAAGAAGGACTTGGAGGCTGCCTGGGCCGACAACAGGATCCTGCTGGTGGAAGTGTGCAGCATTGAGTCCAAGCTGAGGGCCAAGGATGAAGATCTGGTACGGGCTCGGGACAAGTTGAAGAGGAAGGAAGCTGAGCTGGAGGCCGAAAGAGACGCGATCCGACTTGAAGGGGTCAAGGACTGTGCTGAGATCATCCATATGGTACTGCCCGACCTGGATATGGGGCATATCCATGCGGCCATTCACTTCTGCAAATGGGAGATCTCTGAGGAGGAGTTCCAGAAGTGGCTCCCCCCTTCTTCCGAGGAGGTGATGGATCCCGACCCGATTTCCGTTGCCCCGGTCTCCCAGGTTTCCCAAGAAAGCCGACATGAGGTTCCTGCTCCTAGCGAGGGCTACCCTGAGATCCCACCTCCCATTTTTGAAGTAGAGGTCTCCCGTGTCGCCGAGTTGAAGCTGATGTTCCCGTTCTTGAGACCGAGCTGATCCCTCCAACGTCTGAGCCAGTCGGGGAAGAACTTCCTGCCCCTGCGCGGGCTGATTAAAGAATGGGTAACCCGGGCGGGGGCCTGTGTATACTTGTCTTTTTTTTTTTGTAATAACACTTTTATTATATTTTTTTTGAATATATATATATATATATGTGCTTTTTTTTTTCGTTTTTTTTTTATGTTTCCCTTCGAATGTTTGAGACCTTTTTGTGGGGGGAATATGAGCTGGGGGGACATAATCCGACCCCGAGTAGTAAGAAACATTTGGTTCTGGTGGAATCGGTGGGACATAGCCCGACCCCGATCTGAGGAAGCACTAGGCTCCAGGGGGAATGTTATGTCCCCAGTTTAAAGAACAACGACTCGGTGGGACGTAACCCGACCCCGAGCTGTATGGAACACTTGGCCCTGGAGAAATGTTTCGTCCCCAGTCAAAAAGATAGGTTCGGTGGGGTGTGGTCCGACCCCGATCTGAGAAAGGCACTTGGACCTGGGGGAATGTTACGTCCCCAGTTTGAAGGGCTGACTCGGTGGGATGTACCCCGACCCCGAGATGATTAACCAAGTGGCCTCATCGGAACAAAATCCAGCCCCGAGCCGAATAACTGAATGGCCTCGGCGGAACGTAATCCAGCCCCGAGCCGAATAATTGAATGTCCTCGGCGGAACGTAATCCAGCCCCGAGCCGATTAACCAAGGGGCCTCGGCGGAACGAAACCCCGCCCCGAGCACTGGTTAATCCTTGGGATTTATTCAGATGGGAAGTGTCCATCTTTAAAACCCTGTCAAAACTTTCAAAAATAAAATCAAAAGGTGGGGTGACTTAGCACTTGTCCCAAAAACTTTTCACAAGCGTAAACAACAGCATGGATTCCTCAAAACAGAGTCCTGTCCGAGGTTTCCAAAACACAATTCTGAATCTTTCAATTCAATGTCCCGGCGAACCAGGATTTGGATCAGGAGAGCGTTGAATGGTAAGGGCACATCCTCTATACGGGGTCACTGTGGAGCCTGTGTATTGTACGAGGGCTCCTCCTTACCACGCTGGAGTAGGCACATGCTACAGGGGCGTAACGCATCCCCGTGCTGCGCCTCTCTTGGATCCAAATGATGAATGGATCAAAGAGTGTCGGGATACTAAGGGTATATTCCTCCTTAGGTCCGGCATCACTAGAGTTAGAAATCGTCACGGGGGCATCATCATCCCCCGTGCTATGCTTTCCCACAGATCTATTACATCGGGTAAGTGAGGATCAAAAGAGTGCTCGATACATTAAGGGTATGTTCCTCCTAATGTTCGGTAACACTGGAGTAAGCAATCGCCACGGGGGTATCATCCCTCCATGTGCTATGCTTCTCACGGATCCTATGCATCGAGTATGTCCCTGAGGACCCCGAGCCAAGAGAGATACTTGGTTCTGGGGGAATGTCTCGTCCCCAGACCAATGAGCATGACTCGGTGGGACGTAACCCGACCCCGAGCCGAATAGTCAAGTGACCTCGGCGGAACAAGATCCAACCCCGAGGTGTTTGAAGCTTTAATGGCATAGTCCTCATTATGTTTGGTAACACTTGGAGCAAGAAATTTCCATGGGGGTATCATCCCTCCCCGTGCTATGCTTCTCCCGGAACTATACTTTGATTCACCTTCGTCCCTGCAGTTTGATGTTTGTATGGAGTCGACTGATTCTGGTGTGACTTGTGCTTCTTTATGGTGGTATACGTGGTCGGGTAGTTGCGGGTTTTGTGCTTTTGACCTTGGATCGTTCTATTGAGTATGTCCCCGTGGTTTTGAATATGGTTTTGCAAAATTATTTTTAGAAGAGCGGGTGAAAAAAGAAAGTTTTATTTATATTCGGGGACATACTGCCCTTCTTACAACTCTCTGCGGGTCATTTTGAGAGAGGCTTTGTGTTTGAATTTCTGTCCCTTATTGGGTTGCTGCCAAAGAAGAGGGGGAAGAGAGATTTTACTGAAAGTATTTTCTCAACATCTCGGCGTTCCATGGCTTTTTTAATCTTGTGCCGTCCAGCTGTTCCAAAAAGTAAGCTCCTGGCCTTACCACCTCTATGATTTTGTATGGCCCTTCCCACTTGGCACCTAGCGAGCCCTCCTCTGGTCGTCATGTATTTAAGGTGACCCTTCTCAATACTAAGTCGCCCGGGAGGAAGGATCGGGTCCGAACTCTTCTGTTGTAGAAACGGGCCATTCTTTGTTGGTAGACTGCTGCTTTCATGGCTGATTTCTCCCTCTTTTCCTCGATCAGGTCGAGGTGGTTTTTGATAAGTTCTTCATTCTTCTCATTCCCAAAGTGGCGGACCCTGTGAGTTGCTACCCCGATTTCTGCTGGAATAACGGCCTCACATCCGTATGACAGGGAAAATGGTGTTTCCCCTGTGGAATCTTTGTAGGTCGTTCGATGTGCCCATAGCACTTCTGGTAGTTCTTCGACCCATAAGCCTTTGCATGATCCAAGCCGAGCTTTAAGGTTTGCCTTGATGGTTTTGTTTGTTGCCTCAACCTGTCCGTTTGACTTGGAATCTTTGTTTTGTTGTCGGTGATGATGCCCGGGGGATTCCGAACCTGCAAATTATGTTCTTCTTTACAAATGATGTGGCCTTTTTCTCCGTGATGGTGGATAGCGACTCGGCTTCCACCCACTTTGTGAAATAGTCTATGGCCACGATTGCATATTTCGCCTGCCCTCGTCCTTTTGGCATTGGCCCTATGATATCTAGCCCCCACTGTGCGAACGGCCAGGGGCTGGACTAGGTGGTTAATTGTTCTGCCGGTTGATGGTGGATGTTTGCATTTTTCTGACAACCTTCGCATTTCTGGGCTATCTGCATGCCGTCCTGATGCATGGTCGGCCAGTAAAATCCTTATCTTAAGGCTTTAAAGGCGATTGATCTTCCTCCGGCGAGACTTCCACAAATGCCCGTGTGAATTTCCCTGAGCACATAATCTGCTTCTTCCTCTGTTAAACATCTCAGGAGGGGCACGTTGTAGCCCCTCCGGTAGAGCACCCCTTCGATTAGGGAGAACTTGGTGCTTTTGAATTTTAGTTTCTTGGCCTCATTTCTGTCCTCGGGTATCTCTCATGTTACCAAATATTTTCTGATCGGCTGTAGCCATGAAGTTTTGTATTCTTCATCCAGAGTTCCTACTTCGAGTTCTCCTACGCTCTTTTCTCGGAGGCAGATTAGGGGGATTGTTCTGGGATTCTCTGTTTTTATTGAAGATACGAGCCGTGCAAGAGAATCTGCTTCGCCGTTGTCTTCTCGTCCGATTTGTTCGAAGTGAACGTTCCTCATTTTTCCTATTAACTTTTTTACCTCGGTCAAGTAGGCTCTCATGCTAGGTTCCCTGGCCTGGAATTCGCCTTTTAGTTGCTGAATAGCAAGCTGTGAGTCACTCCTTACTACCACGTTGTGGACTCCCACTATTGTGCACAGACTTAATCCGGCCAAGATTGCTTCGTATTCGGCTTCATTGTTTGTGGTTTCAAAGGCGAACCTTAAGGCAAATAATACTTCTTCCCCCTTGTTATTTTTTAACACGATCCCGGCTCCGCCGCCGTGTGAGCTGACAGACCCGTCTACTGTCATCTCCCACTTGTCTTCCCCTACCGTCAAGATCTGGGGTTCGGTGAACTCTGCAACAAAATCTGCCAAAGCCTGTCGTTTCATTGCTACCCTTGGAAGGTAGGAGATGTTGTGTTCGCTTAGCTCCATCAACCACTTCATCAATCTTCCGAGGCCTCTAGTTTTTGTAAGATCTGTCGCAGGGGGTGGTCGGTGTAAACTTTGATAGGGTGGGCTTGGAAGTAAGGCCGCAATTTCCGAGCTGCGGTGATCAAAGATAGGGCGACTAGTTCATGTACGGGATACCGGGTTTCTGTGTCCAATAGGGCTTTGCTGACATAGTATACTGGTCTTTGGATTCGGTCTGCCTCTTGCACCAGCACCGAACTTACTGTGTGTTTTGAAACAGCCAAGTATAAGTATAATGTCTCTCCTGGGAGAGGTTTTGCTAGGAGCGGGGGCTGTGCTAGATATTGTTTCAGTTGTTGGAAGGCCTCTTCGCACTCCGGAGTCCAGTCGATCCCCTTTTGGGCTTTCTTGATGGCTTTGAAGAAAGGGTGGCATTTGTCGGTTGCTCGGGAGATGAATCGGTTAAGCGCGGCTAGCCTGTCAGTTAGACTTTGAACTTCTTTCACCGTCCTGGGAGATTTCAAGTCCAGTACAGCTCGTATCTTTTGCGGGTTTTCTTCTATGCCCCTAGAGCTCACCATGTAGCCTAGAAACTTCCCGAAGGCCACCCCGAAGGCACACTTTTCTGGGTTGAGTTTTAAATGGTATTTCCTCAATAACTCAAAGGTTTTCTTCAGGTCGGTCACGTGACACCCTGGCGCCTCGGACATTGTTATCATGTCGTCAACACACACCAGCATTGTTGTGCCGATGAGTGGTTTGAAAATCTTGTTGACTAGTCTTGAAAGGTGGCTCCTGCGTTTTTTAATCCGAAGGGCATTACTTTATAACAGTAAAGCCCCTGATCGGTGACAAAAGTTGTTTTCTCCTCGTCGGCAGGGTGCATCTTGACCTGGTTGTATCCTGAGAAGGCGTCCATGAAGCTCAGCAGTCCTTTGCAGGCTGTCGTATCTACCAGCTGATCTACGTTTGGCAGTGGGAAGCTGTCCTTCGGGCACGCCTTGTTGAGGTCGGTGAAGTCCACGCACATCCTCCACCTCCCGTTTGCTTTCCTTACCAATACCACGTTCGAAACCCATTCTGGGTACTTGACTTCTCTGATGAAGCCTGCTTTTAACAGTTTTTCCACTTCGGACGCCACTGCTCTGCACCGTTCTTGGTTAAAGATTCTTCTTTTCTGTTTAACTGGTTTGTGTGTTGGGTTTACAGCCAAGCGGTGACTGATGAATTTTGGATCAATCCCGGGCATGTCATTGTGTCCCCATGCGAAGATGTCGGGGTACTTCCGTAGGCATTCCAGCAGGTTCTTTTTTAGGATTTCGTCCAAGTTCCCCCTATCTTTATGCTTTTATTCGGTCCGAACAGGTTGACTTCTTCTAATTTTTCGGCTGCCTCTAGCCGGGCAACTTTGTCCGGGCGCGGACCCGGGTCCTTCCTTGGATTTTCCTCGTCTTCCCCCATTTGCCTCTTTCTGGTGCTTCCTTCGATGCAGAGGGTTTCCTGTGAGAGAGTGGCGAAGCAACTACGGGCTATCTTCTGAATTCCGCATATGATTCTGATCCCTTCCTTGGTAGGAAATTTCAGTTTCAAGTAGTAACAGGACATCGCAGCCTTTGTTTTCATCATAAAAGGCTGGCCGACAATGACTTGGTAACTGCTCAGGCAGTCCACCACAGTGAAATTTTCCATGACTGTCCGGGTTCTGGGGTGAGTTCCGATTGTTGTTGCCAGTTGTATTCTTCCAGCGGGATGACCGTTGAGCCTCCAAAACCATATAGGGGGTGGTGCCGTCATTAGTTAGGGTTACTTATTCTACTCCAGGCTTTCTAAAGCTTCTTTGGATATTATGTCTACTGCGCTTCTGGGGTCTACCAGGATTCTATCCACCTCTGTGCCGCTGATTGTAGCTTTGATTATCAGCGCATCATCATGGGGAAAACTCACCACTCGTGCATCCTCATCGGTGAACATTATGGGCACCGACCGTCCCCCTTGTTGTGTCGGGGGTCTTTCTTTCCTAGCACCTATGCCCCTTGAGCTCGGCTATATTTCTTTCTTGACCGGTTAGAGTCCCCGGCCAGTGTACTTCCCCCTGCGATGATGTTCACATGTCGGTTTCGTGCCCTTTGTCTGGCCGCCATGGGTTCATGGTCGATATAACTATTTAGATACCCATTTCTGGCTAGGTCCTCCATTTGTTCCCGCAGATCTTTGCATTCGTCCGTTGTGTGCCCCCTCAGGTTATGATGTATGCAGTAAGACTTCTGGTTCCTTTTATCTGGGGGAATCTCCTGAGGTCGGGTTCTATCAAGAGGCCTTTTTCCTGTATTTCCAGGATGATTCGCCCTGATGGTTTGCTCAGGGGAATATATGTTTCTTCTCGGACTACATGATTCACCTGGGTCGCGACCCCTCCTTCCTGATCTCTTCGAGGTATCGGTTTGAATTCTTTGGGTTTTGGATTGAATCTTTTGAATTCCATGTCCGGTCGTCGCGGAGCCTCTGTTCTTTCCCGAATGGCCGTCCCCATTCGGGAGATCTTTTCTTCGCTTTCTACCAAGACAAACTTCCGGGCTACCTCTAGGGCGGTGGCATAATCCAGCGTGTCCTGGATTCTTAGATGAGTCCATAACCTCCCAACCTTTAGGCCTCCCTTTAAGCTTTCTAGGGCTTCTAGGGACTCATATCCTCCGACTTCCAGTACCATGTTGTGGTATCTTTCAATAAAATTTTTCAGGGGCTCGTCATCTCCTTGCTTCATAAGTCTTAATTCTCCAATCGTCTTTTTGGGAACGCATGCCCCTTTAAAGTGTCGAATGAACAACTTCTTAAGTTGTGTGAAGCCTCCGATGCTCCCCGGAGCCAGACTTCTGTACCATAGGACGGCGGGTCCACCTAAAGTTAGGGGGAACACTTTGCAGATGGCATCTCCTACTACTCCCTGGACTTCCATCAACAAGACAAAGCTCTCGATGTGTGATTTCGGGTCAGAGTGGCCTTTGTAGGGTGCCAGGGTCGGCATGCTGAATCGCTTTGGGAATTTTGTCGACCTTATTTTTTCCGCGAGGGGAGATTCCTCCTTACTATCCCGGGCATCCCCTGCATCGGTCCTGAGGCCTACTCCCCATTTGGTCATTTCCTTTTTTAACCAAGATTTTATTTCGCTGCTTGCCCCGCCATGTCGTATCATGTGCCCCTCCGTGTGTCTATTGCCCGGGTGCGGCGTTCGTCATCCCTGGAATTTCCCGCACACTTTCGATATGCTCCCTGTCCCTCTTTCTGAAGTCGTAGAGACTGTCATAGGAGGGATCCGGTGATGGTCTTCCTTTTATTTCTTTTCCCACGTGTCCTCTGTTTGCGAATCTTTTTCTACAACTACGGATTTTATCCCATAGGGGCCTCCTCCTGGGTCTATCGTCTTCACTTGTGTCTATCCCTTTTCCCTTCTGCTCTTTCACTTTTTCTCGACTGATTCCGATGTCTGGTCTCTCGTTGTTCGTTCCCTCTTCATTCTCTCCAACCGATCCATCATGGATTTCATGCTTTCTTCCATCTTTTTCATCCAGTCTGTTGTTGGACTCCCTGAAGATCGATGATTCCCGCCTTCTGCCATTGTCTTACTACGCGAACCGCTTTTTGTTGAGGTCCCCACAGACGGCGTCAACTGTTGACGGCTGATTTTGGTCTCAGGGCAATATGGGAATATTACTCCCGAGACAATCCTCCCTCAATAGTGAATTTGTTTGGTTATGGGGGACCAAAAGCAAACTTAGCAAAAGACAAATAATACGTCAATCGACAAGGAGATTTAACGTGGTTCGGTGGATCTTGGTCCGACCTACGTCCACGGGCACAAAAAGGATGATTCTTTTTTTTATTCAAATGCGCTTCTCAGACCGTTCTTTGTGTTTTACAAGTCAGAGCTTGGTGATTCTGATCTTGATCCCCCTTTTACACTCACTCTACCCTCCTATTTATAATGGTGAAGGAATCAGATTCCTATTTGTACAAGAATTCCCAGTTGGAGATGGTTTCCTTTTCCTACCAGGATTCCTACTTTTAAAACTACATTCACTTCTTTTATCCTTTTAGGATACTGACTCATCAGTTCTCTTTATGAAAATAGGATAACTTATTATCTCATCTTGTATGGATAGAATGCATTATCTTCCCGAACATGTCTTGCCCTATGCTCGGTTTTCACGAGGTCGGTCTTCATGTGGTCGGTCATAATAGTCTTTTGTTCTGGGGGTGCTGCTGTCGACCTGATAAGTGACCGGTCATCCTGAACTCAAGTGATCGGTTACCGATTATGAAGTGCTCGGTCTCTTCCTGTTGTGGTCGGTCTTTTATTGTAAAGCGTTAGGACCCTTGCTGCTGATTTTTTATTGGTCGGGTCGGAATTAATGATATCATCCAATAAGGGAATTACCCTTTTTACCAATGCCGTACTCCTTAAATAACATAGTGCCTGAAAACACCATCAACATAGGCATTTTGCCCAATAAACTAGATTCGTAGACTTTATTTGAATAGAATCAAATTAGTCATAGTATCCACTCTTCGAAAGTGTGGATATACGATTCTTGTTTAATAGTGTCCCTCACAACTATGGCACAATTAGTTTCTTAACTGATCAAATCAGTTTGAGCTATTAGTTTGTCATGTTATATATATGAGATTTATTTATATTCAAAATATAAATTATATTATTCACATCTAATGTGTTTATCTCAATATCATCTTTATATAATAAAACACTTTAGTGTTCTAGAATATAAAGGTTCACCCGCAGTGGGTTAAACACTGATACAGAGATAATGTATCTAGTCAAACTAGTTACATTATAACAGTTTCCTAATTTACGTACATACCCGAAGGTAGTTCCTAAATTCAGGTATCTACGGTTAAAACAGCGACTTTCGTCCAGTTTCCAATTCGTAGATTAATCTCTATTGAAGTCAGTATCCTGTTCAAAACAGATTCTGAACATCAATACATATATTTATGTATCACACTAAGTATTTAAAATCCAATTTTAATACTAGTAGTAAACATAATTTTGACAATCATTTGAAGCCAGAGCCTTGCTCATCTTCAATTCCTTCTTAGGATATGTCTTTTTATCTTCCCAGAAGATTATAATGATTTTGCTTTTGCCCCCTTTTTCACACTCCAGAAGCCTTTGGCCAAGCCTTGGCATGATGGAATATCGAAGTAAGGTGCGCCTTACGCTACTTGCATTATTGCAAACTTTGACTTTATCTCCTCGAGATTAGTCATTAATTCTCCAAGAATTATTTATTGTAATTTTAGTATTTCAAAGATCTAAAATAGATCCATGAAAATCCTTCAATTTCATTTATCATACTTTAAGGATCTAATCCTTAGTTCTGATTCAGAAATTAAGGAGTGTACTTGACAAGTATAATGGATTAAGCACTAAAGTCATCATTACATGAATATTCCAAATATCATGTTCCACTTATTTGCTTAACTCCGGGCTTAGGCTTAATATATTATTTTATCAAATAAAATAACTTATTATTTTCCAGGACCATCCTGAAACTATATTCCCAATTTGAAAATTATAGTCGTCTAAATACATTTTCACCCAGGATTATGTTTTAAACATTAATCTTTCACTTTTATCTTGATTCTAATAGTCCAACTATTTAATCAACGATTTGTGGTACTATGTATTATATTGATTATTATAGTCCAACTATACAATCAAATATAATTTAAATCAATTAACCTCAATTACACTGATTACTATAATCCAATTATAAAATCAACTATAAATTGAAATTAATTAATTCAAATATATTGATTACTATAATCCAATTATATAATCAACTATAATACAGTCCAACTGTTTATTAAAACAACAATTTAAATATTAGTCCAACTAACATTTAATTTAACGACGAAATAATTTCTGATTGAGCGCGTTGGTGAGTAATTGAACGAGTATTGCAAATTCAATTCTTGCCTCCCACTATTTTTCGGCGAGCCTCTAACCTTCTATCGAGTACTCGGGAAACCGTGTTTCCTAGTGGGCTAGGATCCCGTTAAATATCACACAATCTTGACTTTGGCCAACAAATTGTATGATAATTAACTAGGTAGATCTCTAAGATCAATTGGATCGAATCCAATTCCTAGATCCGGTAGGGGGACGTCCAAGTCCGAAACATATATCTTATATATGCCAATACATCCAATGTATTACCTAACCTTTTTCCTCTGAATCAACTAAGCATTGGCTTTGGCACAACAAACTTAGTGATCCCAGTCAAGCGCGACCCATTGACCATGGAAAGCTTCGTAATCAATGTCGATGGACAATAGTGGTCTTGACTTTGGCCAACAAACCACAACTTGGACAAGACACCAATATGGAACAAAGCCTTCTTGATTCAAACACATCTTCGACAGACAAAGGCCTTGACTTTGGCCAACAAACCAATGTCGTCTCGGATCTTGAGTGAGAATCACTCAATGGAAGAAAAGACGCTTAATATTGTTTGAGGGTTTTTCGCGTGCAAATTGGCAACCAATTTATTATGTTTGTTAAGGTCTCATCATCATACACCCTTAAACATGCATTCTAAACACATAATAAAGCGCATATGAAAAATAATAATGATATGCGGATGGATACTTTACACAATGATCCTAGATCAAATCTCTCATTTTCTCTCTCCAGCTAGCACATGTATTTACTTCTACCCGTTACACTACACTTCTAAAGAAACCTTATTTACATTGAGGGGAATAGGTGAGAAGAGAATACAAAGAGAATGAGGTTATAAGGCTGGACACACAGGTCCAATTAATAAATCAAATTTATTACAATTTCCAAGATTGCCCCACCCAATTAATATCCATCTGATATACATTATTCATGCATCGCAACCATGTATTCACACAAGCATGTTATCAATCAATCTAATCCAATTAATTAATCTGATAATTAGTGATCATCCAATGTTCAAACAACGATTTGTTTTTTGCTCGAGTCAAACTCATTTTGCGAATAAGTACTTAAAGTACGAATTCTTGAATTAAATTAAACTACAACATTAAATCCAATTCAATTTGTATTTAATTCTAATTCACTATTTAATTCCAAATTAAATATTACACTTTTATTAACGAACCTTTACGATTTAAATTCCAAATTCAATCGTTACGGGTCTCAAAGCCCGATTAACATCTAATGTTTATTTAATTAAAGTCCAATGGGCTTTTAATTAATTTCTTTAAGGCGTGGACTTTTGGTCAACTCGAGTCAAACCGATAACCAAAGTCCAATCCGGGATTTACCCCATAAGCCCAGAAATTAATTTTGGCCCATTAGGCCCAATTAAATAATTAAGGTCCATTAAGTCATAATTGGACTTTATGGATGCGGTTTTGGGCCCAATTGGATCCAACCAAATTGGCCTAAACCTAACTTGGTACAACCAAGCCCAAAAGCCCAATTACAACCTTTAAGGCCCAATTTCCAAAAACAAGCCCAATTAATTAACTTATAAAATTCCAAATTCCATAATTAATTAACCTAAGTGTAATACACAATTAATCACCCAATTAATATTTCTAAAACATCAATTAGCCTAATTAATCATGCACTTTAACAACACATAGTGTCCAACACAATTTATCAAAATCAAACCCATTTCCATGCTTCTTTATTCTCGGCGATTAGGGGTTTTTTCATTCCGATTCGGTTTCAATCCAATTGAATCCACAATCATCATTTCCCAAATCAAGTCAACTCATCCAATGAATTAAAATCAAAAAACACAATGAATTTCAATTTATTAAAGAATTCGGCCAAGCCAACTTTTAAAGGGAAAATTGTTCCAAATCAAAATTCAATCCAATTGAACTTCAAATTAACATTACCCAATTGTTTTAAGTCATCCAATGATCAAAAAACAAAATTATGCCAAGACATTAGGGCTTACAATTTTCGGCCATGCCCAAATATTTGGGGAAAAATGGATCCAATTAAATTTCATGAAATTGATCATGCACAACTTCAATTAATCAACATACAAGCATACTTAATCAAATCAATTTAACCAAATCATGCTTCAATTGATTTTACCCAATTTCAAACCCTAACTTTTTCATGCTTGAGCAAAGCTCTAAATACCATTGTTGGTTTCTAGATTAGGTCACAAGATCATGAAATCAACATGAAAAACGCATGAATACAATCATAAGAGGTGCGGAATATACTCACAATGAATGGATTTTGCGACGCGAAGAACACGAACCTTCAAGCTTCTCAAACTCGCGGCAGTGGCGTCCTTGTTCTGCAGTGGAGTGCTCGGTTTTGCTGCTTGTTGGTTCCTCCATGATTGGCCATGGATGACTCCATGGAAGCTCCAAGCTTCAAGCTCCAAAATGATTCCAAGCTCACAAGAACACTGCCCTATCACCTTAGGATAACTCATGGTGTGCTAGCACTTCTTTTTCTTCTTCTTATTTTCGGTCTAACCAGAAAAATTGGGGAAGAAATCGGCTCCAACCCGTGAGAGGGAGAAGGAAGAAGAGGAGGGAAAAATTGGTTTCCATGAAACCGTATACCATGTGAGAGAGAGAAAAAGAAAATGCTTTTTGTTTATATATTTATTTTATTTTCCAAAAACAAAACAAATATAAAAAAAACAATTTTCATTTATCAAAAATCAAAAAGTAAAAAGCAAAAAGCAAAAGCCATCAATGCTTTTCAACTACCACATCACTATTCACATCAATCAATCAATCAAGTGACAAGTTGTCACATCACTCAAAGTGAGTAATGATTTGACGCTTAAGGTGACTAGTGATTTGACGCTTGATTTGACTTGTGTGCCGCACTCGAATTCGAAATGTGAATGCGCTCGCAAATAATCCCGGGCTTGGGTTCGCTAATTCCAAATTAACAAATTTTCCGTTGCGACGCAATTAAACGATTACGCCTAGCGAAATCACTATTCACGTCGCTAACGAATTAATTCTAAATTAATTCGTTCGCCCGAATTAAAATCTAATTTTAATTTTGCGTCGAAATCCAATTTCGCATAATATATCGAATATATTATTTTATCGATTAATTCCAAATTAATCGTTCTCTCTCTTAATTAATATTTTATCCCAGATAAAATATCTCCGTAATTATTCCCAGATTAATTTTCTCTCTCTTCTAATTAATCCCAGATTAATTAAAGTGCGAGTCATACATCATCGGTGAATCTTTGGGAAGCGACCCATGAGATCCCCGGATATGTTGGCAGTAAATACGGCCGTCGGACTATCCGAACACGTAAGTACCTCGTACTACGTTTTTACCAATTTACAAGACAAGGTTGGCTTCTAGCAAAGCGCCATGCCTACCCAATTCTCCAGAAATATCCTTATAGGAATATGTGATCTATATCAAGCGTAGTATACCGTAGTATTGCGTATTTCGATCCAGTATCGGATGTTCACGTGCTAGGCCTGGGGCTGGAATTGTGTCTACCCCGTACGAAGCACATATCGGATGTCTGGCAACTAGTCTCTATACTCGGATATAGATGACCTTGTCATAATATCCCGATAGCTCGAGCATTTAAGAGAACAAGTTTCGTATCCTATGTGACCATCATCTCCATATGACTGGAGTGATACTTTCGTCTTAACATCACACCCAACACACTACGATTCTCAATATACCCAGCATTGGCGTACACATAACCTGTTAAAGCCATGGACGACCTCAACCAAAGTATATTGATTGTCGCAAGTATTAGCGGAGCAAGTCTCAAGTTCAGTCCAAATACACCTACCCTGATTGCGGACTCCCAAAGACACATAGTCATACTACCAATGGGATTCCGCAGGGGTCTATCCAGAGCGAAGCTATTTCCCGTACCATCGGTAAAACACAACCTCCTATTACACTTGCATGAGTATCATATACCCAAATATATGAGAACTATGTTGTTGTGCCCTCACAACGTGCACAAGTGTAATACTAGTCTTCTACGTATTTATCGATGTCCAATCTCGATAATACTCTGACTAGGGATATTTAATGATTTATCCTACGTGGACTGATACTGTCTCATATCATTCTCCGTCCAGGAATAAATCACAGGGACCTCTCATTATTTATATATCTAGGTGATCTAATCACAAATGATAAGAGTGCAATCTCCTTTGTCACATAGTTAATTTGTACAACAACACCGTGATCTGTACAAATAGTGACGCAATGGGTCATAATTGTCCAACAATCATCACATAAATCTTCCAAATATTATGCTCTACTATTTGCTTAACTCCGGGCTTAGGCCTAATATGTTATTTTATCAAATAAAGTAACTTATTAGTTTTTCCAAGACCATCCTGAAATTAATTCCCAATTTGAAAAATTAAACTATTTAAATACATTTTCCCTAGGATTATGTTTTAAATGTCAATCTTTCAATTACCACTTGATTTTAATAGTCCAACTATTTAATCAATGAATTCGGTACTATTTAATAGATTAAAATCAATTATATTGATTACTATAATCCAGTTACAAAATCAACTATAAATGAATAGTTTGAATATAGTCAAACTATTTATAAAACAACATTTAAATATTAGTCCAACTAACATTTAATTTATTTGACGAATGATATTTGTTTTGAGCACGTATGGCAAGTAATTAAAAGAATATTGCAAATTCAATTCTTGCCTCCCACTATTTTGCGACGAGCCTCTAACCCTCTGTCGAGTACTCGGGAAACCGTGTTTCGTAGTGGGCTAGGATCCCGTTAAATATCACACAATCTTGACTTTGGCCAACAAATTGTATGATAATTAACTAGGTAGATCTCTAAGATCGATTGGATCCAATCCAATTCCTAGATCCGGTAGGGGGATATCCAAGTCCGAAACATATATCTCATATATGCCAATACATCCAATGTATTGCCTAACCTTTTTCCTCTGAATCAACTAAGCCTTGGCTTTGGCAAAAAACTTAGTGATCCCAGTTAAGCGGAACCCATTGACCATGGAAAGCTTCGTAATCAATTTCGATGGACAAGAAGTGGTCTTGAATTTGGCAAACAAACCACAACTTGGACAAGACACTGATATGGAACAAAGCTCTCGTGATTCAAACACATCATCGACGGACAAAGGCCTTGACTTTGGCCAACAAACCAATGCCAGTCTCGGATCTTGAGTGAGAATCACTCAATAGAAGGAAAGACGCTTAATATTTAGCGAGGGTTTTTCGCGTGCAAATTGGCAACCAATTTATTATCTTTGTTAAGGTCTTATCATCATACACCCTTAAATATGCATTCTAAACACATAATAAAGCGTATATGAAAATTAATAATAATGATATGCGGATGGATATTTTAACATTGATCCTATATCAAATCTCTCCATTTCCCTTTCCCGCTAGCACAAATATCTGCTTCTACCCGTTACACTACACTTCTAAAGAAAGCTCATTTACATTGAGGGGAATAGGTGAGAAGAGAATACAATGAGAAAGAAGGTAATAAGGCTGGACTTGCAGGTCCAATTAATAAATCAAATTTATTACAACAATTTCTAAAATTGTCCCACCCATCTAATATCCATCCGATATACATTATTCATGCATCGCAACCATGTATTCGCACAAGCATGTTATCAATCAATCTAATCAAATTAATTAATCTGATAATTAGTGATCATCCAATGTTCAAACAACGATTTGATTTTGCTCGAGTCAAACTCATTTTGCGAATAAGTACTCAAAGTACGAATCCTTGAATTAAATTAAATTACATAATTAAATCCAATTCAATTTGCATTTAATATTAATTCGTTATTTAATTCCTAATTAAATACTACACTTTATTTAACGACCCTTTACGACTTAAATTTCAAATGTAATCGTTAAGGGTCTCAAAGCCCGATTAACGTCCAACGTCAATTTAATTAAAGTCCAATGGACTTTTAATTAATTTCTTAAGGCGTGGACTTTTGGTCAACTCGGATCAAACCGATAACCAAAGCCCAATCCAGGATTAACCCCATAAGCCAAGAAATCAATTTAGGCCCATTAGGCCCAGTTAAACTTTAAAGGTTCATTAAGTCGCATTTGGGCTTTATGGAAGCGGTTTTGGGCCCAATTGGATCCAACCAATTTTGCCTAAACCCAACTTTGTACAACAAAGCCCAATAAGCCCATTTACAACATAACAAGCCCAAATCCAATTTAAGGCCCAACATAATTAAACACAAAAATCCAATTTCACATTTAATTAACCTAAAGTGTATATCATGATTAATCACCCAAATTAACATTTCTAAAATATTAATTTATACAATTAATCATGCTCATTTACATTAAATCATGTCCAATTTAATCGAAATCAAACCCATTCATGCTTACTTTAGTCTCGGAAATATGGGGAAATTATGTCCAATTTTAATCCAATCCAATTGAATCCAATTAAACATTAAATGAATATCCCCAATTGATTTCCAACACATCCAATGATCAAAAAATCAAAATTCACCAAGACATTTTAGGGCATATCTCTCGGCCAAGCAAGATATTTTGGGCAAATTTGTTCCAAACAAAATTTGATCAAATTGATCCAATCAATCTTAAATTAAAACACATTTAAGCATATCCATTCATCCAATTTCACACAATCATGCTCAAATCATTTTACCCAAATTTTAACCCTAAGTTCGTTTCATTCTTTTAACAATGCTCTGATACCATTGTTGGTGTTTTCTAAAACATCACAAGGATCATTATCAAGCATAAAACAAGTGTGAATAACAACGACGAAGTTGCGGAATACTTACATCGATCGGTTGAGCGATGCTACGACTAACAAAACTTGATTCTGCTCACTGTCACAACTCACTGTAATTTCTATTTTGGCATCCTTGTTGGATCATCTTCGTCAAGCTCCAAGCTTCGTCAAATGATTCTCGGCTCATGGGTTGACTTCCCTATCACCTTCGCATGACTTCGTAGTGTGCTAGCACTCCCGATTTTGCCACAAAATCACGACTCTAAGCTTCCCTTTTCCTCTTGGCTCACGACAGTTCACTGCCAAAACCAGTGAAGAAATGTTACCCCATGGGCGAGAGAGAGAGAGATCAGAGAAAAAGAGAATTGTGTGGTTTGATTCCAAATTTGTGTATCCAATACACACATGTGAATTTCAAATTCATTTCATGTGCATTTGGCTTTCAAAAAGTCAAGCAATAATGGCACCAACCACTTCTATCAACTCACATCACTCATGAATAATGACTTGCCTCAATCACTCAAAGTGAAAGACATCCATCACTTGATTGACGAATGATGTGAAGCTAGATGCAACTAGCGATTTGACGCTCGATTTGATTTGTGTGCCGCACTCGAATTCGAAATACGAATGCGCTCGCAAATAATCCCGGGCTCGGGTTCGCTAATTCCAAATTAACGAATTTTCCGTTGCATTGTAATTAAATCCAATTTAATTAAATAATCATGCCATGCATAATTACTATTCACGTCGCTAACGAATTAATTCTAAATTAATTCGTTCGCCCGAATTAAAATCTAATTTTAATTCTGCGTCGAAATCTAATTTCGTTTAATAAATCGAATATATATTAATTCTTCGATTAATTCCAAATTAATCGTTATCTGTCTTTAATTGATATTTTATCCCAGATAAAATATCTCCGCAATTAATCCCATATTAATTTTCTCTCTCTTCTAATTAATCCCAGATTAATTAAGAGTGCGAGTCATACGTCATCAGTGAATCTTTGGGAAGCGATCCATGAGATCCCCGGATATGTTGGCAATAAATTCGGTCGTCAGACTATTCGAACACGTATGTACCAAGTACTACATTTATACCGATTTACAAGACAAGGATGGCTTCTAGCAAAGCGCCGTGCCTTCCCAATTCTCCGGAAATATCCTTACAGGAATAAGGATCTATATCAGGCGTAGTATACATAGTATTGTGTATGTCGATCCAGTATCGGATGATCACGTGCTAGGCCTGGGGCTGGAATTGTCTCTACCCCGTACGAAGCACATATCTGATCTCTGGTAACTAGTCTCTATAATCGAATAAACATGACCTAGTCATAATATCCCGATAGCTCGAGCATATAAGAGAACGAGTTATGTATCCTATGTGACCATCAACTCCACTATGACTGGAGTGATACTTCCATCTCGACATCACACCCAATACACTACGATTCTCAATATACCCAGCATTGGCGTACACAGAACCTGTTAAAGTCCTCGACGACCGCAACCAAAGTATATTGATTGTCGCAAGTATTAGCGGTGTAAGTCTCAGGTTAAGACCAAATACACCTACCCTTATTTCGGACTTCCATAGACACATAGTCATACTACCAATGGAATTCCGAGGGGGTCTATCCAGAGCGAAGCTGTTTCTCGTACCATCGGTAAAACACAACCTCCTATTACCCTTGTGTGAGTATCCTATACCCAAATATATGAGAACTATACCGTCGTGCCCTCAGAACGCGCACAAGTGTAATACTAGTCTTTTACATATTTATCGATGCCCGATCTCGATAATACTCTGACTAGGGATACTTAATGATTTATCCTTCATGGATTGGTACTGTCTCATATCATTCTCAATCCAGGAACAAATCATAAGGACCTCCTATCATTTATACATCTAGGTGATCTAATCACAAATTATAAGAGTGCAATCTCATTTGTCACATAGTTAATTTGTACAACAACACCATGATCTGTACAAATATTGACGTTATGGGTCATAATTGTCCAACACCATGGGTACAGGTCAGAGGTCCAAAAAGTGAACCCGACGTCTATTTCCCGCGACTTCCATAACTTAAAAGGTAGTGTCTCCATATGAGACTCATCATCGGGACTTATATGTAAAAATGCAGTGCCTACACACGTGTAATAAGGATTGCAATTTTATTAATTAATGAAAATATTACAAATACATGTACATATAGCTCATCCACAAGTTGGGTATAGGGCATATCCCTAACAATCTCCTACTTGCACTATAGCCAACTAGTATGAATCTGGACACCATACTCCCGGGTGTGCCTATCATGCTTTTGTTGAGTCAACCCTATAGTCAGAGAATCTGCAAGATTATCTTTTGTTGGTATTTTCTCTATAATAAATTCTTTTCTCTCAACAATCTCTCTGATGAGATGAAATTGCCTGAGTACATGCTTGGATTTCTGGTGGGACCTTGGTTCCTTTGATTGAGCAATGGCGCCCGTCTTGTCACAGTACATCGTGACGCCATTCTTTATCGTGGGAAGCACTTCCAGCTCCATGATGAACTTCTTTATCCATACTGCATCTTTAGATGCCTCAGATGCTGCAATATACTCGGCTTTAGTGGTGGAGTTTGATGTAGTTGAGTGTTTTGAGCTTTTCCAACTGACAGCACCGCCATTCAAAGTAAACAGATATCATGTTTGCGATCTGTTGTCTTCCCTATTGGTCTGAAAGCTCGCATCACAGTAACCAATGACTTTCATCTCAGAACAATCTCCGTATATCAAAAACACACCCTTAGTTCTTCTCAGATACTTGAGGATTATTTTGACAGCTGCCCAGTGTTGCTCACCAGGATTTGTCTGATACCTGCTCGTTATGCTAAGAGCATAAAAGACATCAGGTCTTGTACATAGCATGGCGTACATGATCGATCATATTGCTGAAGCATAATGGATCATACTCATACGCTCTCTATCTGAAGGACTATGTGGACATTGCTCCTTAGATAATTTGATTCCATGACAAGTAGGTAAATTACCTCTTTTGAAATCTTCCATTTTGAATCTTTTCTAAAATTTATCTACGTACGTAGATTGAGAAAGTCCTAACAACCTCTTAGATCTATTATGATAGATCTTAATGCCGAGGATGTAGGCTGGTTCTCTTAAATCTTCCATGGAGAAATTCTGAGATAACCATTGTTTGGTGGCTTACATCATGGGAATATCATTCCTGATGATTAATATGTCATCGACATATAATACAAGAAATACAACAGCACTCCCACTACTTTTCCTGTAAACACAAGGCTCGTCTACATTTTTGATGAAGTCAAATTCTTTGATTGTCTCATCAAATCATATATTCCAACTTTTGGAGGCTTGCTTGAGTCCATAAATGGATCGTTTAAGCTTGCATTCTTTATTATGATCATCCTTAGATGCAAACCCCTCAGGTTGTGTCATATAGACTTCCTCTACGAGGTTCCCATTAAGGAAAGATGTTTTGACATCCATATGCCAAATCTCATAATCAAAGTGTGCAGCTAATGCCAGTAAAATTCGAATGGACTTTATCATTGCAACAAGCAAGAAGGTTTCGTCATAGTCAATTCATTGGATTTTTCTATAACCTTTCGCCACCAACCTAGCCTTATAGGTTTGGATGTTGCCTTCTGCATCAGTTTTACTCTTGTAAATCCACTTGCAGCCTATTGGTTTTATCCCTTCAGGTGCATCCACCAAGTCCCAGACTTGATTCTGATACATAGAGTCTATTTCGGATTTCATGGCCTCAAGCCACTTGACTGAATCAATTTCACACATTGCTTCGTCATAACTGGTGGGATCGTCATTATCATTGACCTGATCATATTCCTCATCAATATGGAAACCATATCTTTCAGGCTCATGTCTTTCCCTACCAGACCTTCTAAATTCATAACCTTGTGGTTGTTCCGTCGCTGCCCTTTTGAGGGGCCTGGGGTTTAGTTCTATGTTAGTTTGTTCTTCTCGTACCTCATCGAGGTCAAGTCTACTCCCACTATATTTCTTGAGAAGGAATTCATTCTCTAGAAATTTAGCATTTCGTGAGACAAATGTTCTTTGTTCATTTGGGAAGTAGAACACGTATGCTCTTGAGTTCAAGTCATATCCTACAAACTTATATTTAATTGCCCAATCATCCAATTTGTTAGTTTTTGTGAGCTTAACATATGCGTCACATCCCCAAACTCTTAGATAACTAAGACTATGACGTTTCCCAGACCATAACTAATATGGTGTTAAACTAACAGTCTTGGAATGAACTTGGTTTAGTAATAGTGTTGCAGTTTCTAAAGCAAGACCCCAAAATGAAAGAGGTAGATCCGTGTCTGGCATCATTGATCGGACCATATCTAATAATGTCTGATTATCTTCTTTCGGAGACCCCATTATACTGTAGAGTTCCCGGAGGAGTCCACTAGGAAACAATGTCATTTTCTCTTAAGTAATCTTGAAATTCGTCGCTTAAGTATTCACCAACTCGATCAGACCTTAGTGACTTAATACTTTTATTTAGTTGGTTTTCTACTTCAGGTTTGAAGTCTTTGAATTTCTCAAAGCCTTCAGATTTGTACCGTATAAGGTACACATACCCATATCGCGAGTGATCATCGATAAAGGTAATGAAGTAGGAGAATCCACCTCTAGCGGTAACTGACATTGGTCCACATACATCAGAGTGTATGAGTTCTAATGTCTCCACTGCACGTTGTCATTTACCTTTGAAGGGTAATTTGGTCATTTTACCAAGTAAACAAGACTCACAAGTTCCATAAGGTTCATATTTGAAGGGTCTGAAATATCCATCCTTATGTAGCTTAGTTAATATTGTTTCATTGATATGACCTAAACGACTGTGCCATAGAAGTGATTCATAGAGATTATTTGAGTTAACGTTGTATATATTAGATGTTGAACATTCTTTGTTAGTTTGTAAGACATATATACCATTATTCAAAATACCATCTCCATATTTTATTTCATTGAAATAAATACAACATTCATTACAACTTATTAGGCATGAAAAGCCTTTATTACATAAAGAAAAAATTGAAATGATGTTCTTTACTAGAGAAGGTACATAAACACAATCTTCTAAGTCTAAAACAAAACCATTCGGTAAAACTAATGAATAAGTCCCCCACGCATAATGCAGCCAGTTTTGCTCCATTACCCATGCGTAAGTCAACCTCCCCATGATGGCGTCTCCTACTGTTTCTCAGGCCCTGTACATTGTTACACAAGTGAGTCCCACAACCGGTGTCAAACACCCAAGTAGAAGGTTCAGATTTTTGAGAATATAGTTCAATCATATACAACAGACCTGAAGCATTAGGCTTCTTGGCTTTTTGGGCTTCCCTAGCTTCCTTGGCTTTCAAGGATCTGCAATCTTTCTTCCAATGACCCTTCTTTCCACAAAAGAAACATTTCCCATTTCCCTTTTTCTTTTCCACCTTACCATTGGGCTTTAGGTGATCTGGAGCCTTGGCATTGCCCTTATTTTTCTTTGGGCCTCATGGCTTCAGGTTCGTACCCGTAAGCATGACGGAGGTTTTAAGCTCCGGTTTCAAGTCATTCTCTGTTTCCTTTATCAGATTGTGCAATTCTGCTAAAGTAGTTTCTTTACCAGACAGATGAAACTGCATAATAAAGTTAGAGAAGTCTTTTGGTAAGGACTAAAGAATTAGATCGTGACCTATCTCATGATCAATGATGAACCCGAGGTTGACAAATTTTTCAATGTGTCAAATCATCTTAATCACATGTCAACTAACAGATCCTTCCTTATACCTTTTTTGGAATAAGGCACATGACACTTGGAATCTCACGGTATGAACGAAAGTTGCATACAACTCCTTCAAGTGAAAGATGATGGTTTGAGCATCCATATCTTCGTGAGCTTTCTGAAGTTCGTCCGACATAAAGCCAAGCATTATGCAATCTGCTTACTCATCATCATCGACGTGTTTCTTCCAAGCATCAAATGTATTTCGGTCAGCATCTTATGTGGGTTCAGGGGGAAATGGTCTTTCAAGAACATAGAAAATCATTGCTTGTCGTAAGACAATTTTAAGGTTTCTAAACCAGTCATTGTAGTTGTCCTCTTTGAGCTTATGCTCATCAAGGATGGAACGAGGTGATACTTTGTTTGCCATTTGAATGTTTGTTAAATATTTTAACCCACCTGTTAAGAGAGAATGTTAAAATTATTGGACAATTATGACCAATAGCATCACTATTTGTACAGAACATGGTGTTTTTGTACAAATTAACTATGTGACAAAGGAAATTGCTCTTTTATCATTTGTATAAAAGTCCATATGATTAGTACCGGATTAATAAGATATGAGACAATATTAATCCATGTAAGGTTTAATCATTAAATATCCATAGTCATAGTATTATCGAGAATGGACATCGATAATGCTGAATAGGCTAGTATTACATTTGTTCGTGTTATGGAGGCGTAACGTCATAGTTCTTATATATTTGGGTATTGGAAACTATGCCAGTGTAATAGGAGGTTCTGTTTACCGATGGTACGGAAACAACTTCGCTCTGGATAGACCCCCTCGGAATCCCATTGGTAGTATGTGTTGGACAATTATGACCCATAGCGTCACTATTTGTACAGATCATTGTGTTGTTGTACAAATTAACTAAGTGACAAAGAGATTGCACTCTTATCATTTGTGATTAGATCACCTAGATATATAAATGATAAGAGGTCCATATGATTTGTTCCTGAACTGAGAATGATATGAGACAGTATCAGTCCACTAAGGATAAATCCTTAAATATCCCTAGTCAGAGTATTATCGAGATTGGACATCGATAATTACGTAAAAGACTAGTATTACACTTGTGCACGTTGTGAGGGCACAACATCATAGTTCTCATATATTTGGGTATAGGATACTCATGCAAGTGTAATATGAGGTTGTGTTTTACCAATGGTACGGGAAACAGCTTCGCTCTAGATAGACCCCTCGGAATTCCATTGGTAGTATGATTATGTGTCTATGGAAATTCGAAATCAGGGTAGGTGTATTTGGTCTTAACCTGATACTTGCACCGCTAATACTTGCGACAATCAATATTAGGGGTGGGCATCGGATCGGATCGGATCCGATCCGATCCGATTTGCAAATCCGAACGAATCATGTTGGTCCGGTTCGACGAAATTTCGGATCGGATCGGATTTTATCCGATCCGATCCGATCCGATCGAAATTTTTTTTTTTAATATGCAAAACGACGTCGTTATATATAAAAAAAAAAAATCGATCGGATCGGATTTTATCCGATCCGCTCGATTTTTTTGACTCAAACCCACCGAATTCGGATCGGATCGGACCAATCCGATCCGAAATAGGATGATTTCGGATCGAATTGGTCCGATTCGATTCGATTCGAATTCGGATCGAACCAATCCGATCCGATCCGATCCGATCCGATAATTATCGGATCGGATCGGATCGAGTTCGATTGTTTGATTCGATCCGAATCCAATAATGCCCACCCCTAATCAATATACTTTGGTTGAGGTCGTCCATGGCTTTAACCGGTTCTATGTACGGCAATGCTGGTTATATTAAGAATCGCAGTGTGTTGGGTGTGATGTCAAGACGGAAGTGTCACTCCAGTCATATGGAGATGATGGTCACGAAGGATACGATACTGGTTCTCTTAAGTACTGTAGTCATCGGGATAATATGACTAGGTCATAGTTATCTGATATAGAGACTAGTTACCAGACATCCGACATGTGCTTCGTACGGGCCAGACACAATTCCAGCCCCAGGCCTAGCACGTGTTCATCGGATACTGGTTTGAAATACGCAATACCATGTATACTACGCCTGATATAGATCGTTATTCCTATAAGCATGTTTCTGGAGAATTGGGTAGGCATGGCGCTTTGCTAGAAGCCAACCTTGTCTTGTGAATCGGTGTAAACTTAGTACGAGGTACTTACATGTTCGGATAGTCCGACGACCCGATTTACTGCCAACATATCTGGAGATCTCATGGGTCGCTCCCCAAAGATTCACCGATGACGTATGACTCACACTTTAATTAATCTGGGATTAATTTAATGAGAGAGAAAATTAATCTGGGATTAATTACAGAGATATTTTATCTGGGATAAAATATCAATTAAAGAGAGAGAACGATTAATTTGGAATTAATCGATAAAATAATATATTTGATATTCTAAAAGAAATTGGATTTCGACGCGGAATTAAAATTAGATTTTAATTCGGGAGAACGAATTAATTTAGAATTAATTCGTTAGCGACGTGAATAGTGATTTTGCTAGGCGTAATCATTTAATTACGACGCAACAGATAATTCGTTAATTTAGAATTAGCGAACCCGAGCCCGGGATTGTTTACGAGCGCATTCGCATTTCAAATTCGAGTGCGGCACGCAAGTCAAATCAAGCGTCAAATCATTAGTCACATCAAGCGTCAAATCACATGTCACTTTGAGTGATGTGACATTTGAGAGATTGATGTGAGTTGATGTGAGAGGACTTAAAGCATTTAATGTTTGCTTTTTGAAATTGAAAAAAAAAAAGTAAATGATTTATTATATTTTGGAAATTATATAAACCTGTTACAATTTTTTTTCCTATGACTCATTCTCTTTCTTCATTTTCGGTATTAGGCTTTTGGAGCCAAAACTCTCTTCTCTTTCCTCTTTTCTTCTTCACGTTTCTTCACTGGTTTTGTAGCAAAAACCGTGAGTCCAAGAGAAGAAAAGCTTGATTTTGTTGCAAGATCAAGGTGCTAGCGCACTCTAGGAGGCATACCAAGGTGTTAGGGCAGTGTATGCGTGAGCTTGGAATCCATTATTGAAGCTTGGAGCTTCAAAGGACATCAATGGCCGATTCTTGGAGGAGAATATCCACCCACTGCCGAGCAGTCCACCATTTGCGCAGCCCACTGCCGAGCAATGGAGAGCAGTTCGTTCTTCATCTTCACCGCATCCAACCGATCAATGTGAGTTTTTTCCGCACCTCATTTGATGTGTATTCATATTGTTTCATGCTTAATCTATGATCTTGGGACCCTTAGAGGACTCCAACAATGGTATCTTGAGCTATTGATTGCATGAAATTGATTTTAGGGACAAAATTGGGCAAAACGAATTTGGGCATTATTTGATGAAATTGGATTGATGAATATGCTTAATTGATGTTTAATTGATGATTGAATAGATCAATTTGAAGAAATTTGGTTTGGAACAAATTTCCCCAATTTGGCTTATGTTGGCCGAAAATGTGTACCCTAAAATTGTCTTGGATTTTGATTTTTTGATTCATTGGATGAGTTAGAAATCATTAGGGGATATTGTTTTAATGTTTAATTTGGTTCAATTGGATTGAATTTGATTTGGGCATTATTTTCCTCCTTGGCCGAGAACTATAGGCATGAAAATTGGGTTTGATTTTGATCAAATTATGTTGGACATGATTCCATGATGATAAGCATGATTAATTGTACAAATTTGGTGTTTTGGAAATATTGATTTGGGTAATTAATAATGCTATTCACTTTGGTTAATTAGAATGTGAAATTTGGAATTTTATATTTTAATTAATTGGGCTTAAAATTGGATTTGGGCTTTTAAAGTTGTTATTGGGTTTGTTGGGCTTTGTTGTACAAAGTTGGGTTTATGCGAAATTGGTTGGATCCAATTAGGCTCAAAACCGCATCCAAAAGGCCCAAATGCGACTAATGAACCTTTAAAGTTTAATTGGGCCTAATGGGCCTAAATTGATTTCTGGGCTTATGGGGTAACTCCCGTATTGGATTTTGGTTATTCGGTTTGACCCGAGTTGACCAAAAGTCCACGCCTTGAAGAAATTAATTAAAAGCCCATTGGACTTTAATTAAATTAATATTGGATATTAATCGGGCTTTGAGACCCGTAACGATTAAATTCGAAATTTAAATCGTAAAGGATTATTTTATAAAGTGTAATATTTAATTTGGAATTAAATAGTGAATTAGAATTAAATGAGTATTAAATTGGATTTAATTATGTAATTTAATTTAATTCCAGAATTCGTACTTTGAGTACGTGTTCGCAAAACGAGTTTGACTCGAACAAAATCAAATCGTTGTTTGAACATTGGATGATCACTAATTATCAGATTAATTAATTTGATTAGATTGATTGATAACATGCTTGTGTGAATACATGGTTGCGATGCATGAATAATGTATATCGATGGATATTAGTCGGGTGAGGAAATTTTAGAAATTGTAATAAATTTGATTTATTAATTGGACCTGTGTGTCCAGCCTTATCACCTCCTATTCTTTGTATTCTCTTCTCACATATTCCCCTCAATGTAAATGAGGTTTCTTTAGAAGTGTAGTGTAACGAGTAGAAGTATATACAAGTGCTAGCTGGAGAAAGAAAGAGAGAGATTTGATCTAGGATCAATGTAAAATATCCATCCGCATATCATTATTATTTTACATACGCGCTTTATTATGTGTTTAGAATGCATGCTTAAGGGTGTATGATGATGAGACCTTAACAAAGATAATAAATTGGTTGCCAATTTGCACGCGAAAAACCCTCGCTAAATATTAGGCGTCTTTCCTTCCATTGAGTGATTCTCACTCAAGATCCGAGACGGCATTGGTTTGTTGGCCAAAGTCAAGGCCTTTGTCTGTCGAAGATGTGTTTGAATCACGAAGGCTTTGTTCCATGTCAGTGTCTTGTCCAAGTTGTGGTTTGTTGGCCAAAGTCAAGACCACTTCTTGTCCATCGACATTGATTACGAAGCTTTCCATGGTCAATGGGTCGCGCTTGACTGGGATCACTAAGTTTGCTGTGCCAAAGCCAAGGCTTAGTTGATTCAGAGGAAAAAGGTTAGGTAATACATTGGATGTATTGGCATATATAAGATATATATTTCGGACTTGAATGTCCCCCTACCGGATCTAGGAATTGGATTGGATCCAATCGATCTTAGAGATCTACCTAGTTAATTATCATACAATTTGTTGGCCAAAGTCAAGATTGTGTGATATTTAACGGGATCCTAGCCCACTAGGAAACACGGTTTCCCGAGTACTCGACAGATGGTTAGAGGCTCGCCGAAAAATAGTGGGAGGCAAGAATTGAATTTGCAATATTCGTTCAATTACTCGCCATACGCGCTCATTTCAAATATTTCGTCGATATCAATTAAATGTTAGTTGGACTAATATTTAAATTGTTGTTTTTATAAGCAGTTGGACTGTATTATAATTGATTATATAATTGGATTATAGTAATCAATATATTTGAATTAATTAATTTCGATTTACAATTGATTTTATAATTGGATTATAGTAATCAATGTAATTGAGGTTAATTAATTTAAATTATATTTGATTGTATAGTTGGACTATAATAATCAATATAATACATATTACCACAAATCGTTGATTAAATAGTTGGACTATTATAATCAAGATAAAATGAAAGATTAGCATTTAAAACATAATCCTAGGGAAAATGTATTTAAATGACTTAATTTTTCTAATTGGGTATAATATTTCAGGATGGTCCTGGAAATATAATAAGTTAGTTAATTGATAAAATAACAAATTAGGCCTAAGTCTGGAGTTAAGCTAATAAGTGGAACATGATATTTGGAATATTCATGTAATGATAACTTTAGTGCTTAATCCATTATACTTGTCATATAGACTCCTTAATTTCTTTATCAGAACTAAGAATTAGATTCTTAAAGTATGATATTGAAATTGAAGGATCTTCATAAATCTATACTTAGATTTTAGAAGTAAACAAATTGCAATAATAAACTTTTGGAGAGTTAATGACTATTCTCAAGGAGATAAAGTCAAAGTTTGCAATTAGGCTAGTAGCGCAAGGCGCACCTTACTTCGATATTCCAGAATGTCAAGGCTTGGCCAAATGCTTCTTGAGTATGGAAAAATGGCATAGGCAAAATCATTATAGTCTTCTAGGAAGATAAAAGGACATATCCCAAGAAGGAATTAAAGACGAGCAAGGCTCTGACTTCAAATATGTTTGTCATAATTATGTTCACTACTAGTTTTAAAATTAGATTTAAATACTTAGTGTTGTTGGACAAAATGACCCATAGCGTCACTATTTGCACAGATCATTGTGTTGTTGTAGCAAATTAACTATATGACAAGGAAATTGCACTCTCATCATTACTGATTAGATCACCATAAATGTATAAATGAAGAGAGGTCCATATGATTAGTTCATGGATTGAGATGATATGAGACAGTATCAGTCCACGAAGGATTAATCATTAAATATCCCTAGCCGGAGTATTATCGAGACTGGACATCGATAATGCGGAATAGGCTAGTATTGCACTTGTGCGCGTTGTGAGGGCATAACGGCATAGTTCTCATATATATAAGTGTTGGAGACTTATGCAAGTGCGATAGGAGGTCGTGTTTCACCGATGGTACGGGAAACAGCTTCGCTCTGGATAGACCCCTCGGAATCCCATTGGTATTATGACTATGTGTCTATGGGAGGCCGAAATCAGGGTAGGTGTGTATGGTCTTAACCTGAGACTTACATCGCTAATACTTACGATAATCGATAGACTTTGGTCTTGGTGGTACAGGGCTTTAACCGGTTCTGCGTACACCACTTCTGGGTTTATCAGAGAGTCGTAGTGTATTGGATGTGATGTCAAGACGGAAGTATCACTCCAGTCATATTGGAGATGATGTCACGCAGGATACGGTATTAGTGCTCTTAAGTGCTGCGCGGCCATCGGGATATTATGACAAGGTCATGTATATCCGATTATAGAGACTAGTTACCAGACATCCGACATGTGCTTCGTACGGGGCAGACACTTATCCAGCCCCAGGCCTAGCACGTGACTATCCGATACTGGACCGATATGCACAATACAATCGTATACTACGCTTGATACAGATCTTAATATTCTTAAATGGATATGTCCGGAGAATTGGGTAGACTTCGTGCTTTGCTAGGAGTCGACCTTGTCTCGTAAATCGGTAGAACGTAGTACTTGGTACGTACGTGATTCGGATACTCCGACGACCGTATTTACTGCCAATATATCCGGAGATCTCATGGGTCGCTTCCCGATAATCCACCGATGACGCACAACTCGCACTCTTGAATAATCTGGGATTATAATAGAAGAGAGAGAAAATTAATCTAGGATTAATTACGGAGATATTTTATCTAGGATAAAATATCGTAAAGAGAGAGATAACGATTAATTTGGAATTAATCGATTGAAATTAATATATTCGATATATTAAACGAAATTAGATTTCGACGCGGAATTAAAATTAGATTTTAATTCGGGCGAACGAATTAATTTAGAATTAATTCGTTAGCGACTTGAATAGTGAATTCGCTAGGCGTAATCATCTAATTACGACGCGACGGAAAAATCGTTAATTTGGAATTAACGAACCCGAGCCCGAGTGTGATTGCGAGCGCATTCGTATTTCGAATTCGAGTGCGGCGACGCAAGTCACATCAAGCGTCAAATCAATCGTCACATCAAGCGTCAAATCAAAAGTCACTTTGAGTGATTGATTGATTTGATTAATGGATTGAGTGAAAGACACTCAACATGTCACTTTGTTAAAGTTGATATGACTTGATGGACATTGATATTGGAGTGTGGAACACTCAAGCTTATTACATTCAATTTATTTGACCTTTTGAAAGTTAAATTAATTGGTAAATCATTTAATATTTTTGGAAAATATATAAACAAAATGATTTACAACTTTTGATATAACTTAACACAATTTTCATCTCTCTCTCTCACCATTATTCTCTCTTCCTCTCACGCAAACCAGAAACATTTCTTCACTGGTTTTGAACCAGAAAAACGTGAGCTTTAAGGGAAGCAAGAGTGGGTTTTCATGGTGAAACTTCAAGTGCTAGCACACTTACGAGTCTTGCGAAGGTGGTAGGGAGGTTCACCCATGAGCCGGGATCCGTTCGACGAAGCTCGGAGCTCCGTTTTCTCAGCTCAAAACCGAAATATGGAGACAGTGGACTGTCAGCAGTTTGGCGTGAAGGGCAGTGCGTTTTTGGGCTTCATTCATCTTCAAATCGACTCAACCGATCGATGTGAGTATTCCGCTATCTCCGTTGGTGTATTCACGCATTATTTTCATTGCTTGTTTGATCTTGGGACCTAGATTTTTACCAACAATGGTATCAGAGCCTTAGGTTCAAGCATGAAAAATGTAGGGCTTAAAATTTGGGTAAATGTTTGTTGAGCATGATTTGAATAAATTGATTGTTTAAGTATGCTTATAACATGTTTAATTTCATTTTGGTTGGACCAATTTGTTGAAAAATGATTTGGAATTATTTTCCCCAAATATATGACCTTGGCCGAATGTGTATTGATTTTTGGGTGCTTGGAAATTTTTGATTTTGATTCATTTGATGAGTTGGAATCATTAAGTTTGATGTTAATTTGAGGTCAATTGGATTGTAATTTGAATTGGACAAAAAACCCCAAAATCTTACCTTGGCCGAATGTGTGAGTCATATTGGAGTTCTTGGAATTTTTCATTTTAATTCATTGGATGAGTTATAATGATAATGGATGATGTTAATTTGAAGTCAATTTGATTGAATTTTGAGTTGAACAAAAATCCCCAATTTGCTTCAACTTGGCCGAATATAATAGCCCTTGAATGTCTTGGTATTTTTTGATTTTGTGACATTGGATGTGTATGAAATCAAATTTGATGTGATTTAATGTCGATTGTGTGTTCGATTGGATCGAAACCGAATCGGACACAAAATCCCTCTTTGACCGAGAGCTTTTAAGCATGTAGATGGGTTTGATTTTTCAATTTGTGTGTTGGACATATAATAATGAATTGAATATGATTAATTGGACTAATTCATGTTTTGGAAATGTTGATTTAGTTGATTAATCATGTAATACACTTTAGGTTAATTGAATATGAAATTGGATTTTGTATATTCAATTAATTGGGCCTAATTTTGGAAATTGGACTTTAATGTTGTAATTGGGCTTATTGGGCTTGATTTTATCAAGTTGGGTTTGGGCCAAATGGATTGGATCCAATTGGGCCCAAAACCTTAACCATAAAGCCCAAATGCAACTAATGAACCTTTAAAGTTCAATTGGGCCTAATGGGCCAAGATTGATTTATGGGCTTATGGGGTAAATCCCGGATTGGACTTTGGTTATCGGTTTGACCCGAGTTGACCAAAAGTCCACGCCTTAAGAAATCAATTAAAAGCCCATTGGACTTTAATTGAATTGACGTTAGACGTTAATCGGTCTTTGAGACGCGTTACGATTAAATTTGGAATTTAAATCGTAAAAGGTTTATTAAATAAAAGTGTAATATTTAATTTGGAATTGAATATTGAATTAGTATTAAGTACATGTTAATTTGATTTAATGATTTAGTTTAATTTAATTCATGAATTCGTACTTTAAGTACTTATTCGCAAAAACGAGTTTGACTCGAACAAAATCAAATCGTTGTTTGAACATTGGATGATCACTTAATTATCAGATTAATTAATTTGATTAGATTGATTGATAGCATGCTTATGTGTGTGAATACGTGGTTGTGTTGAATGAATAATGTATATCAGATGGATATTAGTTGGGTGGGCAATTTTAGAAATTGTTGTAATAAATTCGATTTATTAATTGGACCTGCGTGTCCAGCCTTATCACCTTCATTCTCTTTGTATTCTCTTCTCACCTATTCCCCTCTATGTATATGAGGTTTCTTTAGAAGTGTAGTGTAACGGGTAGAAGTAATACAAGTGCTAGCTTGAGTGAGAAAGGGAGAGATTTGATCTAGGATCAATGTGTATAGTATCCATCCGCATATCATTATTATTTATTTTCATACTCGCTTTATTATGTATTTAGAATGCATGTTTAAGGGTGTATGATGTTGAGACCTTAACAAAGATAATTAAATTGGTAGCCAATTTGCACGCGAAAAACCCTCGTTAAATATCAAGCGTTTATTTTCCTTCCATTGAGTGATTCTTACTCAAGATCCGAGATTGGCAGGGGTTGTTGGCCAAAGTCAAGCCCTTGTCCGTCGAAGATGTGTTTTAATCACGAGGCTTTGTTCCATATCGGTGTCGTGTCCAAGTTGTGGTTTGTTGGCCAAAGTCAAGACCACTTCTTGTCCATTGACATTGATTACGAAGTTTCCATGTCAATGGGTCCGCGCTTGACTGGGATCACTAGGTTTGTTGTGCCAAAGCCAAGGCCTAGTTGATTCGGAGGAAAAAGGTTAGGGTATACATTCGATGTATAGGCATATATAAGATATATGTTTGGGACTTGGATGTCCACCTACTGGATCTAGGAATTGGATGAGATCCAATTGATCTTCGAGATCTACCTAGTTAATTATCATACAATTTGTTGGCCAAAGTCAAGATTGTGTGATACTTTAACGGGATCCTAGCCCACTAGGAAACATGGTTTCCCGAGTACTCGACAGAGGGTTAGAGGCTCGACGAAAAATAGTGGGAGGCAAGTATTGAATTTGCAATATTCGTTCAAATACTCGCTAAACGCGCTCATCTATATTTTACTCGTCATATTAATCGAAAGTATTAGTTGGACTAATATTTTATGTTGTTTTAAAAATATATATAGTTGGACTATATACAAACTCATTCAATATATAGTTGATTTTATAATTGGATTATAGTAATCAATATAATTGAATTAAATGATAGTTGATTTTATAATTGGATTATAGTAATCAATATTAAAATTATAGTTGATTAAATAATTGGATTATTGTAATCATTATAATAAATAATACCTTATTAAAATTGATTAAATAGTTGGACTATTGAAATCAAGAAAGAATTGAAAGGTTGAATATTTAAAATATATAATCCTTGGGTTAAATGTTTTAAATGATTTAATTTTCATATTGGGAATAAATAATAGGTTAATTTATTTGATAAAATAACTTATTAGGACTAAGCCCATAATTAAGAAAATAGTAGAGCATAAAATCTTGGAAGATTTATGTGATGATGACTTTAGTGCTTAATTAAATATACTTATCATAAATCTATCTTAAGATTTAAAAGTATTAAATTGTAATTAATAATTCTTAGAGAATTGATTTGACTATTCTAGAGGTGAAAAGTCAAAGTTTGCAATTGGGCGAGTTGCACAAGGTGCACATCATTTCGATATTCCGAAACCCAAGGCTTGGCCAAAGGTTTGTGAAATATTGAAAAGATAATTGACATATCCCAAAGTGACTACCATTTGGATATGGAAGACACGAAGGAATTAAAGAAAGGGCGAGGCTCTAACTTTAAAAATATTTGTCAAAGTTATGTTCACTTCTAGTATTGAAATTGGATTTTAAATACTTAGTGTGGTACATAATATATATGTATTGATGTTCAGAATCCGCTATGAGCTGGATACTGACTTCAAGCCGAGATTTCTCTGCTAATCGGAAACGGGACGAAAGTCGCTGTTTCGACCGTAGATACCTAAGTTTAAGAACTACCCTTAGGGTGTACTTAAATTAGGAAATGTTTTTATGTAACTAGTTTTACTAGAGACATTATCTCTATATCAATGTTTAATCCGATGCGGATAAAACCTTTATATTCTAGAACACTAAGTGTTTCATTATATAAAGATGATACTGAGATAAATACATTAGATGTAAATAACTGAATTTATATTTTGAATATAAATAAAATCTCAAACATATAAAATGACAAATAAATAGCTCAAATTGATTTGATCAATAGAGACTTATTTGTGGCATTGTTGTCTAGGACACAATTAAACGAGACTCGTATATCCACACTTTTGAAGAGTGGGTACTAGGACTGATTTGACTATTCAAATAAGGTCTGCGAATCTAGTTTATTAGGTAAAGTACCTAAAATACTAGTACTTGGTAATAGTATAAGGGCCACCGATCTATTAGCCCTATTCATGGTGAAGTAAGTGGGCCCATATCTAGCTAAGCTAGATGTGAACATGAATATTTCGTGACCTTAACGGATGTGGCATCACGTTATGGTTATGTGTTTCTTTTGAAGAACACAAATCGAAAACCTTTAGAGTTTCGACACGAAATAGACAAACAGATCGGCTATAGTATTATACTGTCACGGTAAGACCGTATTGGAAAATACTTAAGCAGTAAGTTTCATATGTACATGAAAGAGTACGGTATTCTTTCAAATGAGGACTCCTCCCGAGACACGTCAGTTAGACGGTGTGTCCGAACTAAAACCGAATTTTGTTGGACATGATAAATTTTATCACGAGTCGCTCTGAGCTACTGTTTCCTTCAATAGGATATGTATTAACAGTGCAAAACTTATTTAGAATAAGGTTCCATATAAATCTGTTTGACAGATGTCATAAAGGATAAGAACAGGGAAGAAACCAGGTTTCTCATTCCTGATAATTTGGATATGCCAGGCATAACGTTTGGATGATACCAAACTGAAAGACCCAATTCGAACAGTGCCTATATAGGTTATCCTAAGGGAAACCTTGAGTATTGTACTTATAAATCTCACATGAGAACAATATGATTGTTGCTCACCATGCGGTTTTCTGAGAGGAATACCGATATGCAGTGGTCAGTGGGAGGATTGTGATACTCGATGAAAATCGGAGTAATACAGTTCAAGGCACGAAGTCCTTAATGGAACACAAATAGTTCATCCATGATGAACCTATACCATTAATCTTCAAATACACAAGAATTCGTAGATCGGATAGAGTCAGAAAACAACCTAGGGTATGGGTTCTGATCTAACCTCATAAAGATGTCAATCTTATGAAGGTATATCCAACCGACTACGTTTTGAGGAAGTGATACGAGGTATCGACTCTCTATTATGGCAAAGTGCCATGAGTCCGAAATGGATTCCATGTATAACAACTATTTTGGATACTAATTGTGTTAGACATTATGTCCCATAGCGTCACTGTTTGTAAATGATATTGTATTATTGTACAAAATTAACTTGTGATAATGAATTGCCTTTTTCCGTTTTGTAATATTATTTACTTTGATATATAAATGGTGAAAGTCCATATGATTAATACCGGATTGAGATAATATGAGACAGTATCAATCAATAAAGGTTTAATTATTAAATATCCCTAGTCGGAGTATTATCGAGATCGGACATCGATAATGCGGAATAGACTAGTATTGCTTGTGCACGTTGTGAGGGCACAACGGCATAGTTCTCATATATTTAAGTATTGGATACTTATGCAAGTGCGATAGAGGTTGTGTTTTACCGATGGTACGGAAAACAGCTCCGCTCTGGATAGACCCCGCGGAATCCCATTGGTAGTATGTCTGCGTGTCTATGGGAGGCCGTATCAGGGTAGGTGTATATGGTCTTAACCTGAGACTTACATCGCTAGTACTTGCGACAATCGGTAAACTTTGGTTTTGGTGGTTGGGGACCTTAACCGGTTCTGTGTACACCTCTTCTGGGTTTATCGAGAATCGTAGTGTACTGGATGTGATGTCGAGATGGAAGTATCACTTCAGACATATGGAGGTGATGATCACGCAGGACACAAAACTAGTACTCTATAAAAGTTGCAACCGTCGGGACAATATGACCAGGTCAGGATTGTCCGATTTAAAGAGACTAGTTGCTTGATGTCCGATATATGTTCGTACGGGGCAGACACATTTCCAGCCCCAGGCCTTACATGTGATCATCCGATACTGGTTCGATATACGCAATACTACGGTATACTACGCTTGATATAGATCTTATATTCCTATAAGAATATTTCTGGAGAATTGAGTAGGCATGGCGCTTTGCTAGAAGCCAACCTTGTCTTGTGAATCGGTAAAAACGTAGTACGAGGTACGTACGTGTTCGGATTATCCGACGACCGTATTTACTGCCAACATATCCGGAGATCTCTTGGGTCGCTTCCCGAAGATTCACCAATGACGTATGATTCAAACTCGATTAATCTTGGATTAATTACGGAGAGACTTTATCTTAGATAAAGTACTATACATAGAGAGAGAACGATTAATTTGGAATTAATCGTAAAATTATTATATTCGATATAATAATCGAAATTCGATTTCGACGCGAAATTAAAATTAGATTTTAATTCGGGCAAACGAGTTAATTTAGAATTAATTCGTTAGCGACTTAAATAATAATTTCGCTAGGCACAATTATTTATTTAAATTCGATTTAATTAACGTCGCGATGTAAGTTCGGTATTTCGGAAATATCGAACCCGAACGCGTAAGTGCACGTGGGCCCACTTTCATTTGGAAACGTGTGGGGCCCACATGACACATGTCATATTATGCATTATTTAACTCTAATGCATTGCATGGAGATAGTGTACAATGCACTCAATGGTTTTGCATGGAAATTGAGTGTTTGACACTCTAAGCCATTGCATGATTTGTGTCATAAGTTTATTATTAATTTAATAAATATTATGGCATAAATATAAATTGATTTTTTGTAACAAAAATCATTCAACTCTCCTCTCTCTCACATTGCCGAAACTACATGTAGTTTTGGGCTCTGCATTTCTTCAATTTTTGTGGCAAGATTTGAAGAAGTTGTGCATTCAAAATCACAACAAAGGCTAGCACCTTCAAGGGATCATACATAGGTGATATGGGAAACTAATCCTTGAGCTTGGAAGGATCAAACTCGACTTGGAGTCCCTCTTTTCTTCTTGGCCAAGAGCTTCACTGCACAAGGGAGGAATTTCGCATCATCTTAGCATCCATTTTCAAGTATTGTGAGTATGATTCCGCCATACTTCAATTAATTCATTCATGTATTTATATATTTTGCTTGTTCTTGTTGATCTTGGGGCTTGGTAATAGAAACCAACAAATTGTTGTAACACAAAGCATTGTGCCTATTGGTACATTAATGTCTTCAAGGAAGACATACATGGAAGGCAACATACCGACGTACAAAACTGGGCTTTGACGGAAAGGTATCGTTATCAACATTGTGTTAATAACGGTTCAACCTTTTACCTGTTGCCATGGTAAATCCATTTTGAAGATGCTTGTTGATAACTGCGTATTTCATTCATGAAATGTGTTAGTTACAGATCAAAATCGCTTTCCTTAAAAGGAAACCTTTTGGAGGATGTTACAACATCCTGACGATTTTGTATAACCGACAAACAAGGTTTGCGGGTTATTCGATCCATGTTTGGATTGAAGCAAGCATAAGGTTCTTGGAACTGACTTTTTGATGTAATCATAATGGTTTATGATTTAATTCAAAATGAAATGATTCTTGTGTATATAAGGAGGTTAGTGGGAGCGCACTGACAGTGAAATTCCTATAAAACAATTGGTAAAAGCTTGGCTTTCATAGATATTCTTTCAATAGAAATTCTCCGTAGAATTCTGGGGAGTAACAACCTTTATTCAAGGAATAAAGATCTACTGGGATAGATTTGGAGTTGTTAACACTCTCTGGGAAATTGTACATTTAAAATGTACTTGTATTGGTGTCTCATACGCTTCGAGCATATGGAGTCACAATCGAGTCAATCCAAGTGATAGTCACTGGATTGAAGTTAAGAACATCTGTTAGTTTCTTAGAGAACTAAAGATGTTGTCTTAAACTATGGAGAAGGAGAACTTGAAGTGACTGGGATCACTGCTGCAAGTTTCCAAACAATTAAATACTACGGTACTATAAAGTTTGCATAACGGGACAGTGAGCTGGAATCTTCCGAGCAAGATAAATGTTGCCGAATAAACAACAAATGCGGATTATTGCTGCAGCTGAGGCAGCAATAGAAGCAATTTGGGTCGAAAATAAATCTAATTAGATTAGATATAGTTCTGTTAGGGCTGAGCTAGGCGTCAGCACAGGCAAAGGAATTAAAGGTCTCATCGACGATCCACATATATACTTCTATATCATCTGATTCGTTCGGATCATACATCGTGGCGATGTGATGATCGTGTAAATCGCGTCAGACGATAATTAAACAAATCCGCTGACGAAAACCTTTCCTCAGCAATTTAAGTGAACCGTACATAGTTCGGGTGTGGGACACTTGAGTGACTGGCTATGTGCCAAGTGGGAGATTGTTGAACAAAATGACCCATAGCGTCACTATTTGCACAGATCATTGTGTTGTTGTAGCAAATTAACTATATGACAAGGAAATTGCACTCTCATCATTAGTGATTAGATCACCATAAATGTATAAATGAAGAGAGGTCCATATGATTAGTTCCTGGATTGAGATGATATGAGACAGTATCAGTCCATGAAGGATTAATCATTAAATATCCCTAGCCAGAGTATTATCGAGACTGGACATCGATAATGCGGAATAGGCTAGTATTGCACTTGTGCGCGTTGTGAGGGCACAACGGCATAGTTCTCATATATATAAGTGTGGGAGACTTATGCAAGTGCGATAGGAGGTCGTGTTTCACCGATGGTACGAGAAACAGCTTCGCTCTCGATAGACCCCTCGGAATCCCATTGGTATTATAACTATGTGTCTATGGGAGGCCGAAATCAGGGTAGGTGTGTATGGTCTTAACCTGAGACTTACATCGCTAATACTTACGATAATCGATAGACTTTGGTCTTGGTGGTACAGGGCTTTAACCGGTTCTGCGTACACCACTTCTAGGTTTATCAGAGGTTCGTAGTGTATTGGATGTGATGTCAAGACGGAAGTATCACTCCAGTCATATTGGAGATGATGTCACGCAGGATACGGTATTAGTGCTCTTAAGTGCTGTGCCGCCATCGGGATATTATGACAAGGTCATGTATATCCGATTATAGAGACTAGTTACCAGACATCCGACATGTGCTTCGTACGGGGCAGACACTTATCCAGCCCCAGGCCTAGCACGTGACTATCCGATACTGGACCGATATGCACAATACAATCGTATACTACGCTTGATACAGATCTTAATATTCTTAAATGGATATGTCCGGAGAATTTGGTAGACTTGGTGCTTTGCTAGGAGTCGACCTTGTCTCGTAAATCGGTAGAACGTAGTACTTGGTACGTACGTGATTCGGATACTCCGACGACCATATTTACTGCCAATATATCCGGAGATCTCATGGGTCGCTTCCCGATAATCCACCGATGACGCACAACTCGCACTCTTGAATAATCTGGGATTATAATAGAAGAGAGAGAAAATTAATCTAGGATTAATTACCGAGATATTTTATCTAGGATAAAATATCGTAAAGAGAGAGATAACGATTAATTTGGAATTAATCGATTGAAATTAATATATTCGATATATTAAACGAAATTAGATTTCGACGCGGAATTAAAATTAGATTTTAATTCGGGCGAACGAATTAATTTAGAATTAATTCGTTAGCGACGTGAATAGTGAATTCGCTAGGCGTAATCATCTAATTACGACGCGACGGAAAAATCGTTAATTTGGAATTAACGAACCCGAGCCCGAGTGTGATTGCGAGCGCATTCGTATTTCGAATTCGAGTGCGGCGACGCAAGTCACATCAAGCGTCAAATCAATCGTCACATCAAGCGTCAAATCAAAAGTCACTTTGAGTGATTGATTGATTTGATTAATGGATTGAGTGAAAGACACTCAACATGTCACTTTATTAAAGTTGATATGACTTGATGGACATTGATATTGGAGTGTGGAACACTCAAGCTTATTACATTCAATTTATTTGACCTTTTGAAAGTTAAATTAATTGGTAAATCATTTAATATTTTTGGAAAATATATAAACAAAATGATTTACAACTTTTGATATAACTTAACACAATTTTCATCTCTCTCTCACCATTATTCTCTCTTCCTCTCACGCAAACCAGAAACATTTCTTCACTGGTTTTGAACCAGAAAAACGTGAGCTTTAAGGGAAGCAAGAGTGGGTTATCATGGTGAAAATTCAAGTGCTAGCACACTTACGAGTCTTGCGAAGGTGGTAGGGAGGTTCACCCATGAGCCGGGATCCGTTCGACGAAGCTCGGAGCTCCGTTTTCTCAGCTCAAAACAAAAATATGGAGACAGTGGACTGCCAGCAGTTTGGCGTGAAGGGCAGTGCGTTTTTGGGCTTCATTCGTCTTCAAATCGACTCAACCGATCGATGTGAGTATTCGGCTATCTCCGTTGGTGTATTCACGCATTATTTTCATTGCTTGTTTGATCTTGGGACCAAGATTTTTACCAACAAGTGTGGTACATAAATATGTATTGATGTTTAAAATCTGTTTTGAACATGATACTGACTTCAATAGAGATTAATCTGCGAATCGGAAACGGGATGAAAGTCGCTGTTTTGACAGTAGATACCTAAGTTTAGGAACTACCCTTTGGGTATTTACGTAAATTAGGAAACTGTTTTAATGTAACTAGTTTGACTAGGAACATTATCTTTATATCAGTGTTTAATCCGTTGCAGATTGAACCTTTATATTTTAGAACACTAAAGTGTTTTATTATATAAAGATGATATTAAGATAAACACATTAGATGTGAACAACAGAATTTATATTTAGAATTTAAATAAATCTCACACGTATATCATGATAAACAAATAGCTCGAACTGATTTGATCAGGGAGAAACTTAAAAGTGTCAATGTTGTCTGGGACACATTAAACAAGACTCGTATATCCGTACTTTTGAAGAGTGGGTACTAGGAAATATTTGATTCCAATCAAATAAAGTCTACGAATCTAGTTTATCGGGCAAAGTGCCTAAAACACAATTTACTTGGTAAAAGTGTAAATGCCACCGATCTGTAAGCCCTAATTCATAGTGAAGTTAGTGGGCCCATGTCTAGCTAGGCTAAATGTGGATGTTTCGTGACCTATAGGGATGTGGCATCGCGTAATGGTTATGTGTTTCTTTTGAAGAACATAAATCGGAAACTTTTATAGTTTCGACACGAAATAGACAAACAGATCGGTTATAGTAGTAAACCGTTACGGTTAGATCGTAATGGAAATTACTTAAGCAATAAGTTTCTAAAAATACTTGAAAGAGTAAAGTATTCTTTCAAAAGAGGACTCCTCCCAGAACATGTCAATTTGACGGTGTGTCCGAACCGAGTAACCGAATTTTGTTAAACATGATTAGGTTAATCATGAGTCGCTCTGAGCTACCATTTCCTTCAACGGATACGCATAAACAGTGCAGAACTTATTTAGAATAAGGTTCCATTAAAATCTGTTTGACAGATAACATATTAGATATGAACGGGAAAGAAACCGGGTTTCACATTCCTGTTAAATTTGGGAATGCTAGGCATATGTTTGGATGATATCAAACTAAAACCCAAATTGGATAAGTGCCAATTGTAGGATATCCTAGGGATACCAAAGTATTGTACTTATACAACTCACTTGAGAACAATTGGATTGTTGCTCACCATGCGGTTTTCTTGAGAGGAATACCCATATGTAGTGGTAAGTGGGATGATAGTAAAACTGGATGAAAAATCGGAGTAATACTATTCCAGGCACCGAATCCTTAATGGAACACAAATAGTTCATCAAGGATGTAACTATTACCATTAATCTTCGAATACACAAGAACCGCGTGAGTCGGAGAGATTCAAAAAACAACCTGGGGTATGGTTTCTGATCTCACCACATAAAGATGTCAATCTTTTGAGGTATACCAACTGACTACGTATGAGGAAGTGATACAAGGTATCGACTCCCAATTATGACAAAGTGTCATGAGTCCGAAATGGATTCCATGTATGTCAACAAGTTTGGATACTAGTTTATGTATCGCAAGGCATTGTGCCTACTGGTACTTTATAAGTCTTTAAGGAAGACATACATGGAAGGCAACATACCAACGTATAAAGCTAGGCTTTTAGCGGAAGGGTATCGTTATCAACATTGTGTTGATTACGATTCAACCTTTTACTTGATGCCATGGTAAATCCATTTGGACAATGCTTGCAACTGCTGCATGTTTCATTTATGAAATATGTCAGCAGAACGGTAAAATCGCTTTCCTGAAAAGGAAACCTTTTGGAGGATGTTTAAAACATCCTGACGATTTTGTCATACTAAAACTAGCAAACAAGGTTTGCAGGTTAATCGATCCATGTTTGGATTGAAGCAAGCATATGTTCTTGGAATTGTCGTTTTGATGTAATCATAATAGTTTATGATTTAATTCAAAACGAAAATAATTTTTGTGTATATAAGGAGGTTAGTGGGAGCGCACTGACAGTGAATGTCCTGATTAATGATGATATATCATTTCTTGGAAATGATATTCCCATAATATAATCGGTGAAAGCTTGGCTTTCATGATAATGACTATAAGTCGTAACAAAGGTACTATACAACAGTAGAATAACGGTACAGTGAGCTGGAAATCTTCCAAGCAAGATACTGTTACCAAATAAACAACAAATTCGGGTTAATTACTACAGCTGAGGCGGTAATAGAAGCCTTCTGGGTCTATAAACAAATATAATTATATTTGAAATAATTCTGTTAGCAGCTGAGCTAGGCTCGAGCACAGGCTAAATAATTAATGGTCTCATCAATGATCCAGATAAATACTTCGATATTCATCTGATTCGTTCGGATCATACATCGTGGCGATGTGATGATCGAATAAATTGCATTAGACGATAATCATGAAAATCCACTGACGAAAACCTTTTCTCAGCAATTTGAGCCAACCGTGTATAGTTCGGGTGGAAGACACTCGAGTGACTGGCTATAGGCCAAGTGGGAGATTGTTGGATAATTATGACCCATAGCGTCACTATTTGTACAGATCATTGTGTTGTTGTACAAATTAACTATGTGACAAAGAGATTGCACTCTTATCATTTGTGATTAGATCACCTAGATATATAAATGATAGGAGGTCCATATGATTTATTCCTGAACTGAGAATGATATGAGACAGTATCAGTCCGCAAAGGATAAATCATTAATATCCCTAGTCAGAGTATTATCGAGATTGGACATCGATAAATACGTAAAAGACTAGTATTACACTTGTGTGCGTTATGAGGGCACAACAACATAGTTCTCATATATTTGGGTATAGGATACTCATGCAAGTGTAATAGGAGGTTGTGTTTTACCGATGGTACGGGAAACAGCTTCGCTCTGGATAGACCCCCTCGGAATTCCATTCGTAGTATGACTATGTGTCTATGAAAATCTGAAATCAGTAGATATGGCAGGGGTGGTGGTAACCTGAGACTTGCACCGCTAATACTTGCGACAATCAATATACTTTGGTTGAGGTCGTCCAGGGCTTTAACCGGTTCTGTGTACGCCAATGCTGGGTATATTGAGAATCGTAGTGTGTTGGGTGTGATGTCAAGACGGAAGTGTCACTCCAGTCATATGGAGATGATGGTCACGAAGGATACGATACTGGTTCTTTTAAGTACTGCAGTCATCGGGAATATATGACTAGGTCATAGTTATCCGATATAGAGACTAGTTACCAGACATCTGACATGTGCTTCGTACGGGGCAGACGCAATTCCAGCCCCAGGCCTAGTATGTGATCATCTGATACTGGATCAAATACACAATACCACGTATACTACGCCTCATATAGATCGTTTATTCTTATAAGCATGTTTCTGGAGAATTGGGTAGGCATGGCGCTTTGCTAGAAGCCAACCTTGTCTTGTGAATCGGTGTAAACGTAGTACGACGTACTTACGTGTTCGGATAGTCCGACGACCCGATTTACTGCCAACATATCCGGAGATCTCATGGGTCGGGCTCCCCGAAGATTCACCGATGACGTATGACTCGTACTTTAATTAATCTGGGATTAATTATAAGAGAGAGAAAATTAATCTATGATTAATTGCGGAAAGATTTTATCTGGGATAAAATATCAATTAAAGAGAGAGAACGATTAATTTGGAATTAATCGATAAAATAATATATTTGATATATTATAAGAAATTAGATTTCGACACGGAATTAAAATTAGATTTTAATTCGGGCGAACGAATTAATTTAGAATTAATTCGTTAGCGATGTGAATAGTGATTTCGCTAGGCGAAATCATTTAATTACGACGCAACAGATAATTCGTTAATTTAGAATTAGCGAACCCGAGCCCGTGATTATTTGCGAGCGCATTCGCATTTCGAATTCGAGTGCGGCACGGAAGTCAAATCAAGATTCAAATCATTAGTCACATCAAGCGTCAAATCACATGTCACTTTGAGTGATGTGACATTTGAGAGATTGATGTGAGTTGATGTGAGAGGACTTAAAGCATTTAATGTTTGATTTTAGAAATTGAAAAAAAAAGTAAATGATTTATTATATTTTGGAAATTATATAAACCTGTTACAATTTTTTTTTCCTATGACTCATTCTCTCTCTCTTCATTTTCGGTATTAGGCTTTTGGAGCCAAAACTCTCTGCTCTTTCCTCTCTTATTCTTCATGTTTCTTCACTGGTTTTGTAGCAAAAACCATGAGTCCAAGAGGAGAAAGACTTGATTTTGTTGCAAGATCAAGGTGCTAGCACACTCTAGGAGGCATACCAAGGTGTTAGGGCAGTGTATGCGTGAGCTTGGAATCCATTGTTGAAGCTTGGAGCTTCAAAGGATATCAATGGCCGATTCTTGGAGGAGGAGATCCACCCACTGCCGAGCAGTCCACCATTTACGCAGCCCACTGCCGAGCAAGGGAGAGCAGTTCGTTCTACATGTGTATTCATATTGTTTCATGCTTAATCTATGATCTTGGGACCCTTAGAGGACTCCAACAGTATGGATATGCGTCTATGGGAATTCAAATCAGGGTAGGTGTATTTGGTCTTAACCTGAGACTTGCATCGCTAATACTTGCGACAATCAGTATACTTTGGTTTTGGTCGTCCGAGGCTTTAACAGGTTCTGTGTTCGCCTCTTCTGGGTATACTGAGAATCGTAGTGTATTGGGTGTGATATCAAGATGGAAGTATCACTCCTGTCATTTGGAGATGATGATCACACATGATACGGAACTAGTATTCTTAAGTATTGTAGTCATCGGGATAATATGACTAGGTCATGATTATTCAATTATAGAGACTAGTTACCAGAGATCTGATATATGCTTCATGCGGGGCATAAACAATTCCAGCCCTAGGCCTAGCATGTGATATCGATACTGGATCGTAATACGCAATACTACGTATACTACACCTGACATAGATTATATATTCCTCAAATAATATTTCTGGAGAATTAGGTAGGCATGGTGTTTTGCTAGAAGCCAACTATGTCTTGTAAATCGGTAAAAACGTGGTACGGGGTACGCACGTATTCGGATAGTCCGATAACCGGATTTACTGCCAATATATCCAAGGATCTCATGGGTCACTTCCCGAAGATTCACCGATGACGTACGACTTGAACATAATTAATCTGGGATTAATTATAAGAGAGAGAAAATTAATCTATGATTAATTGCGGAAAGATTTTATCTGGGATAAAATTCAATTAATAGAGAGAGAACGATTAATTCGGAATTAATCGATAAAATAATATATTCGATATATTGAATGAAATTAAATTTCATAACGGAATTAAAATTGGATTTTAATTCGGGCGAACGAATTAATTTAGAATTAATTCGCAAGTGACTTTAAATGGTAATTTTGCTAGGCATAATTATTTAATTAAATTTGATTGAATTACGTCGCAACGGAAAATTCGTTAATTCGGAATTAACGAACCCGGGCCCGGAATGTGTTTGCGAACCCATACAAAGATGATAAGGAAACCTTTCCCAAGAGTTTGGAATCATTTCTCAAAGCTTTGAGCTTGACACTCAACATTGGAGGAGCTTGGAGCAACTTCAAAGGAAGCAAAAAGTTTTGAACTTTCCACCTACATCCAATCCGTTCAATGTAAGTATTTCCGCTACTTCTTTGCGTATTCACACATATCTTATGCTTAATGATCTTGGATTCGTTCTTAGAGAACCCAACAATTGGTATCAGAGCCTATTTAAGCATGAAATTGAATTAGGGTTCTTAATCTTGAATTTGGGTATTTTTGATTTGAGCATGATTTAATCAAATTGTTTTCTTGAGTATGCTTAGATAATGATAACTTAGAGTTATGCATGATCAATTTTATGAAAAATTAATTGGATTAATTTTCCCCAAATTACTAGGCTTGGCCGAATGTAAAGGACTCATGTAGCTCTTGGTGATTTTTGATTTTAAGCAATTGGATGTCTTTAGAATGTTTGGATATATTGATTTTTGATTTAATTGGATTGAAATCAAAATCGGATATAAAAATCCCATGATTGCCGTGAGCCTTGGAGAGCATGTTGGATTGATTTTACTTCAATTTGTGTTGGACATAAGTTGATTAAATAAAGCATGATTAATTATGTAAATTGGTATTTTGGAAATGTTAATTTAAAATAATTAATTATAGCCAATACACTTCAATTAAATAAATTTTGATATTTGGAATATTAGAATTAATTAATTAGGCTTAATTTGGAATTGGGCTAAAATTATTGTATTTGGGCTTAATGGGCTTGGTTGGGCCAAGTTTGGTTTAGGATAATTGGTTGGATCCAATTGGGCCTAAAACCATTTCCATAAATTCCAAATATAATAAATGGGCCTTTTAAAATTTAATTGGGCCTAATGGGCCAAAATTAATTTTATGGCAAATGGTGATTCCTTATTGGGCTTTGGTTGCCAAAGTCCATGCTTTAGTAAATTAATTGAAAGCTCATTGGACTTTAATTAAATTGACATTGGATGTTAATTGGGCTTTGAGACCCATTAAGATTAGAATTAGAATCTATGTCGTAAAGGCACATTAAAAGTGTAATTATTTAATTTGGAATTAAATAAAGAATTAGTATTGAATACAAAATAAATTGGATTTAAAATTGTAGTTCGATATAATTCAAGAATACACACTTAGAGTACTTATTCTTAAATGAGTTGGACTCGCGCAAATCAAATCGTTGTTTGAACATTGGATGATCACTTAATTCAAAGATTAATTAATTGGATTAGATTGATTGAATAACATGCTTTGTGTGAATAAATGGATGTATTGTATGAATAATGCATATCAGATGGATATTAGATGGGTGAGGGCAATTTTGGAAATTTTTGTAATAAATTTAGAATTTATTAAATGGACCTGCGTGTCCATCCTTTTATCTCTCGACTCTTTGTAATTCTCTTCTCACCAATTCCCCTCAATGTAAATGAGGTTTCTTTAGAAGTATTATGTAATTGGGTAGAAGTTAGAATAGTGCTAGCCGGGGAGAGGAAATGGAGTGATTTGTTCTAGGAACAATTTGTGAGATATCCATCTGCATATCATTATTATTTTATCGCGCCTTATTATGCTTTTAGAATGCATGCTCAATGTTGTATGATGAGACCTAATTAAAGATAATAAATTGGTTGCCAATTTATGAAAAAACCCTCAATCATATATTAAGCGTTTTTTCTTCCATTGAGTGATTCTCTCTCAAGATCCAAGATTGGCACTTGTTTGTTGGCCAAAGTCAAGACCTTTGTCCATCGCAGATGTGTTTGAATCATGAAGGCTTTTTTCCATATCGTACGCCTTGGGCAAGTTGTGATTTGTTGGCCAAAGTCAAGGTCACTTCTTGTTCATCGGCCTCGATTACGAAGCTTTCCCACTGTCAATGGGTCACACTTAACTGGTTTCATTAAGCTTGTTGAGCTAAAGCCAAGGCTTAGTTGATTCAGAGGAAAAAGGTTAGGGAATATATCGGATATATTGGCATATATTGGATATATGTTTCGGACTTGGATGTCCACCTATTGGATCTAGGAATTGGATGAGATCCAATTGATCTTAGAGATATACCTAGTTAAGTTTCATACAACTTGTTGGCCAAAGTCAAGGTTGTGTGTTATTTAACGGGATCCTCACCCACTAGGAAACTAGGTTTCCCGAGTACTCCATAGAGGGTTAGAGGCTCGCCGAAAAATAGTGGGAGGCAAGTATTAAATTTGTAATTTCGTTTAGATACTTGCCAATACGCGCTCATTTCATTTTTCGTCATTATTTAAATATAAATATATTAGTTGGACTAATATTCAATTGTTGTTTTAATTGAACAGTTGGACTGTATTCAAACTACTTCGTTTGTAGTTGGTTATATAATTGGATTATAGTCATCAATACATTTGAATTTAACCGATCAATTGTAGTTGATTATATAGTTAGACTATAGTAATCATTATATTCGATTGTACCCGAAATCGTTGATTGGATAGTTGGACTATTGGAATCAAGATAACTGAAAGATTAACATTTAAAACATAATCCTAGGTGAAAATATCTTTAAACGGCTCCAATTTTCATATTGGGAATAAAACCTCAGGATAGTCCTTGGAGTTGAGAAGTTACTATATTTGATAGAGCGACCTATCGGGCCTGGGCCCGGAGTTGAGCAAATAGTGGAGCATGAGCTTTGGAAGACTCATGGTGATGATAACTTTAGTGCTCAATCCATTATGCTTACTGCAATAACTCTTTAATTCTGTCGTCAGAACTGAGGATTAGATCCTTATACTATGATGTTGAAATTAAAGGATCTTCATAGATCTAACATTAGATCTTAGAAGTACGAATTGCAAAAGAAGCTTTTTCACTCACGTATGTCAGAGGGTACATTTGTCGAGCACTAGGTGTCGCGGATGATTGCTGACATCGAACAGCTAGGTCAGCTGGGCAATACCTACGAGGTCGAGACTTCCGTAGATTTGATCTTATAGTCTCTACCCGAATGCTGGGGCAGGTTCATTTTGAACCAAGAGAAAACTCTTGGAGAGTTGATGGCTATGCTCAAGGAGGCAGAGTCAGAGCTTCTAAAAGGGTCAAAGGTAAAATCGTTGCAGTCTTCTAGAAAGACAAAGGACATATCCCAATATGTCTGCCTAAACTGTGGAAAACAGGGTCACTGAAAGCGTGACTGTCGTATGGACAAAGGCAGACATGATGGAAGTGAAGACGGGCAAGGCTCCAACTTCAGATATGTTTGTTATTATCATAACCACTACTAGTTTTAAATTGGATTTTGATTCTGGATGTGGTATGTACATATATACCGATGTGTGGAATCTGCTAATTAGCAGGATACTGACTTTAGGTGAGATTGACCTATGAGTTGGAAACGGGATGAGAGTCACTGTTTTAACCGTAGAAACCTAAGTTTTGGAATTGCCCTTGGGGCATTACTTAAATTAGGAAACTGTTATAATGTACCTAGTTTGACTAGAAACATTATCTATATATCTAGTATAACCCGTTGCGGGTATACCTTTATATTCTAGAACACTAAGTGTTTTGTTTATGAAGATGATATTGAGATAAACATATTAGATGTGAATAACAGTATTTATATTTTGAATATAAATGAATCTCAAACATATAACATGACAAACAAATAGCTCAAACTGAATTAATCAGATGGGACTTATGTGTGCCATTGTTGTCTGGGACACATTAACAAGACTCGTATATCCACACTTTTGAAGAGTGGGTACTAGGACGGATTTGATTCTAATTCAAATGATGTCTATGAATCTAGTTTATTAGGCAAAGTGCCTAAAACACATTTTACTTGGTAAAAGTGTAAGTGCCACCGATCTGTTAGCCCTCGTTCATGGTGACGTATGTGGGCCCATGTCTAGCTAGGTTAGAGGTGGATATGAATACTTCGTAACCTTTACGGATGTGGCATTGTGTTATGGTTATGTGTTTCTTGTGAAACATAATCCAGAAACTTTTGATAAATTCAAAGAGTTTCGACACGAAGTATAAAAACAGACCGGCAAGAGTATTGAAATATCACGATTGGATCGCGGTGGAAATACTTAAGCGATAAGTTTCTTGACTATTTGAAAGAGTAAGGTATTCTTTCATAATGGACTCCTCTCGTAACACCTCAATTTGACGGTGTGTACGAACAGAGAAACTGAACTTTGTTGGACATAGTAAGGTTAATGATGAGTCGCTCTGAGCTAACCAATTTCCTTCTGAGGATACACATTAAATAGTGCAATACTTATTTTGAAAAAGATTCCATGAAAATCTGTTAGACAGACTTCATATTAGATATGAACAGGAAAGAAACCGGGTTTTCTCATTCCTGAAGATTTGGGAATGCTGGGCATATGTTTGGATTGTACCAAACTAGAACCCAAATCGGATAAGTGCCTAATTTGTAGGTTGTCCTAAGGAAACCAAAGTATAGTACTTATACAACTCACAAGAGAACAATGTAATTGTTGCTCTCCATGCGGTTTTCCTAAGAGGAATTCCTATATGCAGTGGTAAGTGGGAGGAAAGTAAAACTCGATGAAATCGGAGTAATAATGTTCCAGGCACCGAGTCCTCATGGAACACCAATAGTTCATCATGGATGAAACTGTATTAATAATCTTCGAATACACAAGAACCGCGTAGGTCGGAGAGAGTCAGAAAACAACCTGGGAGGTATGGGTTTCTGATCTCACCTCAAGTAGATATCAATCTTATTGAAGAAAATGAACTGGCTACATATGAGGAAGTGATACAACATATCGACTCCTTTTATGGCAAAGTGTCATAAAGTCTGAAATGGACTCCATGTATACCAACTAAGTTTGGACACTATATGAGTCTTCAAGGAAGACAGACATGGATGGAAAAATACAAATGCACAGAGCTAGGCTTGTACAGAAAGAGTATCGTCAACGATATAGTGTCGACTACGACGAAACTTTTTCACTTGTTGCCATGATTAAATCTATTCGGATAATGCTTGCTAATGTTGTATGTTTCATTTATGAAATAGGGCAGTTGTACGTCAAAACTGTTTTCCTTAACGAAAACCTTTTGGAGGATGTTTATCAACATCCTGACGGTTTTGTCCTAACAAAAACATGCAAATATGGTTTGTTTGTTAAATCGATCCATTTATAGATTGAAGCAAGCATTGCATTCTTGGAACTAGGTTGTTGATGTAATCATAATGGTATATGATTTAATTCAAAACGAAATATGATTCTTGTGTATATCAGAAGGTTAGTGGGAGCACACTGACAGTGAATGTCCAATAAGTTGATGATGTATTGCTTCTTAGCAATAACATTCCCATAATATAATTGGTGAAAGCTTGGCTTCATTATATTCTCCATGGAATACCTGGGAGAAACAGGCTTTATTCTAGGAATAAAGATCTATTGGGATAGATCTAGAAAGCTGCTGACAACTATCCCAGAGTTCGTACATTTTTGAAATGTACGTGACCTGGTGTCTCATATGCTTTGAGCATATGAAGTCACAATCAGGGCAATCCAGGTGATGGTCACTGGATTGATGTTAAGAACATCCTTAAGTATCTTAGACGAACTAAGGATGCTTTCTTAAGTTATGGAGAATGAGAACTTGAAGTGACTGGGTTCACCGTTGCATGTTTCCAACCGACAAAAATGAATGTAAGTCGTAATAAGGGTACTGCATAGTTTGAATAACGGAACAGTGAGCTGGAAATCTTCCAAGCAAGATACTGTTGCCGAAAAAATAACAAAAGTGGAACATTGTTGCAGCTGAGACAGCAAAAGAAGCATTTTGGATCTATATAATCCTAATTGGATTAAGTGTAGTTCTGCTAGCAACTGAGCTGGGATACAACACAGGCTAAGGATCTGTGGTCTCATCAACGATACAAGTATAAACTTTGAATATTTCATCTGATTCGTCAGATCATACATCGTGGCGATGTGATGATCGAATAAAACGCATCATATGATAACATTGCAAATCTGCTGACGAAAGTTGTTTCTCAGCAGAAGTTTGAGCGACATGTATATAGTTCAGGTGTAGGACACTTGAGTGATTGGCTATAGGCCAAGTAGGAGATTGTTGGACAATTATGACCTATAGCATCACTATTTGTACAGAACATGGTGTTGTTGTAAAAATTAACTATGTGACAAAGGAAATTGCTCTTTTATCATTTGTAATTGGATTATCGGGATATATAAATGATAAAAGTCCATATGATTAGTACCGGATTAATAAGATATGAGACAATATTAATCCATGTAAGGTTTAATCATTAAATATCCCTAGTCGTAGTATTATCGAGAATGGACATCGATAATGCGGAATAGGCTAGTATTACACTTGTGCGTGTTATGGAGGCGTAACGTCATAGTTCTCATATATTTGGATATTGGATACTCATGCAAGTGTAATAGGAGGTTCTGTTTACCGATGGTACGGAAACAGCTTCGCTCTGGATAGACCCCTCGGAATCCCATTGGTAGTATGACTATGTGTCTATGGGAATCCGAATCAGGGTAGGTGTATTTGGTCTTAACCTGAGACTTGCATCGCTAATACTTGCGACAATCAGTATACTTTGGTTTTGGTCATCCAGGGCTTTAACAAGTTCTGTGTACGCCTCTTCTGGGTATACTGAGAATCGTATTGTATTGGGTGTGATATCAAGATGGAAGTATCACTCCAGTCATATGGAGATGATGATCATACAAGATACGGAACTAGTACTCTTAAGTACTGCAGTCATCCGGATAATATGACTAGGTCATGATTATCTGATTATAGAGACTAGTTACTAGAGATCTGATATATGCTTCGTATGGGGCAGACAAAATTCCAGCCCTATGCCTAGCATGTGATATCAATACGGTATTGTAATACGCAATATTGCGTATACTACGCCTGACATAGATTATATATTCCTCAAAGAATATTTCAGGAGAATTGCGTACGCACAGTGCTTTGCTAGAAGCCAACCATGTCTTGTAAATCGATAAAAATATGGTACGGGGTATGCACGTATTCGGGTAGTCCGATAACCGGATTTACTGCCAATATATCCAAGGATCTCATGGGTCGCTTCCCGAAGATTCACCGATTACGTATGACTCGAACATAATTAATCTGGGATTAATTATAAGAGAGAGAAAATTAATCTAGGATTAATTGCGGAAAGATTTTATCTGGGATAAAATTCAATTAATAGAGAGAGAACGATTAATTCAGAATTAATCGATAAAATAATATATTCGATATATTAAATGAAATTAAATTTCATAACGGAATTAAAATTGGATTTTAATTCGGGTGAACGAATTAATTTAGAATTAATTCGCAAGTGACTTTAAATAGTAATTTTGTTAGGCATAATTATTTAATTAAATTTGATTTAATTACGTCGCAACGGAAAATTCGTTAATTCGGAATTAACGAACCCGAGCCCGGAATGTGTTTGCGAGCCCACTTGGTTTTTGAATTCAAGTGGGGCCCACGTGTCACATCACAAGTCACATCACTTGTCTTTCTCATCACTTTTTGTGATGGAAGTTAGTGTGATGTGATGTCGGTTTGTTATTCACACAAGTTAGTAAAGTGATGGACATTTACCAACTTTGATTTTGATATATCAATATTTGATTTTTGGAAAGTCAAATAACACTTAACACATTCACTCATCTCTTCTCTCCTCTCCATCATTCACGCCATTTTGCTCTCTCTCTCTCTCTCTAAATCTTGGCTTGGCTGAGAGTTACAAGGAAGAAATGGGGGAAAATTTGTTGCAAAATTATCCATTGCTAGCACATCAAAGATCATACAAAGGTGATAGGGAAACCTTTCCCAAGAGTTGGAATCCTTTCTCAAAGCTTGGAGCTTGACACTCAACATTAGAGGAGCTTGGAGCAACTTCAAACGAAGAAAAAAGTTTTGAACTTTCCACCTACATCCAATCCGTTCAATGTAAGTATTTTCGCTACTTCTTTGCGTATTCACACATATCTTATGCTTAATGATCTTGGATTCGTTCTTAGAGAACCCAACAAAAATTAGGAATATGTTTTCATTATTGTTTCATAATAACATGGGCTTTTAATATTATGAAGTTGCTCTCACTCAATGTTTTAAAACTTTAAGTAAATCGCATCAACCCCAATATGATGGATTTCTTATAGGCAATGATCTCATTATCATCATTTCATAACTCGACGAGGGCCGGTCGTTATAAAATATGATAATTAAGTAGGTTCCCAACCAATTTATGATATAAATCACAATTCCTTGATCATTAGGTTGGGCAATCAAACATGCCATAGCTTATGCTAGTCCTTGTGGACACCCAATCTTTGCCACTAAGTTATAAGACCACGACTAAGGGTCGCTGCGTCTTATGACTCAAAAAAGTCAAACCATTGTCAATAGTACGATTTATGGACAAATTGGTATTGGTCAGTCTGGTAAAGCCTAGTCCTACCAATACGGTTTAAGCCATTTGTGTCTATACTTTACAATGGGAGGCAAATTTTAGACTTAAATTATTATTGAGGATTTTAGCAAGTTTAAGTGAATAACTGTCAAATGGAGGGTGGAGCGAACTCTCTTAAATACCCTTACCTCTTAGGATCTTATTTCCTTGGTGACAGGAATAAACAATAGATCCTCCAAATTAGTCCAACACTTTAAATATGCTTTAAGGTAAGCTTTGAGTAAATGATTATCTAGATGTCCTCACAACTTTTCCTTTTGGCTATAAAAAGGTAGTGAGTGAAGGAAGACACCAAATCGTTATCTAACTCTAGTAATACCTTGGATAAATTAACTTTAGTTTGGAAAGTTTTATTAACTTCTTGGTCCCACCCCACTTGTATCTTTTATAATGTCTTTTATAAACAAGTGATTTATATTTATTATCCTTAAAGGTAATAAATCTCTAAGTTCATCACGTAATAATTACTTAGCTAAGGGATAAGCAATACACTCTCTATTTCCTAAGAATGTCTCTAGATGCTTGCACCCTAAAATAATCATACCATTTCTAATCATACATAGAACCATCAAGCATATGAGTTTCAATATGTTGGAATTATTTTAGGCATTAAACAACTTTGATTAATATTTAATTATGATATTGCATTTTATTTTATTCAAATAAATTTACTATTCACATTTTTTACAGATGTGTGAAATTTAAATGCAATTTCATAATTCAACTATTAACCAAATCCTGCAACACTTGTGCCAATAATTAAGTCAGGGTGTTAGCTTTCCAACGAGCTTTACACACCCTATTTCGAGTTCAAATGAGAGAGAACTAATCAAAACAAAAACGGCGCGCTGATACCACTGTTGGGAAGCGGCCGCGAGTGCGCAACGGAAAATTAAATAAATCAAATTATGATGCCGTTATCCCTTTGCCCAAGACCCATTTTTTTTTATTATTCTACAAGCCTAGGCATGTTACTATATATTCTAAGCATAAAAACTTATAAAACATGCAAAGAACAAAAACCTAAACATGCTAACTATTATAATAACTCTTACTAAAATAACGAAAGAAAAAGACTTACTTGAACCGAAGACTCCTCCAGTCCTCCCTCCAATCTACAAGCTTTTCTCGAACTCAGCAAGCTCTTCCACATTCCAAAGAGCCACCCAAGTGTGTGGCCTCCAAAGGTGCACACACCAAAGCCAAAACTCAACGACAAGACTACGCCTTGAGTGCACGGGTATTTTGCCCTTGGTGCTAGCCTAGGCAAATACCTCAAAACTTTTAACTCGAGGTTTCTCTAGTCAATTAGACTTAAGGATCCTCAAAATCAGTGGCTTACTCTTAAACTTTAGAGTTGCTCACTTATATAAACCCAAGATATGAAAGGTTTGGTGCGAAAATTTGTGAAGAATTCTTTGGGTTTATATAGGTGCTCCAAAGACAACAAAATTAATTAAGAATCTGATGTGGGATAAATGCTAATTTAATCTTAGCCATTGGATCTTAATTTAATGGTTTAATGAGTTTATAAAACCCTAATAAGAGTTTGGGCCGAATTGGAATTCAAAACAAATAACAAATAAAAAAAATTCACTATTCATATTACTATTCATGTTATTTATTTATTTATTTATTCCAATTCCCAAAGTGCCTCTATCGTCATTCACCAATCCTTAAGCCACTATGGAACCTCATAAATGATCTGTTCAATAATTAAACACATTGAACCATTTATGAACAATTCCTACAGCAATAATATATGCTGTTAAATTTGTATTGTGCACTGTTAACCATTGATTTCGACTTTGTTGTTTGTGACCTTTTGGGTTCCCCTCAAGTTGGACATGAAATTAATCGTGATAATTTAATCGAACATAAATTATCCACCGATCAGATGGTCGTTCGATTTCAATGACCATGGTTGACATCTAGCAACATGCCAAGGCCCCCAAATGAGAAGGATATATATATACCCATTCTATATGCGATTTACATATAATACGGTCACTAGCCTCACTATATCCCCACCGTTTGACCTAGGGTATGGAAAATGTCTACGCATATAGTCAAAGGTATGATGTTGATAGTGTCATGAATCGTGCTAACCCAAGAATCTCACATGATTCTTCCGCTGCGGCCACAGTCTCAAGCATTGATCACACATATCAACCCGCGAACTGGAATACTACTCTTATAAGAAAAATATTATCGAACCTGAGCCCGAGAGTGTTTGCGGGCCCACAAGTCACATCACGCATCACATCACTAGTCAACTTTATCACTTTAATGTGATGGAAGTTGTTGGTAGATGGTTGAGTGTGAAACACACTAGTGTGATGGCTTGAAAGACATTTACCATTTTATTATTTTGGTATTTGATTTAATTTAGTGTAATTAGATTACACAACACATTTCTCTTCTCCTCTCTCCCTCTCACGACCTTGGAGCCATTTTCTCTCAAATGTTCTTGGCTTGGCCGAGAACAACAAGAAGGCAAAGGGAAATTTTGTGGCAAAATTTACAAGATGCTAGCACATCCAAGGGGTCCTACAAAGGTGATAGGGAAACCCATTCATGAGCATGGAATACATTCACAAAGCTTGGAGCTTGGAGCACACAATGGAGTCTTGGCCGAATACATCAACCATGGAAGAAAATTTTTGTGTTCAACGCATCGCAAAGCCGATCAAAGTGAGTATTTCCGCAACTTTACTTTGATGTATTCACACGTTTATATGCTTAATATGATCTTGGTTTGACCTAGAAAACTCAACACTAACATGTTAGGGCGGAACTAGGGGTTTAAAACTGATTCTGGTAAATTTTGTTCCTCGCGTCATGACGCAAACCTTACGCGTCGCGACGCGCGACATCCAGAATCATGTCGTCATTTTCCTCTTGCGTCGCGACACATAGTTATTCCGCGTCGCGACGCGACCTGGGTTTCCAGGATTCTGTTTTGCCCTTTCAAGTTTATTCAATGCATCAATCATCAAATTGCATCCCATCCCAACATTTCCATACTAAAATTCAATATTCAATACATCATAACTCATTCATTTCACATTATTAAATTACAATTTCATCAACAAACAACTCTTAATCCATCTCACATACTTCACTTAATTCTTACCCAAAATTTAGTAAGTTGGGGATTTTATCCCAATCACCATTTTTAGCATTATAACCATTTATTCACCATCAAAACCAAGCCAATCAACCTACTTTAATCATCAAAACTTAAAAAATTCAAAAATAAAAAAATGGGTCAAATGGATTTCTCACCTCTTTTCCTTATTTTCTATAATCCCTCATGTCTTCCATGATTTCCCTTCTTTTCTTTGCTTGATGAATGGCCTTGAACCCTTGCTTCCTCTTCTTTCTTCTTTCTCTTTCCTCTTCTTCTTCTTCCTTTCTCCTTTCCTTCCTTTCCTTCACGTCTACTTGTTTCTTTCCTTCTTTCTTTTTGCTTCAAAATTCCTTAAACCTTGAATAGTACTCCTCTTATATAGTAGGACTTAAATGATATTTAGAATAGTGTAGAAAATTAGAGAAAGTTTGAGATTTTTGCATTTGGGTCCAAAATACTATTCATCTAAATTTTTTGACTTACATTTTTGACCTATTTCTTTTCCGAATTTAGAAAAATATTCAACGCAATAATCGTAGATCTTGATCTCATCTTTTCGTTGATATAAAATTCATAAAAATCCGAGTTCATATGAAAATGTTACACCCCAAATACCACGGGCTATCCAAAGGGGAACATTGTACAGTCTCGTCCCGGGAGTTCGAGGTATTTACCGATTGTCCCCAAAATCATTCCATGAATATATTTAAGTCTCAATATAATTTATTTTATTTGCCTTCATCCCGTACGTAACAGTACCATCGTATGTAGTAGTAAAACTACTGGTCGTTACATTACTACAACATAATTGAAGGTAATTAATTCATTATTAAGATAATGATTTTGTATTTACCTTCGAGACAACGCCATATGGCTTACCATGTTCTCCAATTTATTATGTCTATTAGGTGGCATGTTTACACCTAATGGCTTTGTCATTAACTAAACAATTCTTATGCTTTGGTATGGCCTTCACATTAATGGGTTTGCCATTGCAAGAAAGCATTAGATGCTTAATGACAATGTTAGTTGGTTTGTGTAAGAAAATATAATCTCTTCCATCTCTCCTCACTTGAAAGAGTTACCATTTCCATTCATTCACACAAGTGAAAAGGTGAGAAAAGAGAGAGTTCAAATATTCACAATTATTGTGAGAGTGTTTGAAATAAATTCTAAAAGCTAAACACATTTTGTGACATAATTATTCTCTACATTGTTTAGAGTTGATCTTTGTGAGTGAAGCCCATACTTCAGTTTGTTGGTTTCAAGTCATAATTCGAAAGATCGGGTGGTTGAACCAAGTGTTGGACATCAAAGGAAACTCATCTACATCAAATGAGCAAAATCCATTCTTCAAGTGTAAGAGGATTTCGGCTACAACAAAAAAAGAAGAAGGCAAAAAAAATTTTAAAGGTCCATACCGGAGCTGGTGCCCACATTAGCAACTTCTGCTGCGCTAAGGAAAGTCGTTTCCTATAATTTGCATCAAGAGATTAAGGTTGAAAAGTGTTCTTAACCCTTTTTATTTAAAGTTTTTAGTTTTAATAATTTACATGAGATATAGATTATTAAAATGCATGTTGTGATGAGTAGGCACAAATTTAGATTCATGAGATGAATGGTTTTAATGTTCATGTGATGAATGTTTATTTTGATTCATGTGATGAATGTATTGCGTTGATCGTAAATTTTCTGGCTCTTATTTTTAGTATTGGGTATATAAGACCTTAAGGCCTTAAGGTCATATTCTTTCAAGTGATGTAAATTCATTTCCTTTCTAATAAGTCCATTTTGTAACCCTATTTGTAACTTAGAGGAGCTATGTTGGATTATCTAGGTCAAACCAAGATCAATTAAGCAAGAAATCATGTGAATACAACAAAGTAAGAATGCGGAAAATACTCACTTTGATCAGTTTTGGATGTAGGAGATAACAAAAATTCCAAGCCTTTGTGTTGTGCTCCAAGCTCCCCTTTGATGTATGTAAAGCTTCCAAGCATCTCCTTGAATTCCAAACTCATGGATATGTTTCCCTATCACCTTTGTAAGACTCTTTAGTGTGCAAGCACTTAAAAATTTACAACAATACTTCCCTTAGACTTCTTGCAACTCTCGGCAATGTGAAGTTTTTGGAGAGGGAGAGAGTAAGTCACGTCTAAGCAAGGATGGGAGAGAAAGAATGAGTGTTGGATGATATTTTGATTTTCCAAAAATCAAGTAAAGTAATACCAAACTTCAAAAGTTGGTAAAGGTCACTCATTTCAATCAAAATGAAGGTAATGTGTTTTACAAGCCAACATCAAAGTCTTCACCAACTTCCATCACCAAAAAAGGAAAATGATGTGACTTGATGTGACTTGTGGGCCCCACTTGATTCAAAATCCGAGTGGGCCCGCAACACGTCCCGGGCTCGGGTTCGTTAATTCTGAATTAACGAATTTTCCATTGCGACGTAATTAAATAAAATTTAATTAAATAATTATGCCTAGCAAAATTACTATTAAAGTCACTCGCGAATTAATTCCAAATTAATTCGTTCGCCCAAATTAAAATCCAATTTTAATTCCGTTATGAAATCTAATTTCATTTAATATATCGAATATATTATTTTAATCGATTAATTCCGAATTAATCGTTCTCTCTCTCTTTTAATAGAATTTTATCCCAGATAAAATTCTCTGTAATTAATCATAGATAAATTTTCTCTCTCTTCTCTAATTAATCCCAGATTAATTATGTTCGAGTCATACGTCATCGGTGAATCTTCGGGAAGCGACCCATGAGATCACTGGATATGTTGGCAGTAAATCTGGTTGTCGGAATATCCGAACACGTGCGTGCCCGGTACCACATTCTTACCGATTTACAAAACATGGTTGGCTTCTAGCAAAGCACCATGCCTACCTAATTTTCCAGAAATATTCTTTTAAGGAATATGTAATCTGTGTCAGGTGTAGTATACATAGTATTGCGTATTGCGATACAGTATAGGATGTCACATGCTAGGCCTGGGGCTGGAATTGTGTCTGCCCCGTACGAAGCATATATCGGATCTCTGGTAACTAGTCTCTATAATCGGATAAGCATGACCTAGTCATATTATCCCGATGACTGTAGTACATAAAAGTACTAGTTCCGTATCCTACGTGATCATCATCTTCATATGACTGGAGTGATACTTCCATCTTTACATCACACCCAATACACTACGATTCTCAATATACCCAGAAGAGGCGTACACAGAACCTGTTAAAGCCCCGGACGACCAAAACCAAAGTATACTAATTGTCGCAAGTATAGCGATGCAAGTATCATGTTAAGACCAAATACACCTACCCTGATTCGGACTCCCATAGACACATAGACATATTACCAATGGGATTCCGAGGGGTTTATCCAGAGCGAAGCTGTTTCCGTACCATCGGTAAACACAACCTCCTATTACACTTGCATGAGTATCTAATACCCAAATATATGATAACTATGCCGTTATGCTCCCATAACACGCACAAGTGCAATACTAGTCTATTCCGCATTATCGATGTCCAATCTGGATAATACTACGACTATGGATATTTTAATGATTAAACCTTAGTGGATTAATATTGTCTCATATCTTATTAATCTGGTACTAATCATATGGACTTTTATCGTTTATATATCCCGGTAATCCAATTACAAATGATAAAAGAGCAATTTCCTTTGTCACATAGTTAATTTGTACAACAATACCATGTTCTGTACAAATAGTGATGATATGGGTCATAATTGTCCAACAAGCTGATGACGCGAAGGACTCATTACGAAGCTTTTCCGTGAAGAACTCAACAACTCACCATGGAGCAAGTTATGAAGACCATGGGATGCCTTGGATTTATTGTACTAATTAGATTAGAATAGAAAAATAAGAGTCCGGTTAATACAATTTGTGATGTGCATGATTTTTGAATTTTTTTACCCCTGGAATCAGGAGCGCGTCACGACACGCACCTTCATGCATCGCGACGCTGCACATGTTCAGCTACTGGATAACTACTGGAATCATTTACATCGCGAAGCGTAGCATCTGCGTCATGAAGCGCCACAGACCTGATACTTTTGAAGTTACTGGTTTGTGGGCGTCGCGACGCCCAACCTGGGTGAATGTATGTGTTTTTAAATTATTTATTAACTTGCCATATAGCCTAAGGTGCCTACTCTTGCATTTTCATATGCCATAACATGTTAACATGCATGATGTTCAAGTCATAAAATATGATTTTATGTAATTTAAAAAGTTAAATTAGAATATGAGATGCATGCAAACGGATTATAAGATTAATTGGTTTCAAAATTACGAATTCAAGTTTTAATACAAATGGACCTTATGAGTACATTTTTCTCCTTGTTATATCGAATGGAAACCCAGACGTAAATTCCATAGCCGATTCTGAATGGACAGTAATATGATCTGTACTCGGGATATAATACCACGTACCTTTGGAATAAATAATGTGCTTTTATCAATTAAATGGTTAATGACATTTGATTCGTTGAATTCTAATTTTAAAACCTATTAGTGGACTAATATAAAAATAGTTGAATTGATTAGATCACTATAACAACTTGATTAAATTAGCTTAATTAAGTTAATTGGTTAGTAGAGACTAATCAGGATTAATGAATAAAATTTTAAGAGTTAAAATTGGTTACATCATTAATAATCCACTATTATTAATAAATATATATTTTTAGCCGACCATAATCTTAATACATTAGAAACTAGTGACATAGAAACCTTACACTTCTTAATAGTGAGTGGGATAGGGGTATATATACAATATATCCAACGATCTCCATTGTTATCCAGAAATGTGAGATTCAAAAGGGGCCTCGAGACGGCTTTGCTCTCGTCCCCCTACGGATGGTGTCCATTTTGGGTCAATATCAGGTTTGGATTCCGAGAGGATAGGGACTCTAGATGTATCTGGTGATTTTACCTACCCTATGACGGCACTTCACTAGTTAAGTCCAAGGGTTTCGAAATAATGGATCACACTCACAAAGGAATGATTAAGTTGTTAATCAAAGTTTCCTTGATCAAAATGACAGTAGTTGATTGATATAAGAATAAGAGTTATTTCAGATATATTAATCAATTGAAAATGTCTCAATCTATCATGCGAATACTTGACCTACCCTACGACGTCACTTATTTATGGGATGATAGATAACTGTGGCATACTAATTTTCTTTTTAGGTTTCTAATTCATTATACATTGATCATGCATCATGTTTAATTGTATGCCTAAATGTTTGACAATTTTAACATGCGATGAATGAATATTGAATGCGCATTTATTATTTTTTCAGTTATGGCATCTGCAATTATCTCAGTTCTCAAACAACAAGAAAAATTAACTGGGGAAAACTATGTTAAATGAAAAAGTGACATGAATGATATTTTGGTCTGCGAAGACCTTCAATTTGTCCTAATGGGGGAATTGTTGGACAATTATGACCCATAGCATCACTATTTGTAAAAGACATGGTGTTTTTGTACAAATTAATTATCTGACAAAGGAAATAGCTATTTTATCATTTCTATAATTGGATTACTTGGATATAAATAAATGATAAAAGTCCTTATGATTAGTTCCGGATTAATAAGATATGAGACAATATTAATCCACGAACGGTTTAATCATTAAATATCCATAGTCGTAGTATTATCGAGACTGGACATCGATAATATGGAATAGACTAATATTACACATGTGCGCGTTATGGAAGCTGAACAATATGGTTCTCATATATTTAAGTATTTGATATTTATGCAAGTGTGATAGGAGGTTCTGTTAGTCGTTGGACCGGGAACAGCTTCGCTCTGGATAGACCCTTCGGAATCCCATTGGTAGTATGACTATGTGTCTATGGGAATCCGAATCAGGGTAGGTGTATGTGGTCTTAACCTGAGACTTGCATCGCTAATACTTATGGCAATCAGTATACTTTAGTTTTGATCTTCCAGAGCTTTAACAGGTTTTGTGTACGCCTCTTCTGGGTATACTGAGAATCGTTGTATATTGGGTGTGATGTCAAGAAGGGAGTATCACTTCAGTCATATGGAGATGATGATCACACAAGGATACGGAACTAGTACTCTTAAATGCTGCAGCTATCGGGATAGTATGACTAGGTCATGATTATCCGATTACAGAGACTAGTTGCTAGTGATCCAATATATGCTTCGTACGGGGTAGACACAATTCCAGCCCTGGGCCTAGCATGTGACATCCTATACTGGATTGTATTACGTAATACTTTGTATACTATGCCTGATACAGATTATATATTCCTCGTTGAATATTTCTGGAGAATTGGGAAGGCACGGTGCTTTGCTAGAAGCCAACCATGTCTTGTAAATCGGTAAGAACGTGGTATAGGGTACGCACGTGTTCAGATAGTCCAATGAACGTATTTACTACCAACATATCCAGGGATCTCTTGAGTCGCTTCCCAAAGATTCACCGATGACATTTGACTCGACAAGAATTAATCTGGGATTAATTATGAGAGAGAAAATTAATCTGGGATTAATTGCGGTAAGAATTTATCTGGGATAAAATTCGAATATAAGAGAGAATGGTATTAATTTGGAATTAATCGATTAAATAATATATTGGATGTATTAACTGAGATCAGATTTCAATGCGGAATTAAAATTGGATTTTAATTCGGGCGAACGAATTAATTTGGAATTAATTCGTGAGCGACTTTCGTAATAATTTTGCTAGGTATTATTATTTAATTAAATTGGATTTAATTACGTCGCAACTGTAAATTCGTTTATTCGGAATAAACGAACCCGAGCCAAAAGTGTGTTGTGTAAGCCAACTAGATTTGGAATTAAATGGGTGGGACCCATGACTTACATCAAAAGTCACTATTTGTGATGTTGGTGGTTGAAATAGTAAATGTGGCATTTACTTCTCAAATCTACAACCACTTTGAAAGTCAATACACATTAACTTTGGTATTAGTTTTTTGAAAACTACTATTCCTCTTTCTCTCTTTTTGGGCGTGAATGTGCTACTTCCTCTCCATTGATTTTTGCTTCAAAAATCTTCAAAGCTATCACTTATAGAGTATTGTGAGGTGATATGGAAAGTTACCTTTGAGTTTGGAATTCATTTCAAAGCTTGGAGCTTTCAACATATAAAAAAGTTTTGAATTTCTCATCCGTTCATTGAAAGTATTTTCTGCAACTTACTTGATTATTCACACTTAGAATCATGTTTAGGAGACCTTGGGATGTCTTGGACAAACTAACAGGAATGTCCTCCTGAGCCTGCATCTAATGCTTCAGAGCTGCACGTAATGCCTATAATAACTGGATTAAGGCCAATGACAAAGCTCATAGCTATTTGATAGCATCCATGTCTGAGGTTCTTGCTGCATAGCATCAGCCTATGGCGACAACATCATTGATTATACAGTCTTTACAAAATATGTTTGGGCAGCCTTCGGAGCGGGCACAACATGAGGCTATTGCCTCTATCTTGACCGCTAGGATGAAGGAAGGTACATCAGTTCGAGACCATGTGTTAAGGATGATGTCTCAACTAAATATGGCTGAAACTCATGGTGCACGTATCAATGTGCAAAGCCAGGTGAAAATGATCATGGAAACACTTCCGAAGAGTTTTCTGCAGTTTAAAAGCATTTGTTCGACGAATAAGTTGACTTTTACGTTGACTGAACTGCTAAATGAGCTCACCAATTATGAGTCCATGATGATGGGTCCTCGTAGGTCCAATGTTGAGGCAAATATTTACGAATCTTGTAAATCTACAAAGAAAAAAAAAAGAAAGGCAATTAGAAGGCAAATGCAAAGTAAATTAAGAAGAAAAACAACAAAGTCTTTAAAGGTGCCAATGCCAAAGGAAAATATTTCCATTGTGAACAACAAGGGTAATGGAAAAGGAATTGTCCAAAATACTTAGCTGAGCTTAAGGAGAAAAAGAATACAGGTAAATATGATTTACTTGTTATTGAGTCCTTTTAGTGGAGGATGATAAATCTGCTTGGATTGTTGATTCTAGTGCCACTAACCATGTTTGTTGTTCTTTGCAGCTACTTCATTCATGGAATGACCTTGCTGAAGGTAGCTTTACCATGAGAGTTGGGACAGGGAATACTGTTTCAGTTAGAGTAGTGGGAGTTTCCAAATTAAACTTTATAATAGTTATTTATGTTTGAATGATATGCTTTATATTCCTTATTTTCGCAGGAATTTGATTTCTGTAACAAAACTCATGGAACATGGTTTTTCTGTTTCATTTAATAATAAATCAGTTATTATTAGTAGAAATGGAATAAATATATGCATAGGAAACTCTGAGAATAAATATATGCACAAGAAACTCTGAGAGTAATCTATAGAGTAATCTATATGTATTAAGGTCGTTAATACATGAATCACTGCTTAATACTGAAATGTTTAAGATTGAAAAATCTAAAATAAAACGAAAAAATATTTCTCATGATGACATATATATATGGCAAGTCATATTAGCCCTGACCGAATAGATGACTAATTAAGAATGGAGTTTTAAATCAGTTAAAACTTGGTACTTCACATGTCTGCGAATCATGTCTAGAAGGCAAAATGACTAAGAGACCTTTTACTGGAAAAGGGATAAGAGCAAAGAAACACTTGAGCTAATACATTCGGACGTTTATGGACCGATGAATGTAAAAGCCCGAGGTGGTTAAGAATACTTCCTCACTTTCATTGACGATTATTCAAGATATGGGTATGTTTACCTAATGCAGCAAAAGTCAGATACATTTCAAAAGTTCAAAAAATATCATGCTGAGGTTGAGAACCAATTAGGTAAAAGCATCAAAATTCTACGATTTGATCGTATATGAGAATACATTGATAGAGACTTCGAGGAATTCTTGGTTGAGCATGGAATTATTTCACAGCTCACAGCACCTGGAATACCACAACAAAATGGTGTTGCATAAATGAGAAATTGTACCCTACTGGACATGATGAGATCAATGTTTCGTTATAGCATTCTACCAGTTCATTTTGGGGGTATGCATTGGAAACAATAATGTATATCCTGAATGTAGTTCCTTCTAAGTCTGTTCCTAAAACTTCCTTAGAGTTGTGGAATGGTTGTAAAGCTAGTTTGCGACATTTTCACATATGGGGGTGTCCAGCACATGTGCTAAAGATTAAGACTACTAAGTTGGAACCACATTCACATGTGTGTCTATTTGTAGGCTATCCTGAGGAAACTATGGGTGAATTCTTTTATAGTCCAGAAGATAATAAAGTATTTATGTCGAAAAATGATACATTTCTTGAGGATGATTATATGAGAGACTTTAAACCTCGAAGTAAAGTGTTACTTGAGGAGTTACTTGTTGTTACGACCAGTACACCATTGCCAAATATTAACAAAGACATAACACCTTCTACATCTGAAAGTCAGATGCAAGTTTATCAGGATATCATACCACATAGATGTAGTGAGAGGGTTGTATGACAACCTGAACGCTATCTAGGAAATGGAGAGGTGCAAGTTGTTGCATATTCTGATGGTATAGATGATCCAGTGACCTACATAGTGCAATAGAAGACATTGATAAATAGGAATGGATCAATGCTATGAATCTTGAGATGGAGTCCATGTACTCTAACTCAGTCTGGGAACTTGTAGACTAACCTGATGAAGTAAAACTCATAGGTTGCAAGTGGATCTACAAGAGGAAAAAAAATAGATGGGAAAATACAGACTTTCAAGGCTAGGCTAGTGGCAAAGGGTTATACCCAAAAATAAGGAGTTGACTATGAAGAAACTTTCTCGCCAGTAGCCATGCTTAAATCCATCAGGATTCTTCTTTCCATTGCCGTATATTATGACTATGAGATTTGGCAAATGGACGTCAAGACTATATTCTTGAATGACAATCTTGATGAGAGTATCTATATGGTATAACCAGAGGGGTTCATAATCGAATATCAAAAGTAAAAAGTTTGCAAGTTGGAAAGGTCCATTTATGGGCTTAAGTAAGCATCTAGATATTGGAACATAAGGTTTGATACTACAATCAAGTCTTATAACTTTGAGCATAACATCGGTGAGCCTTGTGTCTAGAAGCGCATCATTGATGGTTATGTGGTTTTTCTTGTGTTATACGTCGATGATATTTTACTCATTAGGAATGATGTAAGGATATTATTGGACGTGAAAATCTGGCTAGCTAACCAATTCCAAATGAAAGATTTGGGAGAGACAAGTTATGTACTTGGGATCCAGATCCTTCGGGATCGTAAGAAATGACTGTTAGCAATGTCTCAAGCAATCTATATCGACAAGATTCTTGTGCGATTTGGTATGCAAATTTTCAAAAAAGGTAATTTACATTTCAGGCATGGAATTCATTTGTCTGAGGAATAGTCTCCTAAGACACCTCAATGAGTTGAGGTGATGAGACATATTTCATATGCTTTAGCGGTTGGAAGTCTTATATATGCTATGTTATACACAAGACCGGACATCTGTTTTACAGTGGGAGTAGTCAGTAGGTTTCAATCCAACCAAGGATTAGATCATTGGGTGGCGGTGAAACATATTCTCAAGTATCTTATGAGAATGAGAAATTATATACTTGTATATTCTAGTCAGTATATGATCCTGAGAGGATATACAGACTCTGATTTTCAGACAGATGTCAATTCTAGGAAATCAATATCTGGATCAGTATTCACCCTAGGTGGTAGGGCTATAGTATGGAGGAGCATAAATAAATCTTGTATTACTGACTCCACCATGAAGGCTGAATATGTAGCAGCTAAGGAAGCAGTCTGGCTCCGTAAGTTCTTGGCAGATCTTGAAATTGTTCCAGATATGGATAAACCACTCACATTTTATTGCGATAATAGTGGTGTAGTGGTGAATTCCAAAGAACCAAGAAGCCATAAGAGGGGTAAGCATATTGAGACAAAATATCACCTCATCAGGGAGATAGTGCAGAGAGGAGATGTCGTTGTCATACAGATTCCATCCGCAGAAAACCATGCTGATTCGTTTACAAAGATCTTATCGGCTAAAATTTTTTAAGGTCATCTAAAGGGTTTAGGATTACATGACATGTCCCATTTGCTCTAGTCCAAGTGGGAGATTGTTGGGATATATGCCCTAGAGCTTCATGTATTATAAAAGGAATTGATTATTATAATAATAATAAATGTATTATTCATTTATCAAAGTTAATTGATTTATATCGCATATTGTCCAATTGTCTTGTTTACCTTGATTACACTTGTATTTTCATACTTAGTGTATGTTTGGTACACAAGAGGATTTAAGTCTGAAGTTAGTAATCTAAATAGTCCATAGAGAGTAAATAAAAATAATACTTTTTTGTGGTTTATCTATAGCTGCGGTCCATTCTATACTTGTATGACGACCTTGATCCGAGATCGTTTATGTTGTGACATGGGAATGGAGGCACCTTGTATGATGAGATTATATAGGAATGGACTCAGATAAATACGAAGTTCTTTTAATATCCATTACCGAAGAAATTCATTTTATCTACTAGATGGCCATATATGTATTCGATCTTAATCCTGAGTGTACTATGAACTCCTGCATGGTAAACTATGTCCTTTGATTTACTATAGTGAGGTTGGTGTTGCATTCTGATGAGTGGTAATTATATCACTATTTCCCACTCATTTAACCTAATATTTTGTATAGTTTCTTGAGTTTTGTGAATATTTTGATGTGTTGTGTTATTTTGTAGATAAATAAAGTTCCAGGACTCTCTAGAGGTGATTTGGGCCCAAAACAGTGAAAATTGGACAAAAGGGCATTTTGGTAATTTTAGCTCGTCTATACGCGCAAGCCTTTGGCGTCGTGACGCCTAACATGCACCAAGACTTGCTAACGTGCGCCGGGTCCACAAGTCAGAATCTGAGAAGTTTGACTTTGCTAACGTGCGTCGTGCCACGTGTCACCATCACAGCCAATCTGCTAACGTGCGCTGTGCCACGTGTTATCATCCTATGGTACCGACAGTCGCCATCACCACGTGTCGCCATGTGTCACTCCACATGTCTGCCATGTCATCATTCGCATCACCGGTTGACCGAGTCAAAGTGCCACATCATCGTCACGTCATCATCAGCCAATCACAGCGTGCCACGTGTCGCAATTCTATGGTGCCGACAATCACTTTCGCAACATCAGCGCCATGTCAGCTCAATTATTGACTCATTTATCCGAATTGACAGGTGGCAGATAATAATCTGAAACTAGCCAATCACGAGCCGCCACGTCAACTCAATCATTCAGCTCCCAGCCGCCTTGCCACGTGTCACCTTATCACCTTTTCCAGAATCCCACGTGTCGAGCTCTTAACCTGCCACATCTAAAATCACGCGAGTCGCGACGTGAGCTGCGTGTCGCGACACGGACTCCCTACTGACGTCTATAAATAGAGCTCGAAATTTTAGTTTCAAATGTACCTTCCTCTCTGAATTCTCTGATGTAAATAGGGAGTTTTCTATCTAGTTTCTTTTAAATTTTAGTTTTGTAATTAATTTTAATTACGTTCTGTAATAATAGTAATTTACTTTCTTTACTTTTTACAGTTTTTACTATCACCATGAGGAGGTAACTTCCCCCTACTAGGGTGAAAGGTAATTCTTTTACTATCTAAATTTTGATTAATCTCCCTTAAATATAATATATTCACTATTTAAAATATTAACTTAAAAAGGATACCGCTATATTGGTCGGTTGGTAATTCATTTTAATCTGGTTTTAATCTGACTAAGAAAGGATACCGCCAGAGTGGTCGGTTGGTAATTAAATTTTCTTACCGCCTATATGGCAGGTTTATTTTGGTTCCGCCTTTATGGCTGGTTGGACTTAATTTGACTTAATCAGGATACCGCCTATATGGCTTGTTGGTAAAATAATCACAAGTTAATATATTATATTAAGGGAGATATCTAAATAGTAAATAGTAAAAGTTTATCCTTTTACCTTAGCATTTTATTTTATTGTAATTTACTTTTCAACTTTTACTTTACCGCAATTACTTTTGAGCATTTTTACTTTATGTCTTTTACTTTCAAGTTTTTACTAGCCTAGTTATGTGTTATAACTAAATTAGTTATCTGGGTTGTGATGACTTCTAATATCACTGGTTTATAAGGGGTTATTTTATAATTTGGGTAATTTAAAGGTTTACTTATTAAGTTTTAAGCTTAATGCATCTTGTTAATTGGCCACTAATAAGATTGATTTGGTAAATCTAAAATAAACTTGACAAATGAATTTTAGGTTTCAGCCTTAGACTTAATAGCCCACGATCTTCCTTGAGGATAGATAACCTTTTAATAGATTTCCTTACAGATAGACAGATACCTGTCACCGGGGGCGGGGGTAGCCATAATTGGAACTTAAACTTAATGAATCCATATATTTGGTTGACATAGACATATGGTTCAATTGGGTTAAACTGGGTATTTGCGTCTGACCATCGACAGAGGCTTTCGCATAATTTAGTGTTCCAGGTTAGTAAACCGATTTATTACACAAACATGAAATAACCACTACATCTTTTATAAGATATTAGAAAAATTCACAACCCTTGATAGTTTTTAATATTGAATTTTCTTAAACCTACTTTCGTGCAATTTTATTTGCTTATTTTTAAATTTAAAAATCATCACCATTTCAAATCAATCAATCAACCTGTTAGATACTAGTAATCATTTGACCTCATAAAATAATAGATTAGGTATTAAGTTCTCGTGGGATCGATATTTTTATACTACTTGAACGATACGTGCGCTTGCATTATACGTGTGTGTTTACGCCGGTCAAGTTTTTGGCACCGTTGCCGAGGACTTATTTATCTTTCACTATTAGTTTAGAGGTTAGATACATTTACTTGTATCTAATTCTTTTTACTTATTGCTTTTATTTTCTTGTGTATTAGGTTCTCAAAAACTTCATGAGATGAACCAGAAGCTTTGAACTTCGACCGCTTGACCCAGAAATTGAAAGAACCATCAGATAGTTGAGAAGGGAAATACGAGAAGGCCAATAAGCAATTGTTAACATGGAACCTGAACCTTTGGAAGTTGCACCACCAATTCCTATTCGAGACAGAACCATTCCGGTGGTTGACAGACTCATTTCTTGTATTGTACTTCCTCCCTTACCAGCAAATGCGGGTGACATCAAAACATGCATTCAGATGATTCAGCAATCAGTTCAGTTTGGGGGGAATGCAACTGAAGATCCTAATGCCTACATCAGCAACCTCCTGGGAGTTTGCGGCACTTTCAATTACAACCGAGAAGCTAAAGAAGCAATGAGACTGCTTGTTTTTTGATACTCCTTGAAGGACAGAGCTAAAGCTTGGCTACATTCACTACCAGCAGGTTCTATCATAACTTGGAACACTTTAGCCACCAAATTTCTTGCAAAGTACTTTCCACCAGCCAGAACTGGAAAGCTATGGAATGACATCACATCCTTTGTACAACAAGACTCAGAAACTCTCTACGAAGCTTGGGAAAGGTACAAAGATTTGCTCCGGAAATGTCCTCACCATGAGATTCCAAAATGGCTTCAAGTCCAAACATTCTATAATGGACTTTCTGGACTGATGAGAACCACAATCGATGCTGCTGCTGGAGGAGCTTTAATGGCAAAAGGAGAAGATAAAGCCTGGGACCTAATCGAAGAAATAGCCAACAACAATTCCTTGTGGCCAAAAGAAAGGAGCATGATCCAAAGAATTGCAGGAATTTATGAAAGTGGAGCCAATACAGTAGTCAACGCCAAGCTGGATCAGATATGCAAATTCATGGAGACTCTTACCACTGGATCCACAAGTTCACCATATGGAGGAGCACCAGAGCCGAACCAACTTGAAGAGACGGTGAATTTTGTCAACAATTTCAACAGACATGGGAACAATTCATATTCCATCACCTACAACCCAGGGTGGAGGAATCATCCCAATTTTTCATGGAGCAACAATTCAGGGCAAAAGAACAATCCACCACCTGGATTCCAAAAACAGAACTATCCACCACCTGGATTCCAGTAACATAACAAAGGCCATGAGCAGGCAAATGAACCAGGAATAGCAGAAGTGCTGACTCAGTTAAAAAGTACAATGCTATGTTTCAGAGCCAATCTACTTCCATCAAAGCACTGGAGAATCAAATTGGACAACTGGCCAATGCTCGAAGTTACAGACCGCCAGGTACCCTTCCTAGTAACACAGAGCCAAATCCAAGGAACATGGGAAAGGAGCAATGTCAGGCAATCATGTTAAAAAGCGGTACTAAAATCAACAAATATGTTGGAATCAAAAAAACTGCTGAAGAAGTTCCAAAAGAAACAAAGCAACAAATGGAGGAAAAAGAACAGATCATTCCACCTCCACCTTTTCCTCAGCGTCTTCAGAAAAACAAACTGGACAAGCAGTTTGCTCGTTTCCTGGAGGTGTTCAAAAAGCTGCACATCAACATTCCATTTGCAGAAGCCTTGGAACAAATGTCCAGCTATGTAAAATTCATGAAAGACATTCTTTCACGAAAACGGAGATTGGGAGATTACGAGACGGTAGCATTGACGGAAGAATGCAGTGCTATCATTCAAAGGAAGCTTCCCCCAAAGTTGAAAGATCCTGGCAGTTTTACCATTCCATGCATCATAGGAGAACATAACTTTGGTAAGGCTTTATGTGATTTAGGTGCAAGTGTTAACTTGATGTCTTTTTTCTATTTTCAGGAAACTGCAGATTGGAGAAACAATGCCCGCTTCAGTCTCTCTACAACTTGCTGATAGAACGCTCGTATTTCCAAGAGGCGTAGTTGAGGATGTGCTGGTCAAGGTTGACAAATTCATTTTCTCAGCAGATTTTATTGTCGTTGATATGGAGGAAGAGGCAGACGTGCCAATCATCCTCGGGAGACCATTCTTGGCTACCAGTCGAACCATTATTGATGTACAAAAAAGAGAATTAATCATGAGGGTACAGGACCAAGAAGTAACATTCAATGTTTTCAAGGCCATGAATTTCCCAGATGATGAAAAGAATGAGGAATGTTTCAGACTTGATGTGATGCACATTACCATTCAGAACTCCAATGCAATGCAAAGTTCTACTGACAAACTTAAAACATGTCAATTGCCTGTGGAGCCTGAAGATAATGCGTCTTTTGCACTAAAAAAACCAATTCTTGCACTACAAGCAATAAAAGAGAAAAAGTTCCACAAGCTCAATGAATTGAAGGAATTTCACAATCAGCCTTTTGAGGATGCCAAATTGTACAAAGAAAAGGCCAAGAAGAGACATGATGAGAAGTTAGTGCGCATATAACTAGAACCAGGGCATAAGGTACTGTTAAACAAATCAAGGGTGAAATTCTTCCCATGGAAGCTAAAATCACGGTGGTGAGGTCCATTTGTGATCACCAAGGTTTTACCAGATAGAGCCGTTGAGATACGTGATCCTGACTCCAACAAAATATTCAAGGTTAAAAACAAGCGTGTAAAGCACTACTGGGGAGAATCATTTGAGCGACAAAAAGAAAGTGTTACACTTTCAGATCCAGCCTAACGTTCGAGAAGTCACGTCTAGCTGACGACGTTAAACTTAGCGCTCGTAGAGAGGCAACCCATGCAATTATTGTATATATTGTGATTTGGTGTGTTTTATTTTTGTGTGTTTAATTTTTACAGCTAAAGTCATTTCACGATGGAAGAAGCTCTCGCAAATCTTCGCAAGCAATTTCCTTATCTCCCTCAAAAATCTCTGATGAAAGTCTACAAAGCTCCCTTGGAACGGATGAGGTTACTGATGATCAAAGGTATTCCTACTGACATTTGTTGGATTATTGAAGCACGGGTCCGATTGGCAGGTGAGTCTTCTAACTCTTTTATTTCACATATTTCTGGTTTAGGAAGGAGCACCTATGTTAAAAAGAGAAGAGCCAAAAGAATGTGTTTGTTATAAATGTGCTCGTATGTTTTGTGATACTCGTTGTCGTTCTTTAGGAATGGTGTCTGATAACCGCGAAGATAAGATTAATTTCATTAGGGATGGCTTGAGTAAGGAGTCTTTGGATGATGTTTATCTAAAACTCTTGAGACGCATCCCAGTGGATATGTGTATCAAGAAATTCGTGTGTTATATACACAATTTCAAAAAGAAAGACAACAGTTAAGTCTTGGGAATCTGACTCAAAAAGACCCTGTTTTCCAATTTATAAGAAAATTGGATGGGAAGCTTGTCTCTGACGCATAGACGTCAATCAAGCCTCTACTTTTCTTGTAAATATTATATCTCTTTGTCTTTTCCTAATAATTGTGATTTGTTTTGTTGTTTTCTTTTATTTTCTCCGACAGGATCCAGACCTTTTTGACTATCACTATTTATTTTACCGTTTAACTAATAATTGTCATTTGGTAGGTACTAGTGCTATTATTTTACTCACCCTTTTCAGGTGTTATAAATTCAACTCATCATTGCACTTATGAAGACAACCAGAGTAAAACATGGAAGCCACTTCAAGAAGACGAGTTGAAAACATCTATGTGTTTTACGGTACTAGTGTTGGTGTTAAGCCACAATACGTAGAAGCAGCACAGGAATTGGGTCGAGTCTTAGCTGCAAGGAATATGCACTTAGTATATGGCGGAGGCAATCTTGGACTTATGGGAACGTTTCAAAGGTCGTACAGGAAGGAGGCAGTCACGTTTTGGGAATCATCCCAAAACCTTTGGCAGAGGCAAATCTTATTGAACCATCAAACAGAGAAGAACTGATCATGCCAGGTATGTCTGAACGATTGGTAGAAATGATTAACTGCGCTGATGCTTTTATTGCTTTGCCAGGTGGCTTGGGTACATTGGAGGAAATTTTTACAGTGTTATCTTGGGCGAACCTGAACATACACCAGAAACCGCTTGGACTATACAACGTTGAAGGATTTTATGATTTTCTTTGTGTGTTTCTTGATGATGCCGAGAGAAATGGGTTCGTGTCAAAACCTATGAAAGAACTCCTCTTCACTGCCAGAACTGCTCCGGATCTAATTGACCAAATCTTAGCCTATGAACCACAAATTGACCATATCCTTTCAAAGATAAATTGGTCCGAGGACGATCGTGGTAAGAGGCGCCGGATTAATCTGGATCTTAACCTTTAATTTCCTGTAGAATTTCAGCTAACCAGGTATTATCTTCTAAACGCTTCTTCTATTGTTTAAGACATTGGGGACAATGTCTCATTTAGGTTTGGGGGAGGGAATTAGTTGATCAGTACCTTGTTTTTAGTTTGTGTGTTGTTTTTATTTTTAGTCCAAAATTTTTCGAAAAATACAAAAAAATTGAAAATTTTCAAAATTACAAAAATATTTTGCGTTTTTGTGTTTTTATTTTGACTAAAAATGTGAAATTGGTAAGAGATAGCTGAGTAAGGAGTTTTCACTCTTGAGACGTATCTCAAACCTATTTCGGAACAAGTAATTTTGTTTATTTCATTTTAAATTATTTAATTTGTGAATTCTCCATAATACTGATTAAAATGGATCTTCATATGCTCAGTTGGCAGGTATTATAAAAAAAAAAGTCTGAGATCCCAATTATTAAGTATGTAAGGGTGTTTTAACACATAGTGCCCTAAATCCAACTGGTTTGGGAGTCACTGGCCCAAAGCTCGCTACATGGATCAAAGATGCTGCAAAAATATATATATCTGAAGTCTGAGTAATTAAGTCTGTAGGGGTGTCTTAACTTCTGGTGCCCTTAAGCCAACTGGTTTGGGAACCACCAACTAAACACTCACTATATAGATGGAAGATATTGTATATAAATAAAAAAAATCAAAAATCATAGAAAAAATCAGAAAAATCAGAAAAATTATTCCATTACTACAAAAAGGTATGAATTCTGATAAAACTTTAGGACAAAAATATTACTCTCTTATCAACTGCACTTATGACTGTTGTGGGTAAAAATGAGTTGTTTAATATTTTGTTGGTTGTGTATATGAAGAATGGTAAATATAATCAGAGAATTTACTTATTCAGTAATTTAGAAAGAAAGAAAACAACTAGTAACTTGGAGTTGAAGTTTCACCTGATTAGTCACTAACTTCTTTATTCTCTTTTCTATTGTCTTTTTGCTTTTGTGTGCATTAGTTTCACTACCATTTTACTTTTGTAAAATGTTTGTGGGTATCATTGATGTAAACCCTCACGAGACTACAATCGTCCACTAGGGACACCAAGGGGTTTAAAGGCTTGTTGCATACGCTAAATGCAACCGTGATCCCTACGAAAGTGGCTTAGTTAAATTTTATTTTAAAGATGTTTATGTTATTTTATTCTATGTTTTGCTCGAGGACTAGCAAAATGTAAGGTTTGGGGGTGTGATGAGTGGTAATTATATCACTATTTCCCACTCATTTAACCTAATATTTTGTATAGTTTCTTGGGTTTTGTGAATATTTTGATGTGTTTTGTGTTATTTTGTAGACAAATAAAGTTTCAGGACTCTCTGGAGGTGATTTGGGCCCAAAACAGTGAAAATTGGACAAAAAGGCATTTTGGTAATTTTGGCGCGTCGCAACGCGGAAGCCTTTGGCGTCGCGACGCCTAACATGCACCAAGACTTGCTAACGTGCGCCGGGTCCACAAGTCAGAATCTGAGAAGTTTGACTTTGCTAAGGTGCGTCGTGCCACGTGTCACCATCACAGATGATCTGCTAACGTGCGTCGTGCCACGTGTCATCATCCTACGGTGCCGACAGTTGCCATCGCCACGTGTCGCCATATGTCACTCCATGTGTCTGCCACGTCATCATCAACATCACCGGTTGACCAAGTCAAAGTGCCACGTCATCGCCACGTCATCATCAGCCAATCACAGCGTGCCACGTGTCGCAATTCTATGGTGCCGACAATCACTTTCGCCACGTCAGCTCAATTATTGACTCATTTATCCAAATTGACACGTGGCAGATAATAATCTGACACCAGCCAATCACGAGCCGCCACGTCAGCTCAATCATTCAGCTCCCAGCCGCCTTGCCACGTGTCACCTTATCCAGAATCCCACGTGTCGAGCTCTTAACCTGCCACATCGACAATCACGCGAGTTATGACGCGAGCTGCGTGTCGCGACGCGGACTCCCTACTGACGCCGATAAATAGAGCTCGAAATTTTAGTTTAGATGTACCTTCCTCTCTGAATTCTTTGATGTAAATAGAGAGTTTTCTATCTAGTTTCTTTTAAATTTTAGTTTTGTAATTAATTTTAATTACGTTCTGTAATAATAGTAATTTACTTTCTTTACTTTTACAGTTTTTACTATTCACCATTAGGAGGTAACTTCCCCCTGCTAGGGTGAAAGGTAATTCTTTTACTATCTGAATTTTGATTAATCTCCTTTAAATATAATATATTCACTATTTAAAATATTGACTTAAAAATGATACTGCTATATTGGTCGGTTGGTAATTCATTTTAATCTGGTTTTAATCTAACTAAGAAAGGATACTGCCAGATTGGTCGTTTGGTAATTAAATTTTCTTACCGCCTATATGGCAGGTTTATTTTGGTTCCGCCTTTATGGCTGGTTGGACTTAATTTGACTTAATCAGGATACCGCCTATATGGTTGGTTGGTAAAATAATCACAAGTTAATATATTATATTAAGGGATATATCTAAATAGTAAATAGTAAAAGTTTATCATTTTACCTTAGCATTTTATTTTATTGTAATTTACTTTTCAACTTTTACTTTACCGCAATTACTTTTCAGCATTTTTACTTTATGTCTTTTACTTTCAAGTTTTTACTAGCCCTAGTTATGTGTTGTAACTAAATTAGTTATCTAAGGTTGTGATGACTTCTAATATGACCGGTTTATAAGGGGTTATTTTATAGTTTGGGTAATTTAAAGGTTTACTTATTAAGTTTTAAGCTTAATGCGTCTTGTTAATTGGCCACTAATAAGATTGATCTGGTAAATCTAAAATAAACTTGACAAAGTAATTTTAGGTTTCAGCCTTAGACTTAATAGCCCACAATCTTCCTTGAGGATAGATAACCCTTTAATAGATTTCCTTACATGATAGACATATACCTGTTGGGCGGTGGTAGCCATAATTGGAACTTAAACTTATTGAATCCAGATAATTTGGTTGACATAGACTTATGGTTCAATTGGGTTAAACTGGGTATTTGCTTCTGACAATCGACAGAGGCTTTCGCATAATTTAGTGTTCCAGGTTAGTAAACCGATTTATTACACAAACATAAAATAATCACTTCATCTTTTAAAAGATATTAGAAAGATTCACAACCCTAGATAGTTTTTAATATTGAATTTTCTTAAACCTACTTTCGTGCAATTTTATTTACTTGTTTTTAAATTTAAAAATCATCACCATTTCAAATCAATCAATCAACCTGTTAGATACTAGTAATCATTTGACCTCATAAAATTAATAGATTAGGTTTTAAGTCCTCGTGGGATCGATATTTTTATACTACTTGAACGATATGTACGCTTGCGTTATACGTGTGTGTTTACGCCGGTCACATTCCTGGCCAATAACTACGTATTTTGGGGATATGATTTGGTGTGTAGCTGGGAAAGTTTTACACAGATATGGAATTCACTTCTTCTTATGAGAAGTAGAAGAATATCTTTTTTAAGAATTGATTCGGTACTTGAACAATTTGAGTGCTTAACTCTTCTATTATGAATAGAAAGTTTTATATTCATAATTGTTATGAATTAATTGTTCATTATAGAATCAATGGTGCTTAAGAGACAAAATATTTAGAGGGCTATAACAGACTTATGACCTGACTCTACTTATGACATATTCGTGAAGGGCTATATCCATATGTAATGACTATATCGATGGACACTGAAGTTGTTCGGCTTATTTCTAATATTTCGGGATTATTAGAGCTCGGAACCGTAAGTCCATTTGGTCCCCGAGCTAGCTCGATTAATTGTAGCAAACCTAATATAATTAGATTGTCAAATAATATGCTCACTGTAGGCACTGTATTTTTGTATATAAGTCCTGATGATGAGTCTCACATGGAGACACTACCTCTTTAAATTGTGGAAGTCGCGGGAAACGGACGTCGGAAGGGAAGAGTCAAGACTTGACGTTTTTGTTGGATTTAGTTCGCTTGTTTAGCTTTAGGTTTGCTTGTTGGACCTCTGTTTCAAAACACATCCTTAGCCCAAACCCCCGCAAGACACACACCAAGCCCATACATCACCAAACTACACACCAAGCCCACCAAGACAAGCCAAACTCACGCCCAAACCACTCTAAGCCACGCCCATTTACCTTCCAAAATAACCAAATCACACATTAAACACATGCTAAAATCAAGGCAAATCACATTCCCTAATTAAAAGATACAAATCAAATCTCATCAAACGCTTTACTAATTCGATTAAATTACATTCCCTAATTAAACAAGATCAAATCAAATCATATCCCTAATCAAAAGAGAAAAAATCAAATCAAATTAAAAGACATTCCTAATTAAAAGATATCCCCATAAATGCACATACATTTCCCTATTCGCACAAGGATTACCCTTCATTTGCCTATAAAAAGAAGCCTTAACCCAACCTTGAAACCCCTAGCTCATTCTCACAAAAACACAAAGAAAATAACCTAAGAGATTCACGTCACTCACGCCTTAAACTAAGCCATCACTCACGTAGCAAACAAACTCTCCACAAAGCATCACTCACGTAGCCAGCAAACCACCATGCCACCTGCCTTCAACTCACGTAGCCAACGAACCTTCCACCTGCCTTCAATCCTCGTAGCCACACATCCCCACGTAACCTTCAGCCGAACAGCAAACCCTTCACGCATAAGCATACGCCACTCACCTCACAAATTAGCCCCTCACATTACTACTTTAACACGTCCTCACCACCTTCATGCGCATAAAGCCTTCACGCCACTGCCCTGACCAACCCTGCTGATGAGCGGAAAATATATCAATATTTACCGCCCCTTTTACTTAATATTTTGTTTAGTTTCTCGGGTTTGATGAACGTTTTGATGTGTTTTAGTTTATTTTACAGATAAAATAATATTGGGACACAATGAAATCATTTAGGACGAAATTTAGATCAAATAAGGGCAAAAATTGGACTTGACATATTAATTTTGGAGATTGGAAACTTGAAAGGACGTTTTAACGAAGTGCAGTTTTGGAAATTGCAGATTTGTGCATTTGTCGTATTTTGGGCATAAATGTTTACTCCGATATCGGATTGAGCTGATTCAAGTTCCAGATTAAAGAAGAATCAAAGAGCTACAACTTTTAAAGACAAAATAATTTCGAATTCCGAAGATTTCATGTCCGAAATTGATGAACCATCCAGAAGTGTGTTGTGTGTAATTATTAAAGTCACTTTCAATCATTTTCAAAGCAAAAAAAAAAAATTAATAAATAATAATAAAAATTATCAAATCATCACCAAACATGATAAGAGATTAGTGGAGCAATTAATAATGGATTTGGTGGAGCAATTAGTGGAGTAATTAATAATTGATTTGGTGGATGATTTGATGGAGGCAAAATTTTGCCTATAAATACCAAGCCATTTCATTCGTAAAATTGATACTTTTTCTAAGGAATTCCTTAAGAATACTAAGAAGATTGTATCTTGTTTGTTATTTATAGCTTTTAGTAATTAATTTCCGCTTTCGTACTTTCTTTTCTTTACTTTTCAGTTTTTACTTTCCGCAATTTACTTTTACGTACAGTACTTTTCTTTCTTTAATTTTCAGTTTTTTTTACTTTTCAGTAATGAGGAGGTAACTCCCCTTTGTTGGGGTAAAAGGTAAAACTTTTATTACTAATATTTAGATTAATCTCCCTTAATTATAATATATAAACTAGTTAAAACCTGACTTAACGAGGATACCGCCATATTGGTCGGTTGGTAATTATTTAAATTGGTTTTAACCTGACTAAACTGGATACCGCCTGATTAGTCAGTTGGAAATTAATTATTAATTTGACTTAATCTGGATACCGCCTATATGGCTGGTTGGTAATTATCATACAAAGTTAATATATTATTTTAAGGGAGATATCTAAAATAGAAGTAATAAAAGTGGATCTTTTTACCTCAGCATTTTCTTTTATTGTACTTTTACTTTATTTACTTTTCAGCAATTTACTTTTCAGCATTTACTTTTCAGCAATTTACTTTTCAGCAATTTACTTTTCAGCATTTAATTTTCAGTATTTAATTTCAGCATTTACTTTTCGTCATTTACTTTTCAGCAATTTACTTTTCAGCATTTACTTTATGTCTTTTATTTTATTTAAGTTTTTACTAGCCCTAGTTATGTGTCGTAACTAAGTTAGTTATCTGGGGTTGTGATGAATTCTAATATCACCGTTTTATAAGGGGTTATTTTATAGTTTGGGTAATTTAAAGGTTTATTTATTAAGTCTTAAGCTTAATGCTTCTTGTTGTCTGATCACCAATAAGATTGATGTCGTAAATCTAAAATGAACTAGACATAGGGATTTTAGGTATCAGCCTTAGACTTAATAGCCCACGATCTTCCATGAGGATAGATAACCCTTTAATAGATTTCCTTACAGGATAGACATATACCTGTCGGGCGGGGATAGCCATAATTGGAACTTAAACTTAATGAATCCAGATAATTTGGTTGACATAGACATATGGTTCAATTGGTTTAAACTAGGTATTTGCGTCTGACCATCGACATAGGCTTTTGCATAATTTCGTGTTCCAGGTTAGTAAACTGATTTATTACACAAACATAAAATAATCACTTCATCTTTTAAAAGATATTAGAATGATTCACAACCCTAGATCTTTGTGTCTTTTGTTATTTTCCTTAGTATTTGCTTTTGTCTTTTTATTTATTTATTTATTTTGCAAAACTACAATCAACCAAATCAATCAAGCAATCATTCTCTTCACCCTTAATTAGATATTTGTAAATATATAGATTCAATAATTAATAACAGCAGTAGGAATTAAGTCCTCGTGGGATCGATATTTTTATACTACTTGAACGATATGTGCGCCTGCGTTATACATGTGTGTTTACGCCGGTCAAGTTTTTGGCGCCCTTACCGGGGACTTATTTTTCTTGAGTTATTAATTTTGAAGCTATCTAATTTACTTGTATCTAATTTTTTTTATTTTTATCTGTAATTTTTATTCTTTTGTTTCCAGGTGATTGAAAAATGGAACATTATTGGGAGATTGAGAGATCACGAGCTTTACTAGAAGATACACCCCAAATCTGGGAGCAACAGTCCGGTTTTCTGAGGCCTGTTGTCTAGCCCAACAACTATCACTGGATGCCAGAACCAAATAATACCACATTTGCTCAACAGAATGCAATGGGGAGATGTGACATATGTGATGGTAACCACCCTAGAGATTATTGCGAATACAACTACCATCCAGGGTGGCATAGCTATCAAGATCCTTCATGGTATGACGAGCCATCACATTTCACAGAACCACATTTTCCATCTTATCCACCACCCACCTGTTGGTTTATTCTAAGGTCCCAAGATCAAACAAGACATGAAAACATGCGTGAATACATCAATGGAGGTAGCGGAATACTCACATTGATCGGTTGAGTCGATTTGAAGACGAATCAAGCCATTTTCTTCACTGCCTTTCACGCCCACTGGTGGCAGTCCACTGCCCTGCAAAACAGAAATTTGAGTGAAGAAACGGAGCTCCGAGCTTCGTCCGATGGATCCCGGCTCATGGGTGAACCTCCCTACCACCTTCGCAAGACTCGTAGTGTGCTAGCACTTGCGGTTTTCACCATGAAAACCCAACTCTTGCTTCCCTATTGCTCACGCCCAAACTGGTTCAAAACCAGTGAACAATAACCACTTTAGGCGTGAGAGAGATGAGAGAGTTTGAGAGAAAATGTGTTGTCAATTAAATTTTTTTGTTACAAAAAATCAATTTATATTCATGCCATAATAATTATTAAATTAATAATAAACTTATGACACAAATCATGCAATGGGTTAGAGTGTCAAACACTCAATTTCCATGCAAAACCATTGAGTGCATTGTACACTATCTCCATGCAATGCATTAGAATTAAATAATGCATAATATGACATGTGTCATGTGGGCCCCACACGTTTCCAAATGAAAGTGGGCCCACGTGCACTCACGCGTTCGGGTTCGATATTTCCGAAATACCAAACTTACGTCGCGACGTTTAATTAAATCGAATTTAAATAAATAATTGCGCCTAGCGAAATTATTATTTACGTCGCTAACGAATTAATTCTAAATTAACTCGTTTGCCCGAATTAAAATCTAATTTTAATTTCGTGTCGAAATCGAATTTCGATTATTATATCGAATATAATAATTTTATCGATAAATTCCAAATTAATCGTTCTCTCTCTTTAGACGACATTTTATCCCGGATAAAATATCTCCGTTATTAATCCTAGATTAATTTTCTCTCTCTTCTGTATAATCCCAGATTATTCAAGAGTGCGAGTTGTGCGTCATCGGTGGATTATCGGGAAGCGACCCATGAGATCTCCGGATAAGTTGGCAGTAAATACGGTCGTCGGAGTATCCGAATCACGTACGTACCAAGTACTACGTTCTACCGATTTACGAGACAAGGTCGACTCCTAGCAAACCACCAAGTCATCCCAATTCTCCGGACATATCCTATTAAGAATATTTAGATCTGTATCAAGCGTAGTATACGATTGTATTATGCATATTGGTCCAGTATCGGATAATCACGTGCTAGGGCTGGGGCTGGATAAGTGTCTGCCCCGTCCGAAACACATATCAGATGTCTGGTAACTAGTCTCTATAATCGGATATTCATGACCTGGTCATAATATCACGATTGGATGCGCATCACTTAAGAGCACTAATACCGTATCCTGCGTGACATCATCTCCACTATGACTGGAGTGACACTTCCGTCTTGACATCACATCCAATACACTACGACTCTCTGATAAACCCAGAAGTGGTGTACACAGAACCGTTTAAAGTCCCCCAACCACCAAAACCAAAGTTTACCGATTGTCGTAAGTATTAGCGATGCAAGTCTCAGGTTAAGACTATACACACCTACCTTGATTTCGGCCTCCCATAGACACCTAGTCATAATACCAATGGGATTCCGAAGGGTCTATCCAGAGCGAAGCTGTTTCCCGTACCATCGGTGAAACACGACCTCCTATCGCACTTGTACAAGTATCCAATACTTATATATATGAGAACTATGCCGTTGTGCCCTCACAACGCGCACAAGTGCAATACTAGCCTATTCCGCATTATCGATGTCCAGTCTCGATAATACTACGGCTAGGGATATTTAATGATTAATCCTTCGTGGACTGATACTGTCTCATATCATCTCAATCCAGGAACTAATCATAGGGATCTCTCTTCATTTATATATCTATGGTGATCTAATCACAAATGACGAGAGTGCAATTTCCTTGTTACATAGTTAATTTGCTACAGCAACACAATGATCTGTGCAATAGTGACGCTATGGGTCATATTATCCAACAATCTCCCACTTGGCACATAGCCAGTCACTCGAGTGTCCTACACCCGAACTATGTAAGGTTCGCTCAAATTGCTGAGGAAAGGTTTTCGTCAGCGGATTTGTTTGATTATCGTTTGACGCGATTTATACGATCATCACATCGCCACGATGTATGATCCGAACGAATCAGATGATATAGAAGTATATATCTGGATCGTCGATGAGACCTTTAATTCCTTAGCCTGTGCTGACGCCTAGCTCAGCTGCTAACAGAACTATATCTAATCTAATTAGATTTATTTTTGATCCAAATGGCTTCTATTGCTGCCTCAGCTGCAGCAATAATCCGCATTTGTTGTTTATTCGGCAACAGTTATCTTGCTTGGAAGATTTCCAGCTCACTGTCCCGTTACTCAAACTTTATAGTACCGCAGTATTTATCGTTTGGAAACTTGCTACAGTGATCCCAGTCACTTCAAGTTCTCCTTCTCCATAGTAAAAGATAGCATCTTTAGTCTCAGAGATACTAACAGATGTTCTTAACTTCAATCCAGTGACTATCACTTGGATTGACCCGATTGTGACTCCATATGCTCGAAGCGTATGAGACACCAATACAAGTACATTTTAAATGTACAATTTCCCAGAGAGTGTTAACAACTCCAAATCTATCCCAGTAGATCTTTATTCCTTGAATAAAGGTTGTTACTCCCCAGAATTCTACGGAGAATTTCTATGAAAGAATATTTATGAAAACCAAGCTTTCACCAATTGTTTTATGGGAATTTCACTGTTAGTGCAATCTCCCACTAACCTCCTTATATACACAAGAATTATTTCGTTTTGAGTCAAATCATAAACCATTATGATTATTTCAAAACGTCAGTTCCAAGAACCTTATGCTTGCATTGATCCAAACATGGATCGAATAACCCGCAAACCTTGTTTGTCGGTTATACAAAATCGTCAGGATGTTGTAAACATCCTCCAAAAGGTTTCCTTTTCAGGAAAGCGATTTTGATTTGTAACTGACATATTTCATAAATGAAATATACAGTTATCAACAAGCATCTTCAAAATGGATTCATGGCACTTTGCCATAACAGAGAGTCGATACCTTGTATCACTTCCTCAAAACGTAGTCGGATGGTACACCACCATAAGATTAACATCTTTATGAGGTGAGATCAGAAACCCATACTCTAGGTTGTTTTCTGACTCTATCCGATCTACGAGTTTCTTGTGTATTTGAAGATTAATGGTATAGTTTCATCATAGATTAACTATTTGTGTTCCATTAAGGACTTCGTGCCTTGAACAGTATTACTCCGATTTTCATCGAGTATCACTATCCTCCCACTGACCACTGCATATCGGTATTTCTCTCAGGAAAACCGCATGGTGAGCAACAATCACATTGTTCTCATGTGGGATTTATAAGTACTATATTTAAGGTTTCCCTTAGGATAACCTATATTGGCACTTATCCAATTTGGGTCCTTACTTTGGTATCAACCAAACGTTATGCCTGGCATACCCAAATTATCAGGAATGAGAAACCTCGTTTCTTCCCTGTTCATATCCTATATGATATCTGTCAAACAGATTTATATGGAACCTTATTCTAAATAAGTTTTGCACTGTTAATACATATCCTGTTGAAGGAAATAGTAGCTCAGAGCGACTCGTGATAAAACCTTATCATGTCCAACAAAAATTCGGTTTTAGTTCGGACACACCGTCTAACTGACGTGTCTCGAGAGGAGTCCTCATCTGAAAGATACCATACTCTTTCATGTACGTATGAAACTTATTGCTTAAGTATTTTCCATTACGTATTACCGTGGCGGAATAACACTATAGCCGGTCTGTTTGTCTACTTCGTGTCGAAACTCTAAAGTTTCCGATCTGTGTTCTTCAAAAGAAACACATAACCATAACGTGATGTCACATCCGTTAAGGTCACGAAATATTCATGTTCACATCTAGCCTAGCTAGATATGGGCCCACTTACTTCACCATGAATAGGGCTAACAGATCGGTGGCCCTTTTACTATTACCAAGTAAATAGTATTTTAGGTATTTTACCTAATAAACTAGATTCGTAGACCTTATTTAAATAGTCAATCAGTCCTAGTACCCACTCTTAAAAAGTGTGGATATACGAGTCTCTTTAATTGTGTCCCAGACAACAATGCCACAAATAAGTCTCTATTGATCAAATCAATTTGAGCTATTTATTTGTCATTTTATATGTTTGAGATTTTTCTTTATATTCAAAATATAAATTCTGTTATTTACATCCAATGTATTTATCTCAGTATCATCTTTATATAATGAAACACTTAGTGTTCTATAATATAAAGGTTTTATCCGCAATGGATTAAACACTGATATAGAGATAATGTCTCTAGTTAAACTAGTTACATAATAACATTTCCTAAGTTAAGTACATACCCAAAGGGTAGTTCCTAAACTTAGGTATCTACGGTCGAAACAGCGACTTTCGTCCCGTTTCCAATTCGCAGAGAAATCTCGGCTGAAGGCAGTATCCAGCTCACAGCGGATTCTGAACGTCAATACATATTTGTATTATGTACCACACTAAGTATTTAAAATCTAATTTTAATACTAGTGTGAACATAACTTGACAAATATTTTTAAAGTTAGAGCCTCGCCCTTTCTTTAATTCCTTCGTGTCTTCCATATCCAAATGGTAGTCACTTTGGGATATGTCAATTATCCTTTTCAATATTTCACAACCTTTGCCCAAGCCTTGGGTTTCGGAATATCGAAACGATGTGCACCTTGTGCTACATGCCCAATTGCAAACTTTGACTTTTCTCCACTAGAATAGTCAATTAATTCTCCAAGAATTATAATTGCAATTTTAATACTTTAAATCTAAAGATAGATTTATTGTAAGTATATTAATTAAGCACTAAAGTCATCATCACAGAAATCTTCCAAAGACTTTATGCTCTACTATTTGCTTAATTATGGGCTTAGTATAATAATAGTTATTTATCAAATAAATTAACCTAGTATTAATTCCAATTGAAAATTAAATCATTTAAAACATTTAATCCAAGGATTAATATTTAAATATTCAACCTTTCAATATTTCATGATTTTAATAGTCCAACTATTTAATCAATTTTAATAAGGTACTATTTATTATAATGATTACAATAATCCAATTATTTAATCAACTATAATTTTAATATTGATTACTATAATCCAATTATAAAATCAACTATCACTTTAATTCAATTATATTGATTACTATAATCCAATTATAAAATCAACTATATATATTGAATGAGTTTGTATATAGTCCAACTATATATATTTTTAAAACAACATAAAATATTAGTCCAACTAATACTTTTGATTAATACGACGAGTAAAATATAAATGAGCGTGTTAAGCGATTAATTGAACGAATGTTGCAAATTCATACTTGCCTCCCACTATTTTTCGTCGAGCCTCTAACCCTCTGTGGAGTACTCGGGAACCGTGTTTCCTAGTGGGCTAGGATCCTATTAAATAACACACAACCTTGACTTTGGCCAAAAAAGCTGTATGCTATTTAACTAGGTAGATCTCACAGATCAATTGGATCCAATCCAATTCCTAGATCCGGTTAGGTGGACATCCAAGTCCGAAACATATGTATAATGTCAATGTATCCATTACATTTTCCTAACCCTATCCTCCGAATCATCTAGGCCTTGGCTTTGGCCAAAAACAAACCTAATGATTCCAGTTAAGCGGGACCCATTGACGAGGAAAGTTTCGTAATCAATGTCATTGGACAAAAAGTGATCTTGATTTGGCCAATAAAAATCACGATTTGGACAAGACACCGATATGCAACAAAACTCTCATGATTCAAGTACATCCTTGATTGACAAAGGTCTTGACTTTGGTCAATAAAAACCCATGCCAATTCGGATCTTGAACAAGAATCATTCAATAGAAGGATATTGCTTAATATAGATTGAGGGATTTTCGCGTGCAAATTGGCTACCAATTTAATTATCTTTGTTAGGTCTCATCATCATACACCCTTAAACATGCATTCTAAATACATAATAAAGCGAGTATGAAATAAAATAATAACGATATGCGGATGGATACTTTACACATTGATCCTAGATCAAATCTCTTCCTTTCTCACTCAAGCTAGCACTTGTACTACTTCTACCCGTTACACTACACTTCTAAAGAAACCTCATATACATAGAGGGGAATAGGTGAGAAGAGAATACAAAGAGAAAGAAGGTGATAAGGCTGGACACGCAGGTCCAATTTAATAAATCGAATTTATTACAACAATTTCTAAAATTGCCCACCCATCTAATATCCATCCGATATGCATTATTCATTCAACACAACCATGTATCACACACATAAGCATGCTATCAATCAATCTAATCAAATTAATTAATCTGATAATTAAGTGATCATCCAATGTTCAAACAACGATTTGATTTTGTTCGAGTCAAACTCATTTTTGCGAATAAGTACTCAAAGTACGAATTCATGAATTAAATTAAACTACATCATTAATCAAATTTAACATGTATTTAATACTAATTCATTATTCAATTCAAAATTAAACATTACACTTTATTTAAAAACCTTTACGATTTAAATTCCAAATTCAATCGCGTCGGGACTCAAAGCCCGATTAACGTCCAACGTCAATTTCAATTGAAGTCCAATGGGCTTTAACTAATTTCTTTAGGCATGGGCTTCGGCAACCAAAGCCCAATAGTGGAATCACCCAAAATGCCTTAGAAATCAATTTCGGCCCATTAGGCCCAATTAAACATTAAAGGTTCATCATAGTCGCAATTGGGCTTTATGGTTAAGGTTTTGGGCCCAATTGGATCCAATCCACTTGGCCTAAACCAAACTTGATAAATCAAGCCCAAAAGGCCCAATTACAACAATTCAAGCCCAAATCCAATTTTAAGCTAAATAATTAAATTACACTAATCCAATTACGCAATTTAATACCTAAAGTGCATTACATGATTAATCGACTAAATCAATATTTTTAAAACACCAAATTAGTCTTATTAATCATATTCAATTCATTATCATATGTCAAACACACTAAATGAAAAATCAACCCATTTACATGCTTTCATGCTCTCGGCCAAGGAGGGATTTTGTGTCCGATTCGGTTTCGATCCAATCAAACCTACAATCGACATTAAATCACCATCCGATTTGATTTCATACACATCCAATGTCACAAAACCAAAATTACCAAGACATTAGGGCAATGATACATTCGGCCATGGTAAGGAATTTGGGGTTTTTGTCCAATTCGAAATCCAATCCAATTCGATTCAAATTAACATCAACCTAATCGATTCTAACTCATCAAATGAATTAAAAAACAAAAAATCCAAGATCCCAAAAATCATCAAACCATTCGGCCAACACATCCATTTTGGGGGGAAAATAATTCCAAATCACTTTTCATCAAATTAGTCCAACCAAGATGAAATTAAACATGTTATAAGCATACTCAAACAAACAATTTATTCAAATCATGCTCAAATCACATTTACCCACAATTTTTAAATCCCTAAAATTTCATGCTTGCAACATTAGCTCTTGATGCCATTGTTGGTTTATTCTAAGGTCCCAAGATCAAACAAGACATGAAAACATGCGTGAATACATCAATTAATTGACTATTCTAGTGGAGAAAAGTCAAAGTTTGCAATTGGGCATGTAGCACAAGTGCACATCGTTTCGATATTCCGAAACCCAAGGCTTGGGCAAAGGTTTGTGAAATATTGAAAAGGATAATTGACATATCCCAAAGTGACTACCATTTGGATGGAAGACACGAAGGAATTAAGAAAGGGCGAGGCTCTAACTTAAAAATATTTGTCACATTGATACTCACATTGATCGGTTGAGTCGATTTGGAAGACGAATCAAGCCATTTTCTTCACTGCCTTTCACGCCACTGGTGGCAGTCACTGCCCTGCAAAACAGAAATTTGAGTGAAGAAACGGAGCTCCGAGCTTCGTCCGATGGATCCCGGCTCATGGGTGAACCTCCCTACCACCTTCGCAAGACTCGTAGTGTGCTAGCACTTGCGGTTTTCACCATGAAAACCCAACTCTTGCTTCCCTATTGCTCACGCCCAAACTGGTTCAAAACCAGAGAACAATAACCACTTTAGGCGTGAGAGAGATGAGAGAGTTTGAGAGAAAATGTGTTGTCAATTAAATTTTTTGTTACAAAAAATCAATTTATATTTATGCCATAATATTTTATAAATAATAATAAAACTTATGACACAAATCATGCAATGGGTTAGAGTGTCAAACACTCAATTTCCATGCAAAACCATTGAGTGCATTGTACACTATCTCCATGCAATGCAATAGAATTAAATAATGCATAATATGACATGTGTCATGTGGGCCCCACACGTTTCCAAATGAAAGTGGCCCACGTGCACTCACGTGTTCGGGTTCGATATTCCGAAATACCGAACTTACGTCGCGACGTTTAATTAAATCGAATTTAAATAAATAATTGCGCCTAGCGAAATTATTATTTACGTCGCTAACGAATTAATTCTAAATTAACTCGTTTGCCCGAATTAAAATCTAATTTTAATTTCGCGTCGAAATCGAATTTCGATTATTATATCGAATATAATAATTTTATCGATAAATTCCAATTAATCGTTCTCTCTCTTTAGACGACATTTTATCCCGGATAAAATATCTCCGTTATTAATCCTAGATTAATTTTCTCTCTCTTCTGTATAATCCCAGATTATTCAAGAGTGTGAGTTGTGCGTCATCGGTGGATTATCGGGAAGCGACCCATGAGATCTCCGGATAAGTTGGCAGTAAATACGGTCGTCGGAGTATCCGAATCACGTACGTACCAAGTACTACGTTCTACCGATTTACGAGACAAGGTCGACTCCTAGCAAAGCACCAAGTCATCCCATTCTCCGGACATATCCTATTAAGAATATTTAGATCTGTATCAAGTGTAGTATACGATTGTATTGTGCATATTGGTCCAGTATCGGATAATCACGTGCTAGGGTTGGGGCTGGATAAGTGTCTGCCCCGTCCGAAACACATATTGGATGTCTGGTAACTAGTCTCTATAATCGGATATTCATGACCTGGTCATAATATCACGATTGGATGCGCATCACTTAAGAGCACTAATACCGTATCCTGCGTGACATCATCTCCACTATGACTGGAGTGACACTTCCGTCTTGACATCACATCCAATACACTACGACTCTCTGATAAACCCAGAAGTGGTGTACACAGAACCCGTTTAAAGTCCCCAACCACCAAAACCAAAGTTTACCGATTGTCGTAAGTATTAGCGATGCAAGTCTCAGGTTAAGACTATACACACCTACCTTGATTTCGGCCTCCCATAGACACCTAGTCATAATACCAATGGGATTCCGAAGGGTCTATCCAGAGCGAAGCTGTTTCCCGTACCATCGGTGAACACGACCTCCTATCGCACTTGCACAAGTATCCAATACTTATATATATGAGAACTATGCCGTTGTGGCCCTCACAACGCGCACAAGTGCAATACTAGCCTATTCCACATTATCGATGTCCAGTCTCGATAATACTACGGCTAGGGATATTTAATGATTAATCCTTCGTGGACTGATACTGTCTCATATCATCTCAATCCAGGAACTAATCATAGGGACCTCTCTTCATTTATATATCTATGGTGATCTAATCACAAATGACGAGAGTTCAATTTCCTTGTTACATAGTTAATTTGCTACAGCAACACAATGATCTGTGCAAATAGTGACGCTATGGGTCATATTATCCAACACCACCTACAATGATCTTCATCAACAATCAGAACAATCATAGGAAGATTAGATGATTGACATGCCCAAAGATTGGGTCAAGAAACAAGACGAAAAGTTGGATACACTGCTTGAAACATGCCAGAATCAATTTGAAAGTATTCAGAGACAATCAGAATACATTCAGAGACTGACAGATCAAACGAGACAATTACCTCAAGAAGAATTATCAGATGAAACTGACAAAGCCTTCGAGTACCCAGAGATCCACAATGACACCTTAACAGAGGAGGAGGCTGAGCCGTATCAACAACCAGAGGTATCGGTTCAGGAGCCTGAACCGGTAAAGTCTCGATTTGACTTTTATTATTCAGATTTTGACAAGGATGAGGCTGATCTATTTGTACCAACTGCACCAACAATGGAGGATCAAACTTTTTCAATCCTCAAAATGAAGATCTTTGAGCATGTTTTACCATGATGTTTGATGAAGATCTACCTGAACCATCCATTCTAGTCATATAAGAGGATGAAGACCTAATGTCAAAAACATCTGTACATCCTCAGGCAGACCATTTTGGAGCATGTTTTTCATAGATGACAGATGAAGAACTGAACGAGGAAATTTTAAAATTCATCTGTGAAGAAAATGTGGAGCAAGATGCAGAGCAAATGGAGGAGCAATTGTCAGACAAAATTGAAGATCCAGTGAATTCAGGAGAAACATCTTTGTATCGGGGAGTACAAATCAAAGATATCACCCAGAAGCTTGACAGAATGGAACTTTCATTCCAAGTCAAGCACCATACGAGACCTCCTGATTTTCTTTCTTTCTTTTCAGGAATCACTGCATCAACAAAGATCAAAAAGGTGGCACAAACACTAAATGGGACAAAAAAATTTATGCTACCTTATCATTGGAAAACCATTCAAAAGCAACGCTCATGGGATTGTCTTTAATTGGACATCCAAAACAACGCTGAAACCTCATTAACAGATGGATTTCAGTCACGTCTGGCTTAAGACGAAAAATTTAGCGCTAGCAGGGAGGCAACATATGCAATTTGTTGTAATTTCTGTTTTTATATTTTGTGTATACATATTGTAGAGTTTAAAATTTTCTGTGTTATTTTTGTAGGGAAAAGCTCAACCAAAGCATAAGACAGAAGGAATGGTGTTTGGAAAAAATAAGAGATAATTCTTTAGAGATGGCTGAGTAAGGAATGGATTCTTGAGACGCATCCTAATGAATTTATACTAAGCGAGTGGTGTATTGCGTACACAATTCTGTTGCCTTAATAATTGTTTTGATTTGCTTTTCTTTTGTTATTTTCTTTTATAGACAAAATCCAGAATTTTTGACCTTTCATGATTCATTTTGTTGTTTAGCTAACAAGCTTCCTTTTGAAGATATTAGTGCTATTATTACTCACCCGTTTCAGGTACTATAAATTCAGCTCGTCATTGCACTTTGGAAGGCATCCTGATTTTAAAAAGAATATATGAAAATGGAAGCCATTTCAAGAAGACGAGTTGAAAACATCTGTGTGGTTTGCGGTAATAGTGTTGGTGTTAAGCCACAATACGTAGAAGCAGCACAGGAATTGGGTCGAGTCTTAGCTGCAAGGAATATGCACTTAATATATTGCGGAGGTAATCTTGGACTAATGGGTATCGTTTCAAAGGCTGTACAGGAGGGAGGCAGTCACGTTTTGGGAATCATCCCAAAACCCTTGGCAGAGGAAAATCTTATTGGATCATCAAACTGAGAGGAACTGATCGTGCCAGGTATGTCTGAACGACTGGTAGAAATGATTAACTGTGCTGATGCTTTTATCGCTTTGCCAGGTGGCTTGGGCACATTGGAGGAAATTTTTATAGTTCTATCTTGGGCGAACCTGAACATACACCAGAAACCGCTTGGACTGCTTAACGTTGATGGATTTTATGATTTTATTTGTGTGTTTCTTGATGATGATTGGAGAAATGGGTTCGTGTCGAAACCTTTAAAAGAACTCCTCTTTACTGCCAGAACTGCTCCGGATCTAATAGACCAACTCTTAGCCTATGAACCACAAATTGACCCTGTCCTTTCAAAGATAAATTGGTCCGAGGATGATCGTGGAAAGAGGCGTCGTGTTAATCTGGATCTTAACCTTTAATCTCCTGTAGAATTTCAGCTAACCAGGTATTATCTTCTAAACTCTTCTTCTACTGTTTAAGACATTGGGGACAATGCCTCATTTAGGTTTGGGGAGGGAATTAGTTGATCAGTTTCTTGTTTTTAGTTTGTGTTATTTTTATTTTTAGTCCTAAATTTTTTCGAAAAAAAAAATACAAAATTGAATTGAAAAATTTTCAAAAATTACAAAAATATTTTGCGTTTTTGCGTTTTTATTTTGACTAAAAATGTGAAATTGGTAAGAGATAGCTGAGTAAGGAGTTTCCACTCTTGAGACGTATCTCAAACCTATTTCGGAACAAGTTAATTTTTATTTATTTCCTTTTGAATTATTTAATTTGTAAATTCTCCATAAAATTGACTAAAATGGATCTTCATATGCTCAGTTAGCAGATATATCAACATGCATAGTAACATACGGACATGAGTTAAAATTGAACGTTTGTAAAATTCAGTGCTCTAGTTTAATTGGAGGAAGCATCTCAAAAAGCAATGGAGTAAAAAAAAATTTGAGATCCGAGTTATTAAGTCTGCAAGGTATTTTAACACCTAGTGCCTTAAAACCAACTGGTTTGGGAGTCACTGGCCCAAAGCTCGCTACATGGATCAAAGATGCTGCAAAATGAGTTGTTTAATGTTTTGTTGGCTTGTATATGGAGAATGGTAAATAAAATCGGAGAATTTACTTATTTAGTAATTTAGAATGAAAGAAAACAACTAGTAACTTGGAGTAGAAGTTTCACCTGATTAGTCACTAACATCTTTATTCTCTTTTCGCTTGTCTTTTTGCTTTTGTGTGCATTAGTTTTATTATCTTTTTACTTTTGTAAAACGTTTGTGGGTATCATTGCTGTAAGCCTTCACGAGACTATAACTCCTCCACTAGGGACACCTAGGGGTTTAAAGGCTTGTTGCATATGCTAAATGCAACCGTGATCCCTACGAAAGTGGCTTAGTTTAATTTTAATTGTTTCTTGTATTTTATTTTGTTGTTTTGCTCGAGGACTAGAAAAATGTTAGGTATGGGGGTGTGATGAGCGGAAAATATCAATATTTACCGCCCCTTTTACTTAATATTTTGTTTAGTTTCTCGGGTTTGATGAACATTTTGATGTGTTTTAATTTATTTTGCAGATAAAATAATATTGGGACACAATGAAATCATTTACGACGAAATGTGGGTCAAATAAGGGCAAAAATTGGACTTGACTTATTAATTTTGGAGATTGGAAACTTGAAAGGGCGTTTTAACGAAGTGCAGTTTTGGAAATTCCAGATTTGCGCATCTGTCGTATTTTGGGCATAACGTTTTACTCCGATATCGGATTGAGCTGATTCAAGTTCCAGATTAAAGAAGAATCAAGAGCTATAACTTTTAAAGACAAAATAATTTTGAATTCTGAAGATTTCATACCCGAAATTGATGAACCATGCAGAAGTGTGTGTGTGTAATTATTAAAGTCACTTTCAATCATTTTCAAAGCAAAAAAATAAATTAATAAATAAATAATAAAAATTATCAAATCATCACCAAACATGATAAGAGATTAGTGACGTAATTAATAATGGATTTGGTGGAGCAATTAGTGGAGCAATTAATAATTGATTTGGTGGATGATTTGATGGAGGCAAAATTTTGCCTATAAATACCAAGCCATTTCATTTGTAAAATTGATACTTTCTTCTAATGAATTCTTTAAGAATACTAAGAAGATTGTATCTTGTTTGTTTATTTATAGCTTTTAGTAATTATTTTCCGCTTTCGCACTTTTTTTCTTTACTTTTCAGTTTTTACTTTCCGTAATTACTTTTACGTACAATACTTTTCTTTCTTTACTTTTCAGTAATGAGGAGGTAACTCCCCTTTGATGGGGTAAAAGGTAAAACTTTTATTACTAATATTTAGATTAATCTCCCTTAATTATATATATAAACTAGTTAAAACCTGACTTAACGAGGATACCGCCATATTGGTCGGTTGGTAATTATTTAAATTGGTTTTAACCTGACTAAACTGGATATCGCCTGATTGGTCGGTTGGTAATTAATTATTAATTTGACTTAATCTGGATACCGCCTATATGGCTGGTTGATAATTATCATGGAAAGTTAAAATATTATATTAAGGGAGATATCTAAAATAGAAGTAATAAAAGTGGATCTTTTTACCTCAGCATTTTCTTTTATTGTACTTTTACTTTATTTACTTTTCAGCAATTTACTTTCAGCATTTACTCTTCAACAATTTACTTTCAGCAATTTACTTTTCAGCATTTAATTTTCAGTATTTAATTTCAGCATTTACTTTTCGTCATTTACTTTTCAACAATTTACTTTTCAGCATTTACTTTATGTCTTTTATTTTATTTATGTTTTTACTAGCCCTAGTTATGTGTCGTAACTAAGTTAGTTATCTGGGGTTGTGATGAATTCTAATATCACCGTTTTATAAGGGGTTATTTTATAGTTTGGGTAATTTAAAGGTTTATTTATTAAGTCTTAAGCTTAATGCTTCTTGTTGTCTGATCACCAATAAGATTGATGTGGTAAATCTAAAATGAACTAGACATATGGATTTTAGGTATCAGCCTTAGACTTAATAGCCCACGATCTTCCATGAGGATAGATAACCCTTTAATAGATTTCCTTACAGGATAGACATATACATGTCGGGCGGGGATAGCCATAATTGGAACTTAAACTTAATGAATCCAGATAATTTGGTTGACATAAACATATGGTTCAATTGGGTTAAACTGGGTTTTTGCGTCTAACCATCGACAGAGGCTTTTGCATAATTTCGTGTTCCAGGTTAGTAAACTGATTTATTACACAAACATAAAATAATCACTTCATCTTTTAAAAGATATTAGAATGATTCACAACCCTAGATCTTTGTGTCTTTTGTTATTTTCCTTAGTATTTTCTTTTGTCTTTTTATTTATTTATTATTTTTCAAAACTACAATCAACCAAATCAATCAAGCAATCATTCTCTTCACCCTCAATTAGATATTTATAAATAAATAGATTCAATAATTAATAACACAGTAGGAATTAAGTCCTCGTGGGATCGATATTTTTATACTACTTGAACGATACGTGCGCTTATGTTATACGTGTGTGTTTAAGCCGGTCACCTGCCCTCACGCAACACACCCTTGCACAAATAGCCCTTCACGTCTGGACTCTCACAGCCCTCCATTGCCGCCAAAAACAACACCAAATCACCCCTGAAAACTGCACCAAAATTATCCCGAAAATGCACCATTAAATCACCCCCAAAACAGTCATGTATTACCGTAAAACAGTAAGCCTAAACCGTGATCAGAAACACCGTAAAACGGAGAAAAATCAGCAGCCCAAACTGCGAAACAGCGATGGAAAATGTTGAACCAGTGAACCGGAGGAGTTGCGGAGCATCAACCCTTCCGACGGCCGTGTAACGTACTTCCGAGAGACGACTAAAAAGGTTAGACCTGAGGGCACCCCTTTTATTTATTATTCTTTATTTTTTATTTATTTTATCACTTTATTTCGCATGAGTATGGTGGATTGGTGCATGATGTGATTTTTGGATGCACGGAATATGTGTTCTCTCTTGTGGTATATCGGATGGAAACCCGGACGTAAATTTCGTAGCCGAATCTGAATGGACGGTATTGCGGTCTGCACTCAGGATACAACTCCACGTACCACTTGAGAGACACACATATTTCATCTCATCCAACCTTGTGTTCGAGCATGATTTATTCTAGTATGTTATTTATTTTTAAGCATGATTATGTTATTTCTTTATGCATGATTTAGTTATTTGCTTTCGCATTAGGAGTTTAATATACGTTTATGTTTAGATTGTTATTTATTCGTTTGTGTTTGATGAATCAATATGTTCACGAGATTATTGTGTGATATCGTTTGTTTGCCGTTATGATTACTTACTTTTGAAGCATGCAAACTTAGACATAGGATTTATTTTTATGAATGGGAACTAGATCTAGGTTACTCTTGAATGTATATGTTGCGTAGATTTGGTTAAGTTATTGAACAAATCATTTCATTACAAGTGGCATAAGTAAGGGACCATTCTGAACCCAACGGTTTGAGGTCTTCCCTTGCGAGGGGTGAGTGCGGCCTTAAATCATTTTCCCGATTCACACCGGTGGCGACTCCTTTATTCGCCGGTTTAGTCCCCCACGGGCTACTCCGTACTCCCAACTAGGCCACGAGCCTAGAACAGCGTCGTCAAGTTCTATGTCCTACAGTCTGGCGACTCCACTGGGGACAAAGAATCGGCCCCGAAATAATAACTTATAGTGATTATGATTTGTGCTTTAGTTAATCGCATCTATAGTGGGTTGAGGGGGTTTAATCAAAGGCATTGTTAAGGCTAGGTGATAGTTTGGTGTCTTCCTTCATTCACTACCTTTCTATAAGGAAAATTTGTGAAGGCACCTAGACAATCATTACATGTAGCTTGTTGTGACGGACTAATTTGGAGGACTTGTTGTTTATTCCTATCACCAAGGCGATAAGAGCCTAAGAGGCTTGGGTATTTAAGAGAGTTCGCTCCCTCCCTCTGGGGAATCGACAATAGGAAATCCATTTGACAGTTAGTCACACACCATAACTCGTTGGCACGTACCTTGAGGTATAAAAAATATGCGCTCACTTGGTCGCTTGAACCCTTGAGTGGGGAGTCCAAGTTGTGGGAAATCCTTCATCAGCGAGAGCCTTTGTCCGCGCTCTTGTAAACACACATGTGAACCTTAGTCGTAGAACTAGTAGAAATTATTTCCTTATGTTTATGTTTGGGACCATCGTCATTTGGATCCAGTTGGACTTCTTGTCAATATATGTGAATTTGTTGGGCCATTTAAACTGGGACGAGTTCGTGTCCTTTGATAATTGGGCCAAAAGCTTCTAAAATACCGATGGGCCATTTTATGTTTGGGCCTCTTATCATTTGAAGTTGTTTAGCCATGTTATCGCAAAAGTGTAAACTTGTTGGGCCTTTTCAACTGGGACAAGTTTGCACCGCGCAATAGTATGATTGAATACTTTAAAATGGTAATGGTCCAACTAGTATAAAAAAATTTAATGGGTGTTTTTGCTCCAATTACCTCCAGAATATCCTGAAACTTTATTTATCTACAAAATAACACAAAACACATCAAAATATTCACAAAACTCAAGAAACTATACAAAATATTAGGTTAAATGAGTGGGAAATAGTGATAGATTTACCACTCATCACACCCTCATACCTAACATTTTGCTAGTCCTCGAGCAAAACACAAAATAAAATAACAAAAATAAAATTAACTAAGCCACTTTCGTAGGGATCACGGTTGCATTTAGCATATGCAACACGCCTTTAAACCCCTAGGTATCCCTAGTAGACGAGTTGTAGTCTCGTGAGGGTTTACAGCAATGATACCACAAACATTTTAGAAAAGTAAAAAGGTAGTGAAACTAATGCACACAAAAGCAAAAAGACAAGATAAAAGAGAATAAAGAAGTTAGTGACTAATCAGGTGAAACTTCTACTCCAAGTTACCAGTTGTTTTGTTTCTTTCTAAATTACTGAATAAGTAAATTCTCCGATTATATTTACCATTCTTCATATACACAGCCAACAAAATATTAAACAACTCATTTTTGTCCACAACAGTAATAAGTGCAGTTGATAAGAGAGTAATATTTTTGTCCTAAAGTTTTATCAGAATTCACACATTTTTATAGCAATGGAATAATTTTTCTGATTTTTCTGATTTTTTTCTTTGATTTTTCTCTATTTTTATTTATATACAATACTAGGGAAGTGATGAAACACAATATTCACACTTAATAATTGATTTTCTTATTATGGGTAATTCTTTAGTTTGTTTATTGAGTCTTAAGCTTAATGCTTCTTGTTGTCTGATCACCAATAAGATTGAAGTGGTAAACTTAATATGAACTAGACATAGGGATTTTAGGCTTCAGCCTTAGATTCAATAGCCCATGATCGTCCTTGAGGATAGATAACCCTTTAATAGATTTCCTTACATGATAGACATATATCTGTCGGGCGGGGGTAGCCATAATTGGAACTTAATCTTAATGAATCCAGGTAATTTGGTTGACATAGACATATGGTTCAATTGGGTTATACTGGGTATTTGCGTCTGACCATCGACAGAGGCTTTTGTATATTTTCGTGTTCCAGTTAGCAAACTGATTTATTACACATAGATAAGAGAATCAATTCATCTTTATAATAATATTGTGTGGAGTCACGACCCTAGATCTTTGAGTCTTTTCTTTTATTTTCCTTAGTATTTTCTTTTGAGTCTGTTTTTATTTTAATTAGCAAATCCACAATCAACCAACCAAAAGCAATCAATTCCATTCTCCCTATAATTAGATACCTGTAAATAAATAGTATCAAAAAATTAATAACAACAGTAGGAATTAAGTCCTCATGGGATCGATATTTTTATACTACTTGAATGATTCGTGCGCTTGCGTTCTACGTGTGTGTTTACGCCGGTCAAGTTTTTGGCTCTGTTGCCGGGGACTTATTTTTCTTGAGTTATTAATTTTGAAGCTATCTAATTTTCTTTATTTTATTTTGTAATTTTTATTTATTTCTTTTGTTTTCAGGTGATTAAAAAATGGAACATTATTGGGAGATCGAGAGATCACGAGCTTTACTAGAAAATACACCCCAAATCTGGGAGCAACAGTCTGGTTTTCTGAGGCATGTTGTCCAGCCCAACAATTATCACTGGATGTCAGAATCAAGCAATTCTACATTTGCTCAACAGAATGAAATGGGGAGATGTGTAATATGTGATGGTAACCACCCGAGCGATCAATGTATATACCTTTCAGAGTGGCAGAATTATTGGAATCATTCAAGGTACGAAGAGACATCACATTTTCCATCTTATCCACCATCCACATATGATTTTCATCAAGAACCAGAACCATCAGAGGAAGATCAGATACTTCACATGCTCAAAGATTGGTTCAAAGAATAGGAAGCTCAATTTGATGCACAATTTCAGAGTCAAACAGAATCCATACATAGAATGACAGATCAGATCAGAGAATTAACAGAAAACCAGAACTTCATACCTCAAAAAGCATTTTCAGATGACACTGACAAAGCCTTCGAGTACTCAGAGATCCAGAATGACACCTTAACAGAGGAGGAGGCTGATCAGTATCAACAACCAGAGGTATCAGTTCAGGAGCTCGAACCGGCAAAGTCTCGATTTGATTTTTATTATTCTGACTCTGACGATGATGAAACTGAGCTATTTGTACCAACTGCATCAACACTTGAGGATGGAATTTTGTATCCTCAAAATGAAGATCTTGGAGCATCCATTGCACAAATGTTTGAAGAAGATTTACCTGAGCCAATCATTTCACCCAGATCAGAGGATGAAGACCTAAAATCTGACATTTCTTTTCATCCTCAGGTTGAAAATTTTGAAGCATGCATTTCACAGATGATAGATGAAGAATTGAATGCGGAAATCCTAAAATACATATGTGAAGAAAAGGTGGAACAAGAAGCAGAGCAAATGGAGGAGCAATTGTCAGACAAAATTGAAGATCCAGTGAATTCAGGCGAAACATCACTGTTTTGGGGAGTGCAAATCAAAGACATCACCCAGAATCTTGACAGAATGGAACTTCCATTCCAAGTCAAGCACCATACGAGACCTCCTGATTTTATTTCTTTCTTTTCAGGAACCACTGGAACGACAAAGAATAAAAAGGTGGCACAAGCATTGAATGAGACAAAATTCTTTTTGCCACTTTACCGTTGGAAAAGACCTTTCAAAAGCAACGCTCATGGGATAGTCTTTAATCGGACATCCAAAACGACGCTGATTTGAGTCTGTTTTTATTTTAATTAGCAAATCCACAATCAACCAACCAAAAGCAATCAATTCCCTTCTCCCTATAATTAGATATATATAAATAAATAGTATCAATAATTAATAACAACAGTAGGAATTAAGTCCTCGTGGGATCGATATTTTTATACTACTTGAACGATACGTGCGCTTGCGTTATACATGTGTGTTTACGCCAGTCAATGGGCTTATAAATTACATGCATTGCACGCATACACGCTAACACACGGTCCTAAAAGACACCATAGATACCCGTTGGGTTAGGGAAGAGGGGAGACTCATCAAAAGGTCGTCAGCAAATATGTGTGAATCAGTTAACGAGGGGTCTCGTAAGGATCAGCTTGAAGCCAATCTCCCCAAGGTTACTGAGCAACTTCAAGCTTTGATTGTCGCTGCGTCTAATATGGTTGTGCCCCGCGCTGCGGGGAGGATCTGAAAATGAGAGGCGTGAGGGCCCTCCGAGCAGATTAAATGATGATGTCCGGGGTATTTGATGATATGGCTGAGTTGTTGGACAATTATGACCCATAGCATCACTATTTGTATAGATCATGGTGTTGTTGTACAAATTAACTATGGGACAAAGGAAATTGCTTTTTATCATTTGTTATTAGATCACCAAGATGTATAAATGATGAAAGGTCCATATGATTAGTTCCAGATTGAGATGATATGAGACAGTATCAATCCACAATGGTTTAATCATTAAATATCCCTAGTCAGAGTATTATCGAGATCGGACATCGATAATGCGTAAAAGACTAGTATTACACTTGTGCGCATTGTGAGGGCATAACGGCATAGTTCTCATATATTTGGGTATAGGATACTCATGCAAGTGTAGTAGGAGGTTGTGTTTTACCGATGTTACGGAAAACAGCTTCGCTCTGGATAGACCCCTCGGAATTCCATTGGTAGTATTACTAGGTGTCTATGGAAGTCCGAATCAGGGTAGGTGTATTTGGTCTTAACCTGAGACTTGCACCGCTAATACTTGCGACAATCAATGTACTTTGCTTTTGGTCGTCCAGGGCTTTAACAGGTTCTGTGTATGCCTCTTCTGGGTATATTGAGAATCGTAGTGTATTGGGTGTGATGTCGAGATGGAAGTATCACTCCAGTAATAGTGGAGATGATGATCACGTAGGATACGGAACTTGTTCTCTTATATGATGCAGCTATCGGGATATTATGACTAGGTCATGTTTATCCGATTATAGAGACTAGTTTCCAGAGATCCGATATGTGCTTCGTATGGGACAGACACATTTCCAGCCCCAGGCCTTGCACGTGACATCAGATGCTGGATCGAAATGCGTAATACTACGTATACTACGCCTGATATAGATCACATATTCCTGTAAGGATATTTCTAGAGAATTGGGTAGGCATGGCGTTTTGCTAGAAGCCAACCTTGTCTTGTAAATTGATATAAACGTAGTACAAGGTACTTACGTGTTCGCATAGTCCGACGACCGGATTTACTACCAACATATCCGGGGATCTCATGGGTCGCTTCCCAAAGATTCACCGATGACGTATGACTCACACTTTAATTAATCTGTGATTAATTAGATGAGAGATAAAATTAATCTGGGATTAATTACGGAGATATTTTATCTGGGATAAAATATTAATAAAGAGAGAGAACGATTAATTTGGAATTAATCGATAAAATAATATATTCAATATATTATACGAAATTGGATTTCGACGCGGAATTGAAATTACATTTTAATTCGGGCGAACGAGTTAATTTAGAATTAATTCATTAGCGACGTGAATAGCGATTTTGCTAGGCATAATTATTTAATTATGTCGCAACGGAAAATTTTAATTTGGAATTAGTGAACCCGAGCCTGGGAGTGTTTACGGGCGCATTTGCATTTCGAATTCGAGTGCTGCCCACAAGTCACATCAAGCGTCAAATCGCTAGTCACATCGAGCGTCAAATCACTTGTCACTTTGAGTGATGTGATGTGTAGTCACTTGATTGAGTGAATAGTGATGGAAGTTGTTGGTAATGGTTGTTGGCTTTAAAAGCCTTGACTTTTTGGAAAAGCAAAAATAATATATCTTTATTTGATTTTTGAAAATCAAATATGTGTATTAGATACACATTTTGCCAACCACCAACACTTAACACACAACTCTCCTCTCTCTTTCTTCTCTCCATCTTCACGCCCAAAGGGCAGAATTTCTTCTTCCTTCACTGGTTTCACCGTGAGCCAAGAAGAAGCTAAGGAATTTTTGTGGCAAAAATTCCTAAGTGCTAGCACACACTAGAGTCTTGCGAATATGATAGGGAAACCCACTTGTGAGCTTGGAATCACCACCCAAAAGCTTGGAGCTTGGACCGAAAATGGAGGAGCCAAAAACTGCCACTGCCTTGACCACCTTGGAGGGAGATAAAGAGTTTTTGTTCTTCACCGCATCGCCTCAACCAATCGATGTAAGTATTATGCAACTTCTTCGTGTATTCGCATGTATGTTTCATCGCTTTATTCGATCCTCGGGACCGTAGAAATCCAACAACGGTATCAGAGCGAAGTTGAGCATGAAACTTGAATTTAGGGTTAAAATTGGGTAAATTGATTTTGAGCATGATTTGATTAAATTACTTGATTGAGTATGCTTGAATGATGTTTAATTGAAGTTGTATTGGATCAATTTCATGAAAATTGGATTGGATCAATTTTTCCCTTTTTGGTTGGCTTGGCCGAATCATATAGAGCCCTAAATGTCTTGGTATTTTGATTTTTTGATTCATTGGATGAGTTGAAATCAATTGGGAATTGTTGATTTGAGAATTAATTGGATTGAATTTGAAATTGGACAAAATTCCCCTCATTGCCGAGACTTATAGCATGTAAAATGGGTTTGATTTTTGATTAAAATGTGTTGGACATGTTTTGATGTAAATGAGCATAATTAATTAGGCTAATTGATGTTTTGAAATGTTAATTTGGGTAATTAATTCTGGCTTACACTTTGAGTAATTAAATTGTGAAATTGGAATTTGGAATTTAATTATGTGGGCCAAATTTGGAATTGGGCTTAAAAGTTGTAATTGGGCTTATTGGGCTTGGTTGTACCAAGATGGGTTTAGGCTAAATTGGTTGGATCCAATTGGGCCCAAAATCATATCCATAAATTCCAATTATGACTAATGGACCTTTAATATATTAATTGGGCCTAATGAGCCTAAATTGGTTTCTTGGCAAATAAGGGTGATTCCTTAAATGGGCTTTGGTAATTGGGTTTGACCCATGTTGACCAAAAGTCCATGCCATAGAAATTAATTAAAAGCTCATTGGACTTTAATAAATTGACATTGGATGTTAATGAGGCTTTGAGACTTGTAACGATTAGATTTGGAATCTAAGTCGTAAAGGTACATTAAAAAGTGTAAATATTTAATTTGGAATTAAATAAATGAATTAGTATTAAATACATATTAAATTGGATTTAATGTTGTAGTTTAATTTAATTCAAGAATTCTTACTTTGAGTACTTATTCACAAAACGAGTCGGACTCGCGCAAAATCAAATCGTTGTTTGAACATTGGATGGTCATTAATATTCAGATTAATTAATTGGATTAGATTGATTGATAACATGCTTGTGTGAATACATGCTTGCAATGCATGAATAATGTATTTCGGATGGATATTAGATGGGTGGGGCAATTTTGGAAATTGTTGTAATAAATTTAGAATTTATTAATTGAACATGCGTGTCCAGCCTATTACCTCTTTACTCTTTGTATTTCTATTCTCACATATTCCCCTCAATGTAAATGAGGTTTCTTTAGAAGTGTTATGTAACGGGTAGAAGTAATACTTGTGCTAGCGGGAGAGAGGAAAGGGAGAGATTTGTTCTAGGAACAATGTGTTTAAATATCCATCCGCATATCATTATTATATTTATTTATGCGCCTTATTATGTGTTTAGAATGCATGTTTAAGGGTGTATGATGATGAGACCTTAACAAAGATAATTAATTGGTTGCCAATTGCACGCGAAAAACCCTCAACATCATATTAAGCGTTTTTCCTTCCATTGAGTGATTCTTACTCAAGATCCAAGACTGGCATTGGTTTGTTGGCCAAAGTCAAGGTCTTTGTCCGTCGAGGATGTGTTTGAATCATGAAGGCTTTGTTCCATATTGGTGTCTTGTCCAAGTTGTGATTTGTTGGCCAAAGTCAAGATCACTTCTTGTCCATCGACATTGATTACGAAGCTTTCCATAGTCAATGGGTTCCGATTTACTGGGATCACTAAGTTTTTTGTGCCAAAGCCAAGGCTTAGTTGATTCAGAGGAAAAAGGTTAGGCAATATATTGGATATATTGGCATATATAGGATATATGTTTTGGACTTGGATGTCCACCTACTGGATCTAGGAATTGGATGGGATCCAATTGATCTTAGAGATCTACCTAGTTAATTATCATACAATTTGTTGGCCAAAGTCAAGACTGTGTGTTATTTAACGGGATCCTAGCCCACTAGGAAACAAGGTTTCCCGAGTACTCCACAGAGGGTTAGAGGCTCGCCGAAAAATAGTGGGAGGCAAGTATTAAATTTGCAATATTCGTTTAGTTACTTGCCATACGCGCTCATTTCAAATATTTCGTCAAATAAATTATATATTAGTTGGACTAATATTTAATTGTTGTTTTAAATAAACAGTTATCATTGTATTCAAACTATTCATTAATAGTTGATTTTATAATTGGATTATAGTAATCAATATAATTGAATTTAATCAATTAAATTATAGTTGATTATATAGTTGGACTATAGTAATCATTATAATGATAGTACCTAAAATCATGATTAAATAGTTGGACTATTAGAATCAAGATAAAATTGAAAGATTAGTGTTTAAAACATAATCCTGGGTGAAAATGTATTTAAACGACTTTAATTTTCAAATTGGGAATAATGAATCAAGATAGTCCTGAAAACTAAGAAGTTACTTTATTTGATAAAATAACATCTTAGGCCTAAGCCCGGAGTTAAGCAAATAGTAGAACATGATATTTGGAATATTCATGTGATGATAACTTTAGTGTTTAATCCATTATGCTTGCCGAATAGACTCCTTAATTTCTAAATCAGAACTAAGGATTAGATCCTTATAGTATGATAATGAAATTGAAGGATCTTCATATATCTATTCTTAGATCTTAGAAGAACAAATTGCAATAGTAAACTCTTGGAGAGTTAATGGCTATTCTCAATGAGACAAAGCCAAAGTTTGCAATAAGGCAAGAAGCGCAAGGCGCATCTTATTTCGACATCCCAGAAGGCCAAGGCTTGGCCAAAGGCTTCTGGAATGTGAAAAAGGCAAAGGCAAAGTCATTATAATCTTCTGGGAAGACATAGGACATATCCCAAGATGTCGGCCTAAATTGTAGCAAATGGGATCACAGAAACGTGACTGCCATGTGGACAAGGCAGACATGAAGGAATTGAAGACGGGCAAGGCTCTGACTTCAAATAAGTTTGTCATAAATATGTTCACTACTAGTATTAAAATTAGATTTTAGATACTGGATGTGGTACATAAATATGTACCGGTGTGCAGAATCTGCTGACAAGCAGGATACTGACTTCAGATAAGATTAATATGTGAATTAGAAACGGGACGACAGTCGTTGTTTTAACCGTAGATACCTAAGTTTAGGAACTACCCTCCGGGTATGTACTTGAATTAGGAAACTGTTACAATGTAAGTAGTTTGACTAGATACATTATCTCTATATCAGGGTTTGACCCATTGCGGGTATACCTTTATATTCTAGAACACTAAAGTGTTTTATTATATAAATATGATATTAAGATAAACAGATTAGATGTGAATAACAGTATTTATTTTTTGAATATAAAGAAATCTCAAACATATAACATGACAAACAAATAGCTCGAACTGAGTTAATCAGTTGAGACTTATAAGTGGCATTGTTGTCTTGGTCACAATTAACAAGACTCATATATCCACACTTTTGAAGAGTGGGTACTAGGACAAATTTGATTCCATTCAAATAATGTCTACGAATCTATTTTATTGGGCAAAGTGCCTAAAACACCTTTTACTTGGTAAAAGTGCAAGTGCCACCGATCTGTTAGCCCTCGTTCATAGTGACGTAAGTGGGCCCATATCTAGCTAGGCTAGAGGTGTATATGAATGTTTCGTGACCTTTACGGATGTGGCATCGCGTTATGGTTATGTGTTTCTTGTGAAACATGGATCGGAAACTTTCAGAGTTTCGACATGAAATAGACAAACATATCGGCTAAAGTATTAAACACCATCACGGTTAGACCATGATGGAAAATACTTAAGCAATAAGTTTCTCATATACTTGAAAGACTATAGTATTCTTTCAATGAGGACTCCTCCCGGAACACGTCAATTTGACGGTGTGTCCGAACGGATAAATCGAGTTTTGTTGGACATGATAAGGTTAATCATGAGTCGCTCTGAGCTACCATTTCCTTCAACGGATACGTATTAACAGTGCAGAACTTATTTTGAATAAGGTTCCATAAAAATCTGTTTGACAGACTTCATATTAGATATGAACAGGAAGAAACCGGGTTTTCTCATTCCTGAAGATTTGGGAATGTTAGGCATATGTTTGGATGATGCCAAACTAAAACCCAAATCGGATAAGTGTCTAATTGTGGGTTATCCTAGGGAAACCAAAGTATAGTACTTATACAACTCACTAGAGAACAATGTAATTATTGCTCACCATGCGGTTTTTCCTAAGAGGAATACCTATATGCAGTGGTAAGTGAGAGGAAAGTAAAACTCGATGAAAATCGGAGTTATACTATTCCAGGCACCGATTCCTTAATGGAACGCAAATAGTTCATCAAGGATGTAACTATTCCAATAATCTTTGAATACACAAGAACCCCGTAAGTCGGAGAGAGTCAGAAAACAACCTGGGGTATGGGTTTCTGATCTCACCTCGTAAAGATGTCAATCTTATTGAGGAATACGAACTGAATACGTATGAGGAAGTTTGGATACTAGTTGATGTACCGCAAGGCATTGTGCCTACTGGTACTATATAAGTCTTCAAGGAAGACATACGTGGAAGGCAATATACCAACGTATTAAGCTAGGCTTGTAGCGAAAATGTATCGTTATCAAAATTGTGTCGATTACGAAGAAACCTTTTACCTGTTGCCATTGTTAAATCCATTTGGATAATGCTTGCTGATGCTGGATGTTTCATTTATGAAATATGGCAGCTGGAACGTCAAAATCACTTTCCTTAAACGGAAACCTTTTGGAGGATGTTTATAACATCCTGACGGTTTTGTCGTACTAAAACAAGCAAACAAGGTTTGCAGTTTATACGATCCATGGATGGATTGGAGCAAGCATTGCGTTCTTGGAACGATATCATTTTGATGTAATCATAATGGTATATGATTTAATTCAAAACGTAAATGATTCTTGTGTATATAAGGAGGTTAGTGGGAGCGCACTGACAGTGAAAGTCCTAAATAATGATGATATGTCATTTCTTGGAAATGATATTCTCATGATAAAATCGATGAAAGCTTGGCTTTCATGAAAATTCTCCGTAGAATTCTTGGGAGAAACAACCTTTATTCTAGGAATAAAGATCTACTGGGATAGATTTAAAGTTGTTAATAATCTCCGAGAAATCATACATTGAAAAATGTAAGCGATCTGGTGTCTCATACGCTTTGAGCATATGGAGTCTCAATCAGGCCAATCCAAGTGATAGTCATTGGATTACGGTTAAAAACATAATTAGTATCTTAGAGAACTAAGGATGTTGTCTTATACTATGGAGAAGGAAAACTTGAAGTGACTGGGTTCACTGTTGCAAGTTTCCTAACTGATAAAAAATGACTATAAGTCGTAACAACGATACTATAAAGTTTGAATAACGGAACAATGAGCTGGAAATCTTCCAAGAAAGATACTGTTACCGAATATACAACAAAAGCGGGTTATTGTTGCAGCTGAGGCAGCAATAGAAGCCTTCTGGATTGATAATAAATCTAATTAGATTAGATATAATTTTGTTAGCAGCTGAGCTAGGCTACAGCACAGGCTAAAGAATTAATGGTCTCATCAACGATCCAGATATATACTTCGACTATTCATCTGATTCGTTCAGATCATACATCGTGGCTATGTGATGATCGAATAAATCGCATCAGACGATAATCATGCAAATCCGCTGACGAAAGTCTTTTCTCAGTAGTTTGAGCGAACCGTACATAGTTCTGAAAATGAGAGGCGTGAGGGCCCTCCGAACGGATTGAATAATGATGTCCCGGTATTTGATGATGATATGGCCGAGTTTTTGGACAATTATGACCCATAGGGTCACTATTTGTACAGATCATGGTGTTGTTGTACAAATTAACTATGTGACAAATGAAATTGCTCTTTTATCATTTGTGATTAGATCACCAAGATGTATAAAAGATGAAAGGTCCATATGATTAGTTCCGGATTGAGATGATATGAGACAGTATCAATCCATGATGGTTTAATCATTAAATATCCCTAGTCAGAGTATTATCGAGATCGGACATCGATAATGCGTAAAAGACTAGTATTACACTTATGCGCGTTGTGAGGGCATAACGACATAGTTCTCATATATTTGGGTATAGGATACTCATGCAAGTGTAGTAGGAGGTTGTGTTTTACCGATGGTACGAAAAACAGCTTCGCTCTGGATAGACCCATCGGAATTCCATTGGTAGTATTACTATGTGTCTATGGAAGTCCGATTCAGGGTAGGTGTATTTGGTCTTAACCTGAGACTTGCACCGCTAATACTTGCGACAATCAATGTACTTTGGTTTTGGTCGTCTAGGGCTTTAACAGGTTCTGTGTACGCCTCTTCTGGGTATATTGAGAATCGTAGTGTATTGGTGTGATGTCGAGATGGAAGTATCACTCCAGTAATAGTGGAGATGATGATCACGTAGGATACGAAACTTGTTCTCTTCTATACTGCAGCTATCGGGATATTATGACTAGGTAATGTTATCCGATTATAGAGACTAGTTACTAGAGATTTGATATGTGATTCGTACGGGGCAGACATATTTCCAGCCACAGTCCATGCACGTGACATCAGATGCTGGATTGAAATACGCAATACTACGTACACTACGTCTGATATAGATCATATATTCCTGTAAGGATATTTCTGAAGAATTAGGTAGGCATGGCGATTTGCTAGAAGCCAACCTTGTCTTGTAAATCGGTATAAACGTAGTACTAGGTACTTACGTGTTCGGATAGTCCGATGACCGGATTTACTGCCAACATATCTGGGGATCTCATGGGTCGCTTCCCGAAGATTCACTGATGACGTATGACTCGCACTTTAATTAATCTGGGATTAATTAGATGAGAGAGAAAATTAATCTGGGATTAATTACGGAGATATTTTATCTGGGATAAAATATTAATAAAGAGAGAGAACGATTAATTTGGAATTAATCGATAAAATAATATATTCAATATATTATACGAAATTGGATTTCAACGCGGAATTGAAATTACATTTTAATTCGGGCGAATGAGTTAATTTAGAATTAATTCATTAGCGACGTGAATAGCGATTTTGCTAGGCATAATTATTTAATTACGTCGCAACGGAAAATTCGTTAATTTGGAATTAGCGAACCCGAGCCCGGGAGTGTTTACTGGCGCATTCACATTTCAAATTCGAGTGCGGCCCACAAGTCACATCAAGCGTCAAATCGCTAGTCACATCGAGCGTCAAATCACTTGTCACTTTCAGTGATGTGATGTGTAGTCACTTGATTGAGTGAATAATGATGGAAGTTGTTGGTAATGGTTGTTGGCTTTAAAAGCCTTGACTTTTTGGAAAAGCAAAAATAATATATCTTTATTTGATTTTTGAAAATCAAATATGTGTATTAGATACACATTTTGCCAACCACCAACACATAACACACAACTCTCCTATCTCTTTCTTCTCTTCATCTTCTCATCCAAAGGGCATAATTTCTTCTTCCTTCACTGGTTTCACCGTGAGCCAATGAGAAGCTAAGGAATTTTTGTGGCAAAAATTCCTAAGTGCTAGCACACAATAGAGTCTTGCGAAAATGTGATAGGGAAACCCACTTGTGAGCTTGGAATCACCACCCAAAAGCTTGGAGCTTGGACCGAAAATGGAGGAGCCAAAAACTGCCACTACCGTGACCACATTGGAGAGAGATAAAGAGTTTTTGTTCTTCACCGCATCGCCTCAACCGATCGATGTAAGTATTCCGCAACTTCTTCATGTATTCGCATGTATGTTTCATCTCTTTATTCGATCCTCGGGACCGTAGAAAATCCAACACGAGTATACCACAGGGAAGATCGGGCCTCAGGCTGAGATAGAGAAACTCCGTGATCAGGTGGATGACCTTTGAAGAGCAGCTGTCGGCTCAATTTAAGATGCCCGACATAGCCAAATTCAATGAGAATAGGGACCCGAGGGTCCATCTCTGGCAATATGTCTCGATAATTAGTTCAGTGGGCCTGTCACAATGCCAAGTTCAGAAGATGTTTGGGATGTCGCTTGAGGGGGCACCTGTAGTGTGGTACTATAGCCTTGAAAGAAAGGTTAAGGAAGATTGGAGGGAACTGGTAGAAGCCTTTCTGAAACAGTATGTTACAGAGTTGGAGATTGACTTGTCGCTCCACGACTTGGAGAATACCAAGTAGAAGCCGGAAGAGAGCTTCAAAGACTATATGGATTGCTAGAGAAGCCAGATTCTGAAGATGCAGACTCGACCCTCGGAAAAGGACCAGATAAAGATGATAATCAAGGGAACCAAGCCCTCTATTTATGGCAAGCTGAGGAGGATGACCTCTATGAATTGCGATTTTTGACAGTTGAGGGAGACTGTTATGGATATAGAGGAGGAAGAAGCTGTGAACATAACGTTTTATGACCAGAATAGAAGGACTTTTGGGGGGCCTTCTGAAACCAAACCCGCTAGTGCCGAAGTCACTGCCATCAGAAATAGGCGATTCTCCAACCTTGGTAAGCCTTTATCGAAGGTGTTTGAAAAGCTGAAGATGCAAGGACTCCTGAAACCCTTAGAACATAAACCACTTCCAAACCATGTGGCACACTACCTTGACTTGAACTTATACTGTTACTTCTATCAGCAAAAGGGTCACGAAACTGACAACTGCCCCCGCCTTAGGCATGAGCTCTAAGACCTCATTGACACCACAAAATACCTGACCCAGAAAAAGAACAACCCAACACACACAGAAACCTTCTACCCAACTACCACTCAGTTCCACCACCTACCTACATGATCAACTCCGGCTTGCCCGAAAGCTTTGTCCTCCAAACTCTCAACCACCCAGTTTCTTTCATGATAGGGGATGACAGCAGTGGAGAACCATAGGTCAAGAAAGAAGGCAATGCTGCGAATGATGAAGTTGTTCCTCCTAGTTTATTTGATCCTGCATTTTTAATAAAGACATTGATTTTGTCTACTTGTTCAAACCTTTTCTTAATGATAATAAAGACGTTCATTTCGCTTACTTGCCTGAGTCTCTTCCTTTCAACCTACAACATGAGTATATTTGACAAAAGCATTCAACCAAGGTATTATGATACTCAGCGATGTTTAGAACACGGTGTATCCTCGGAAGAAGCAATCAGAAAAGACAGGATAGCCATTCAGAAATTGAAATGGGGCAGTGAGACTGTCAGATTTGGAAGGAAACGAGTTCACTGAGCCGATCAATGTGGATAGATTGAACCATTACTTTTCCTGAAGAAGAGACGACCGAGCAGTCACCAAGGGAATCGGCAGAAGACCTAACCCAATATAATAGGAAATTCACCCGTGCATGCATGCATACACGTAAAGCACTTGCATTCTTTTTGTGTTTTGTTTTGTTTGTATTCACAGGTTTCAACGGAGAAAAAGAGAAAGCGGCAAATGCAAGCCAACTAGAAGCAGAAACAGTACAGTGTCATCAGTTTTAGGAATGAATCACGGGGTTGAGGCCCACATCAGTCTCAGGAATGAATCTGAATCAGTATCAGTTTCAGGAATGAATCACCGGGTTGAGTCCCTCATCAGTATTACTCTCAGGAATGAATCCCAGGGTTGAGGCCCACGCCAGTATCAGTTTCAGGAAAGAATCACATGGGACGAAGCCCACATTATCAGCAGTAGAAAGGAAGAATTCCAGTGGATTGAAAAAAAAAAAAAGAGGAGTCCTCGATAGTGGAGCATATGTCCAGTGATAAAAAATTTTATTGTAGGGTGAAACCTTAGAAACGATAAGTGCGAGATGTGCTCTCATCCGGTATTCTGAGTGGTTGATCTCAGATAGACTCGCAAGCACTTGATTACGGGATCTTAGCATTAGAAGCCTGAGTAGTTGGCAAGATGACTAGTTGAAGAGATGGCGGATCAGTGAATGACCGTTTGCCTAGATGTCCATCCTGGTTTACTTATGCTATGATATATGATATGGTTGGAAACAAATAAAAAGTCTCTGCAATGTAAAGAAAAGAAAAATAGACCACCTATAACCGATAAGCGTGAAGCTACCCATGGGCGAGTATTAGGACCACCATTAGGAGAAATGCTACATTAAAGGGTAGGTGTGTCGAAAAAAGAGAAAGAACGAAAAATGAAAAAAATTGAAAAATGAAAATTCAAAATGAAAAGAAAGAAAAGAAAGAGACAAGAGAGAAAAAGAAAAAAATCATATCATGTTGAGTACGAGAAGGTAATCACAGAGTATGATCAAGACAACTAGGTTGGTTAAACCCACTGATCTGATTATCCGAGACAAAATCCTCGAGTTGGCTTACTTAAGGATTAAGCTGCGAAAGAGCCTTGGCACACACACACCGGGAGTCTAGTTCAGATCACTCATTCAGACGAGCGTATCTGAGTGTATTAAGTACTTTGAAGGTTCTCTGGTTTCGACGCGAAGCATCCGTTGAGGACGAAAATATGTTTAGCTATCAGGATTATCTCGTGAGAGACAGTACAGTATGTTGAAATGAACCATCACATCATCAGTATCAGTTTGGAAGATGAGTCCCAAGGTTGAGGCTCGCATTGTCAGTATCAGTTTTGGGGATGAGTCCCGGGGGCGAGGCCCACATCAGCATCAATATTAGATTTGGGAATGAATCCTAGGGTCGAGGCCCACATCGTCAGAGTTTTGGAATGAATCCCAGGGTCGAGGCCCACATCGTCAGAGTTTTGGAATGAATCCCAGGGTCGAGGCCCGCATCGTCAGAGTTTTGGAATGAATCCGGGAATGAATCCCAGGGTCGAGACCCACATCGTCAGAGTTTTAGAATGAATCCGGGAATGAATCCCAGGGTCGAGGCCCACATCGTCAGAGTTTTGGAATGAATCTGGGAATGAATCTCAGGATCAAGGCCCACATCATCATAATTTTGTAATGAATCCCAGGGTCGAGGCCCATATCGTCAGAGTTTTGGAATGAATCTGGGAATGTATCCCAAGGTCGAGGCCCACATCGTCAGAGTTTTGGAATGAATCTCAAGGTTGAGTCCCACATCGTCAGAGTTTTGGAAAGAATCCCAGGGTCGAGGCCCGCATCGTCAGAGTTTTGGAATGAATCACAGGGTCGATACCCACATCGTCAGAGTTTTGGAATGAATCCCAAGGTCGAGGCCCGCATCGTCAGAGTTTTGGAATGAATCCCAGGGTCGAGGCCCGCATCGTCAGAGTTTTGGAATGAATCTCAGGGTTGAGTCCCACATCGTCAGAGTTTTGGAAAGAATCCCAGGGTCGAGGCCCGCATCGTCAGAGTTTTGGAATGAATCCCAGGGTCGATACCCACATCGTCAGAGTTTTGGAATGAATCCCAGGGTCGAGGCCCGCATCGTCAGAGTTTTGGAATGAATCCTAGGGTCGAGGCCCACATCGTCAGAGTTTTGGAATGAATCCAAGAATGAATCCCAGGGTCGAGGCCCGCATCGTCAGAGTTTTGAAATGAATCTCAGGGTTGAGTCCCACATCGTCAGAGTTTTGGAAAGAATCCCAGGGTCAAGGCCCGCATCGTCAGAGTTTTGGAATGAATCTCAGGGTCGATACCCACATTATCAACTCAGTTCGGGAATGGACCACCTCTTATCATCTCAGTCTGGTAGTGAGTCCTAGAGATCGCAGCATCTTGCAGGGATGAACCTCAGGGGTCGCAGCACCCTACCACCAGATCAATTCAGTTCAAGGCAGCAGCCAAGTCAGACAGCAGCTGGCGAGCCAGGTAAGTAAAAATGCATTGCATAACTTTGATAGGATTGTCATTGTCACACACTGCACAAGTTCCATCAAAGTGGGGGTAACTGTAGGCAATGCATTTTTGCATATTAATCCCGATGATGAGTCTCACATGGAGACACTAACTTTTTAAATTATGGAAGTCACGGGAAACGGACGTCGGAAGGGAAGAGTCAAGACTTGACATTTTTGTTGGATTTAGTTCGCTTGTTTAGCTTTGGGTTCGCTTGTTGGACCTCTGTTTCAAAACACATCCTTAGCCCAAACCCCCGCAAGACACAAACCAAGCCCATACATCACCAAACTACACACCAAGCCCACCAAGATAAGCCAAACTCACGCCCAAACCACTCTAAGCCACGCCCATTTACCTTCCAAAATAACCAAATCACACATTAAACACATGTTAAAATCAAGACAAATCACATTCCCTAATTAAAAGATACAAATCAAATCTCCTCAAATGCTTTCCTAATTCGATTAAATTACATTCCCTAATTAAACAAGATCAAATCAAATCAAAGCAAATCATATCCCTAATCAAAAGAGAAAAAATCAAATCAGATTAAAACACATTCCTAATTAAAAGATATCCCCATAAATGTACAAATCCTTTCCCTATTCGCACAAGGATTACCCATCCTTTGCCTATAAAAAGAAGCCTTAACCCAACCTTGAAACCTCTAGCTCATTCTCACAAAAACACAAAGAAAATAACCTAATAGATTCACGTCACTCACGCCTTAAACTAAGCCATCACTCACGTAGCCAGCAAACCACCACGCCACATGCTTTCAACTCACGTAGCCAACGAACCTTCCACATGCCTTCAATCCTCGTAGCCACACAGCCCCACGTAACCTTCAGTCGAACAGCAAACCCTTCACACATAAGCATACGCCACTCACCTCACAAATCAGCTCATCACGTTACTGCTTCAACACGTCCTCACCACCTTCACGTACATAAAGCCTTCACACCACTGCCCTGACCAACCTTGCCTTCACGCAACACACCCTTGCACAAACAGCCCTTCATGCCTGGACTCTCACAGCCCTCCATTGCCGACAAAAAACAACACCAAATCACCCCTGAAAACCAAAACTACACCAAAACTGTCCCGAAAATGCACCATTAAATCACCCCCAAAATAGTCACGCATTACCGTAAAATAGTAAGCCTAAACCGTGACCAGAAACACCGTAAAACGAAGTAAAAACAGCAGCCCAAATAGCGAAACAGCGAAGGAAAACGTTGAACCAGTGAACAAGAGGAGTTGCGGAGCATCAACCCTTCCGACGGTCGTGTAACGTGCTTCCGAGTGAAGACTTAAGAGGTTAGACCTGAGGGCATCCCTTTTATTTATTATTCTTTATTTTTTATTTATTTTATTACTTTATTTCACATGAGTATGGTGGATTGGGGCATGATGTGATTTTCGGATGAACGGAATATGTGTTCTCTCTTGCGGTATATCGGATGGAAACCCGGACGTAAAATCAGTAGCCAAATCCGAATGGACGGTATTGCGGTCTGCACTCGGGATACAACTCCATGTACCACTTGAGAGACACACATATTTCGTCTCATCCAACCTTGTGTTCGAGCATGATTTAGTCTAGTATGTTATTTATTTTTAAGCATGATTATGTTATTTCTTTATGCATGATTTAGTTATTTGCTTTCGCATTAGGAGTTTAATATACGTCTATGTTTAGATTATTATTTATTCGTTTGTGTTTGATGAATCAATATGTTCACGAGATTATTGTGTGATATCGTATGTTTGTCGTTATGATGACTTACTTTTGAAGCATGCAAACTTAGACATATGATTTATTTTTATGAATGCGAACTAGATCTAGGTTACTCTTGAATATATATGTTGCATAGACTCGGTTAAGTTATTGCATAAATCATTTCATTACAAGTGGCATAAGTAAGGGACCATTCTGAACCCAACGGTTTGAGGTCTTCTCTTGCGAGGGGTGAATGCGGCCTTAAATCATTTTCCCGGTTCAATCGGGTGGCGACTCATTTATTCTTCGGTTTAGTCCCCCGCGGGCAGTTCCGTACTCCCAACTAGGCCACGAGCCTAAAACAGCGTCGTCAATTTCTGTGTCCTACACTCACATTATATTTATATATTATTAATGAGATTAATAATATTTTTGTCACAAATGAAAACTATGTTAAATTAGTTTAACTTAATGTTTTCTAGAATTCTTTGATTATAAGATAATCAAATCTTGATTATGAGATAATCATGTTGGTAACAATTATGAGATAATTACTACAACATAATTGAAGGTAATTAATTCATTATTAAGATAATGATTTTTTATTTACCTTCGAGATAAAGCCATTTGGCTTACCATGCTCTCCAATTTATTATGTCTATTAGGTGGCATTTATACACCTAATGGCTTTGTCATTAGCTAAACAATTCTTATGCTTTGGTATGGCCTTCACATTAATATGTTTGCCATTGCAAGAAAGCATTAGATGCTTAATAACAAAGTATTTGTTTTTAGCTTAATATTTCTTATGCTTTGGTATGGCAAGCCCACACTTTGATAAGGGTGTTTTAACACCTAGTGCCCTAAAGCCAAGGACTTTTGGGGGGCCTTATGAAACCAAGCCCGCTAGTACCGAAGTCACTGCCATCAGAAATAGGCGATTCTCCAACCTTGGTAAGCCTCTATCGAAGGTGTTTGAAAAGCTGAAGATGCAAGGACTCCTGAAACCCTTAGAATATAAACCACTTCCAAACCATGTGCCATACTACCTTGACTTGAACTTATACTGTTACTTCCATCAGTAAAAGGGTCACGAAACTGACAACTGCCCCCGCCTTAGGCATGAGATCTAAGACCTCATTGACACCCACAAAATACCTGACCCAGAAAAAGAACAACCCAACACACACAGAAACCCTCTACCCAACTACCACTCTGTTCCACCACCCACCTACATGATCAACTCCGGCTTGCCCGAAATCTTTTTCCTCCAAACTCTCAACCACCCAGTTTCTTTCATGATAGGGGATGACAGCAGTGGAGAACTATAGGTCACGGAAGAAGGCAATGCTGCAAATGATGAAACTGTTCCTCCTAGTTTATTTGATCCTGCATTTTTAATAAAGACATTGATTTTGTCTACTTGTTCGAACCTTTTCTTAATGATAATAAAGACGTTCATTTCGCTTACTTGCCTGAGTCTCTTCCTTTCAACCTACAACATGAGTATATTTGACAAAAGCATTCAAGCCTGGTATTATGATACTCGGTGATGTTTAGAACACGGGGCATCCTCGGAAGAAGCAAGCAGAAAAGACATGATAGCCATTCAGAAATTGGGAAATGGGGCAGTGAGACTGTCAGATTTAGAAGGAAACGAGTTCACCAAGCCGATCAATGTGGATAGATTGAAGCATTATTTTGCCTGAAGAAGAGACGACCGAGCAGTCATTAAGGGAATCGGCAGAAGACCTGACCCAATGGAATAGGAAATTCACCCATGCATCCATGCATACACGTAAAGAACTTGTATTCTTTTTGTGTTTTGTTTTGTTTGCACAGGTTTCAACGGAGAAAAAGAGAAAACGGAAAATGCAAGCCAACTAGAAGCAGCAACAGTACAGTGTCATCAGTTTTAGGAATGAATCACGGGGTTGAGGCCCACATCAGTCTCAGGAATGAATCCGAATCAGTATAAATTTCAGGAATGAATCACCGGGTTGAGGCCCGCATCAGTATTACTCTCAGGAATGAATCTCAGGGTTGAGGTGTTGGACAATTATGACCCATAGCGTCACTATTTGTACAGATCATTGTGTTGTTGTACAAATTAACTATGTGACAAATGAGATTGCACTCTTATCATTTGTGATAGATCACCTAGATATATAAATGATAGGAGGTCCATATGATTTGTTCCTGGATGGAGAATGATATGAGAAAGTATCAGTCCACGAAGGATAAATCATTAAATATCCCTAGTCAGAGTATTATCGAGATTGGACATCGATAAATACGTAAGAGACTAGTATTACACTTGTGCGCGTTGTGAGGGCACAACGACATAGTTCTCATATATTTGGGTATATGATACTCATGCAAGTAGTCACCAGACATCCGACATGTGCTTCGTATAGGGCAGACACAATTCCAGCCCCAGGCCTAGCACGTGATCATCTGATACTGGACAGAAATACGCAATACTACGTATACTACGCCTGATATAGATCCTTTATTCATGTAAGGATGTTTCCGGAGAATTGGGTAGGCATGGCGCTTTGCTAGAGGCCAACCTTGTCTTGTAAATCGGTATAAACGTAGTACGAGGTACTTACGTGTTCGGATAGTCTGACGACCGAATTTACTACCAACATATTTGGGGATCTCATGGGTCGCTTCCCAAAGATTCACCGATGACATATGACTCGCACTCTAAATTAATCTGGGATTAATTAGAAGAGAGAGAAAATTAATCTGGGATTAATTGCGGAGATATTTTATCTGGGATAAAATATCATTTAAAGAGAGATAACGATTAATTTGGAATTAATCGATAAATTAATATATTTGATATATTAAATGAAATTGGATTTCGAAGCGGAATTAAAATTAGATTTTAATTCGGGCGAACGAATTAATTTAGAATTAATTCCTTAGCGACGTGAATAGTGATTTCGCTAGGCGTAATCATTTAATTACGACGCAACGGAAAATTCGTTAATTTGGAATTAGTGATCCTGAGCCCGAGATTGTTTGCGAGCGCATTCGCATTTCGAATTCGAGTGCGGCACGCAAGTCAAATCAAGCGTCAACTCATAAGTCGGATCTAGCGTCACATCAAGCGTCAAATCATGTCACTTTGAGTGATGTAACCATTGATTGATTGATTGATGTGACTTGATGTGAGTTGATGTTTGAGTGTTTGACACTCAAAAGTGATGGTTGATGTGAGTTGTTGAATTAATTAAAATCTACTTACCTTATTTGATTTTGGTAATTGATTTTAATATTGGTTGGTGTATTAGATACACAATAACAATTACAACACACACAACTCTCTCATCATTCTTCTTTCTTCTCCAAAACACTCCCAAAAGGGCTATTTTTTCTCTCCTCTGCACACAGCTCACTGCCGTGAGTTTGGAAAGCAAGAGTTAGAAATTTTCAGCAAATTTCTTGAGTGCTAGCACACTTACGAGACTTGCGAAGGTGATAGGGAAGTCCACCCATGAGCCAGGAACGATTCGACGAAGCTTGGAGCTTGACGAATGACCAAATGGAGGCCAAACCAGTGAGTTTTTTCTGCTCACTGCCGAACCAGTTCAAATGCAGAATCTGAAATTTTTGTTGCCTTCGCGTCGTTCAACCGAGCGATGTGAGTATTCCACAACTTCTTCGATTTGTATTCGCACTTGATTCATGCTTATTATTAATCTTGAGACCTAATAGAAACCAACATGAGGCCCACGCCAGTATCAATTTCAAGAAAGAATCCCAGGGGGCGAAGCCCACATTATCAGCAATAGAAAGGAAGAATTCCAGTGGAGTGAAAGAAAAAAAATAGAGAGAGAGAGAGAGAAGAAAGAGAGAGAGAAAGAAAAGAGAGAGAGAAAGGAGTCCTCGATAGTGGAGCATATGTCCGGTGATAAAATTATTTGTTGTAGGGTGAAACCTTAGAAATGATAAGTGCGAGATGTGCTCTCTTCTGGTATTCTGAGTGGTTGATCTCAGCTAGACTCGCAAGCACTTGATTACGGGATCTTAGCAGTAGAAGCCTGAGTAGTTGGCAAGATGACTAGTTGAAGAGATGGCGAATCAGTGAATGACCGTTTGCCTATATGTCCATCCTGGTTTACTTATGCTACAATATATGATATGGTTGGAAACAAAGAAAAAGTCTCTGCAATGCAAAGAAAAGAAAAATAGACCACCTATAACTGATAAGCGTGAAGCTACCCATGGGCGAGTATTAGGACCACCATTAGGAGAAATGCTACCTTAAAGGGTAGGTGTGTCGAAAAAAAGAGAAAGAAAGAAAAATGAAAAAAAAATGAAAAATGAAATTCAAAATGAAAAGAAAGAAAAGAAAGAGACAAGAAAAAAAAAGAAAAAAATCATATCATGTTGAGTACGAGAAGGTAATCACAGAGTATGATCAAGACATCTAGGTTGGTTAAACCCACTGATCCGATTCTCCGAGAAAAAATCATCGAGTTGGCTTACTTAAGGATTAAGCTGCGAAAGAGCCTTGGCACACACACACCGGGAGTCTAGTTCAGATCACTCATTCAGACGAGCGTATCTGAGTGTATTAAGTACTTTGAAGGTTCTCTGGTTTTGATGCGAAGCATCCGTTGAGGACGAAAATATGTTTAGCTATCAGGATTTTCTCGTGAGAGACAGTACAGTATGTTGAAATGAACCATCACAATCATCAGTATCAGTTTGGAGGATGAGTCCCAAGGTTGAGGCTCGCGTTGTCAGTATCAATTTTGGGGATGAGTCCCGGGAGCGAGGCCCACATCAACATCAATATCAGATTTGGGAATGAATCCTAGGGTCGAGGCCCACATCGTCAGAGTTTTGGAATGAATCCCAGGGTCGAGGCCCGTATCGTCAGAGTTTTGGAATGAATCCGGGAATAAATCCCGGGTCGAGGCCCGCATCGTCAGAGTTTTGGAATGAATACCAGGGTCGAGGCCCACATCGTCAGAGTTTTGGAAAAAATCCCAGAGTCGAGGCCCACATCATCAGAGTTTTGGAATGAGTCCCAGGGTCGAGGCCCGCATCGTCAGAGTTTTGGAATGAATCCCAGGGTCGAGGCCCACATCGTCAGAGTTTTGGAATGAATCCCAGGGTCGAGGCCGACATCGTCAGAGTTTTGGAATGAATCCCAGGGTCGAGGCCCGCATCGTCAGAGTTTTGGAATGAATCCGGGAATGAATCACAGGGTCGATGCCCACATCATCAGAGTTTTGGAATGAATCCCAGGGTCGAGGCCCGCATCGTCAGAGTTTTGGAATGAATTGGGGAATGAATCCCAGGGTCGAGGCCCACATCGTCAGAGTTTTGTAATAAATCCGGGAATGAATCCCAGGGTCGAGGCCCACATCATCTGAAATTTTGGGAATGAATCACAGGGTATAGGCCCACATTATCAGAGTTTGGGCGATGAATCCCAGGTGTTGGACAATTATGACCCATAGAATCACTATTTGTACAGATCATGGTGTTGTTGTACAAATTAACTATGTGACAAAGGATATTGCACTCTTATCATTTGTGATTAGATCACCTAGATGAATAAATGATCAGAGGTCCCTATGATTTGTTCCTGGATGGAGAATGATATGAGACAGTATCAGTCCACGAAGGATAAATCATTAAATATCCCTAGTCAGAGTATTATCAAGATTGGACATCGATAAATACGTAAAAGACTAGTATTACACTTGTACGCATTGTGAGGGCACAACGGCATAGTTCTCATATATTTGGGTATAGGATACTCATGCAAGTGTAATAAGAGGTTGTGTTTTCCCGATGGTACGGGAAACAGCTTCGCTCTGGATAGACCCCATCGGAATTCCAATGGTAGTATAACTATATGTCTATGGAAGTCCGAAATCAGGGTAGGTGTATTTGGTCTTAACTTGAGACTTGCACCGCTAATACTTGCGACAATCAATATACTTTGGTTGAGGTCGTTCAGGGCTTTAACAGGTTCTGTGTACGCCAATACTGGGTATATTGAGAATTGTAGTGTGTTGGGTGTGATGTTAAGACGGAAGTGTCACTCCAGTCATGTGGAGATGATGGTCACGTAGGATACGGTACTGGTTCTCTTAAATACTACAGTCATCAGGATAATATGACTAGGTCATAGTTATCCGATATAGAGACTAGTTACCAGACTTCCGACATGTGCTTCGTATGGGGCAGACACAATTCCAGCCCCAGGCCTATCACGTGATCATCCGATACTGGATCGTAATACGCAATACCACGTATACTACGTCTAATATAGATCGCTTATTCATGTAAGCATGTTTCTGGAGAATTGGGTAGGCATTGCGCTTTGCTAGAAGCCAACCTTGTCTTGTGAATCGGTGTAAACGTAGTACAAGGTACTTACGTGTTCGGATAGTCCGACGACCCGATTTACTACCAACATATCCGGATATCTCATGGGTCGCTCCCCGAAGATTCACCGATGACGTATAACTCGCACTTTAATTAATCTGGAATTAATTTAATGAGAGAGAAAATTAATTTGGGATTAAATACGGAGATATTTTATCTGGGATAAAATATTAATTAAAGAGAGAGAACGATTAATTTGGAATTAATCGATAAAATAATATATTTGATATATTATACGAAATTAGATTTCGACGCGGAATTAAAATTAGATTTTAATTCGGGCGAACGAATTAATTTAGAATTAATTCGATAGCGACGTGAATAGTGATTTCGCTAGGCGTAATCATTTAATTACGTCGCAACAGAAAATTCGTTAATTTGGAATTAGCGAACCCGAGCCCGGGATTATTTGCGAGCGCATTCGCATTTCGAATTCGAGTGCGGCACGCAAGTCAAATAAAGCGTCAAATAGCAAGTCACATCAAGCGTCAAATCACATGTCACTTTGAGTGATGTGACATTTGATTGATTGATGTGAGTTGATGTGAAATGAAAGAAAGCATTAAATGCTTTGCTTTTTGTAAATTGAAAAGTGGTAAATGGTTTAATTAATTTAGGAAATTATAAAAACCTATTACAACTTTTTCATTTCCTACTCTCTCTCTCTCATGTACACGTTTTTTGGAACCCTTTTGGAGCCAAAATCGTTCTTCATCTCTCTCGGTTTACCGCCTCATCTCTTCTGTTTTTTTTATGGTTTGACCGAAAATGGTAAGAAGAGAAGTGATGATTTTTGTGGCAAAGAACATCACAAGTGCTAGCACACCATTGGAGATATACTAAGGTGATAGGGAAGTGTTTTCATGAGCAAGGAATCACCTTGTGAAGCTTGGAGCTTGGAGCTTCCATGGAGAACACCCATGCCGATTCTTGGAGGAAGAAAACCACCCATTGCCGAGCTTGGAGAAGACAGAAACGTGAAATGCGTTTTTGGTCTCACCAATGCATCTCAACCGATCAATGTGAGTTTTTCCGCACCTCATTTGGTTGTATTTACACTTGTTTCATGCTTAATTATGATCTTGGGAAGCTTAGAGCAACCAACAATGGTATCTTGAGCTATTGATTGCATGAAATTGATTTTAGGGCTAAAATTGGGCAAAACAAATTTGGGCATTATTTGATGAAATTGGATTGATGAATATGCTTAATTGATGTTTAATTGATGATTGATTAGATCAATTTGAAGAAATTTGGTTTGGAACAAATTTCCCCAATTTTGGGTGGATGGCCGAAAATGAGGACCCTAAAATTGTCTTGGATTTTGATTTTTTGATTCATTGGATGAGTTAGAAATCATTAGGGGATATTGTTTTAATGTTTAATTTGGTTCAATTGGATTGAATTTGATTCGGGCATATTTTTTCCCCTTGGCCGAGACTTTAGGCATGTTATTGGGTTTGATTTTGATCAAATTATGTTGGACATGATTCCATGATGATAAGCATGATTAATTGTACAAATTTGGTGTTTTGGAAATATTGATTTGGGTAATTAATAATGCTATGCACTTTGGTTAATTAGAATATGAAATTTGGAATTTTATATTTCAATTAATTGGGCTTAAAATGGATTTGGGCTTTTAAAGTTGTTATTGGGTTTGTTGGGCTTGTTGTACAAAGTTGGGTTTAGGCAAAATTGGTTGGATCCAATTAGGCCCAAAACCGCTTCCAAAAGGCCAAAATGCGATTAATGAACCTTTAAAGTTTAATTGGGCCTAATGGGCCAAAATTGATTTTTGGGCTTATGGGGTAACTCCCGGATTGGATTTTGGTTATCGGTTTGACCCGAGTTGACCAAAAGTCCATGCCTTAAGAAATTAATTAAAAGCCCATTGGACTTTAATTAAATTAATATTAGATATTAATCGGGCTTTGAGACCCGTAACGATTAAATTTGGAATTTAAGTCGTAAAGGTTTATTTTATTAAGTGTAATATTTAATTTGGAATTAAATAGTGAATTAGAATTAAATGCGTATTAAATTGGATTTAATTATGTAATTTAATTTAATTCGAGAATTCATACTTTGAGTACGTGTTCGCAAAACGAGTTTGACTCGAAAAAAATCAAATCGTTGTTTGAACATTGGATGATCACTAATTATCATATTAATTAATTTGATTAGATTGATTGATAACATGCTTGTGTGAATACATGGTTGCGATGCATGAATAATGTATATCAGATGGATATTAGATGGGTGGGGCAATTTTGGAAATTGTAATAAATTTGATTTATTAATTGGACCTGCGTGTCCAGCCTTATTACCTAATATTCTTTGTATTCTCTTCTCACATATTCCCCTCAATGTAAATGAGGTTTCTTTAGAAGTGTAGTGTAACGGGTAGAAGTAATACATGTGCTAGCTGGAGAGAGAAAGAGAGAGATTTGATCTAGGATCAATGTGTAAGTATCCATCTGCATATCATTATTACTTTTACATACGCGCTTTATTATGTGTTTAGAATGCATGCTTAAGGGTGTATGATGATGAGACCTTAACAAAGATAATAAATTGGTTGACAATTTGCACGCGAAAAACCATCGCTAAATATTAAGCGTTTTCCTTCCATTGAGTGATTCTTACTCAAGATCTAAGGCGGCATTGGTTTGTTGGCCAAAGTCAAGGCCTTTTTCTGTCGAGGATGTGTTTGAATCACGAAGGCTTTGTTCCATATCAGTGTCTTGTCCAAGTTGTGGTTTGTTGGCCAAAGTCAAGACCACTTCTTGTCCATCGACATTGATTACGAAGCTTTCCATGGTCAATGGGTCGCGCTTGACTGGGATCACTAAGTTTGTTGTGCCAAAGCCAAGGCTTAGTTGATTCAGAGGAAAAAGGTTAGGTAATACATTGGATGTATTGGCATATATAAGATATATGTTTCGGACTTGGATGTCCCCCTACCGGATCTAGGAATTGGATTGGATCCAATTGATCTTAGAGATCTACCTAGTTAATTATCATAAAATTTGTTGGCCAAAGTCAAGATTGTGTGATATTTAACGGGATCCTAGCCCACTAGGAAACACGGTTTCCCGAGTACTCGACAGAGGGTTAGAGGCTCGCCGAAAAATAGTGGGAGGCAAGAATTGAATTTGCAATATTCGTTCAATTACTCGCCATACGCGCTCAACACAATATCATTCGTCAAATCTTAAATGTTAGTTGGACTAATATTTAAATTGTTGTTTTTATAAGCAGTTGGACTGTATTATAGTTGATTATATAATTGGATTATAGTAATCAATATATTTGAATTAATTAATTTCATTTACAGTTGATTTTATAATTGGATTATATAATCAATGTAATTGAGGTTAATTAATTTAAATTATATTTGATTATATAGTTGGACTATAATAATCAATATAATACATAGTACCACAAATCGTTGATTAAATAGTTGGACTATTAGAATCAAGATAATTGAAAGATTAGCATTTAAAACATAATCCTAGGGAAAAAATATTTAAATGGTTTAATTTTTCTAATTGGGAATATAATTTCAGGATGGTCCTGGAAAAATAATACGTTATTTTATTTGATAAAATAATATATTAGGCCTAAGCCGGAGTTAAGCAAATAAGTGGAACATGATATTTGGAATATTCATGTAATGATAACTTTAGTGCTTAATCCATTATACTTGTCATATAGACTCCTTAATTTCTTTATCAGAACTAAGGATTAGATTCTTAAAGTATGATATTGAAATTGAAGAATCTTCATAAATCTATATTAGATTTTAGAAGTAAATATTGCAATAATAAACTCTTGGAGAGTTAATGACTATTCTCAAGGAGACAAAGTCAAACTTTGCAATTAGGCAAGTAGCGCAAGACGCACCCTACTTCGATATTCTAGAAACCCGAGGCTTGGCCAAAGGCTTCTGGAATAGAAAAAAGGGCAAAGGCAAAATCAATATAATCTTCTAGGAAGATAAAAGGACAAATCATAAGAAGGAATTGAAGACGAGCAAGGCTCTGACTTCAAATATGTTTGTCATAATGTTCACTACTAGTATTAAATTGGATTTTAAATACTTAGTGTGGTACATACATATATATGATGTTCAGAATCTGTTTTGAACAGGATACTGACTTCAATAGAGATTAATCTGCGAATTGGAAACGGGACGAAAGTCACTGTTTTAACCGTAGATACCTAAGTTTAGGAACTACCCTCGGGTGTGTACTAAATTAGGAAACTGTTATTATGTAACTAGTTTGACTAGATACATTATCTTTATATCAGTGTTAATCCGTTGCGGATTGAACCTTTATATTTTAGAACACTAAAGTGTTTTATTATATAAAGATGATATTGAGATAAACACATTAGATGTGAACAACAGAATTTATATTTAGAATATAAATAAATCTCACACTTATAACATGACAAACAAATAGCTCGAACTGATTTGATCAGTAGAAACTAAATTGTGGCATTGTTGTCTGGGACACAATCAACAAGACTCGTATATCTGCACTTTTGAAGAGTGGGTACTAGGACTGATTTGATTCCATTCAAATAAAGTCTGTGAATCTAGTTTATTGGGCAAAGTGCCTAAAACACTATTTACTTGGTAAAAGTGTAAATGCCACCGATCTGATAGCCCTAGTTCATAGTGAAGCAAGTGGGCCCATGTCTAGCTAGGCTAGATGTGGATATGAATATTTCGTGACCTATACGGATGTGACATCGCGTTATGGTTATGTGTTTCTTTTGAAGAACACAAATCGGAAACTTTTATAGTTTCGACACGAAATAGACAACAGATCGGCTAAAGTATTAAACCATCACGGTAAGACCGTAATGGAAAATACTTAAGCAATAAGTTTCTAATATACTTGAAAGAGTATAGTATTCTTTCAAACGAGGACTCCTCCTGAAACACGTTAATTTGACGGTGTGTCCGAATTGAGTAACCGAATTTTGTTAGACATGATTAGGTTAATCATGAGTCGCTCTGAGCTACCATTTCCTTCAACGGATAAACATTAACAGTGCAAAACTTATTTAGAATAAGGTTCCATTAAAATCTGTTTGACAGATTTCATATTAGATATGAACGGGAAAGAAAACCGGGTTTCACATTCCTGAAAATTTAGGTATGTCAGACATATGTTTGGATGATACCAAACTAGAACCAAATTGGATTAGTGCCAAAAGGAGGTTATCATAGGGATACCATAAGTATTATACTTATACATCTCACCAGAGAACAATTAGATTGTTGCTCACCATGCGGTTTTCCTAAGAGAATAACGATATGCAGTAGTAAGTGGGAGGATAGTAAAACTCGATGAAAATCGTAGTAATACTATTCATGGCAACGATTCCTAATGGAACACAAATAGTTCATCAAGGATGAAACTAAACCATTAATCTTCGAATACAAAGAACCGCGTAAGTCGGAGAGAGTCAGAAAACAACATAGGGTATGGGTTTCTGATCTCACCTCGTAAAGATGTCAATCTCTTGAGGTGTACTAACTGACTACGTATGAGGTAGTGATACAAGGTATCGACTCCCTATTATGACAAAGTGTCATGAGTCTGAAATGGATTCCATGTATATCAACAAGTTTGGATACTAGTTGATGTACCCCAAGGCATTGTGCCTATTGGTACTTTATAAGTCTTCAAGGAAGACATACATGGAAGGCAACATACTAACGTATAAAGCTAGGCTTTTAGCGGAAAGGTATCGTTATCAACATTGTGTTGATTACGATTCAACTTTTAACTGTTGCCATGGTAAATCCATTTGGATAATGCTTGCTAATGCTGCATGTTTCAATTATGGAATATGTCAGCTTAAACGGAAAATCGCTTTCCTGAAAAGGAAACCAGTTGGAGGATGTTTACAACATCCTGTCGGTTTTGTCGTACCATAACTAGCAAACAAGGTTTGTAGGTTATTCAATCCATGTTTGGATTGAAGCAAGCATAGGTTCTTAGAATCATCGTTTTGATGTAATCATAATGGTTTATGATTTAATTCAAAACGAAAATGATTCTTGTGTATATAAGAGGGTTAGTGGGAGCGCACTGACAGTGGCTGTCCTATATAAATAATGATGACATGTCATTTCTTGGAAATGAGATTCCCATAAAACTATCGGTGAAAGTTTGGCTTTCATGAAACTCTCCGAGAAATCGTACATTGAAAAATGTACGTGACCTGATGTCTCATACGCTTTGAGCATATGATTCACAAACAGGCCAATCCAAGTGATAGTCACTGGATTGATGTTAAGAACATCCGTTAGTATCTTAGAGAACTAAGGATGCTGTCTTAGTCTATGGAGATGGAGAACTTGAAGTGACTGGGATCACTGTAGCAAGTTTCCTAACCGATATGATGACTAAAAGTCGCAAACAGTACTATAAAGTTTGAATAACGGAACAGTGAGCTGGAAATATTCCAAGCAAGATATTGTTACCGAATAAACAACAAATGCGGGTTATTGCTGCAGCTGAAGCAGCAATAGAAGTCGTCTGGGTCGATAAACAAATCTAATTAGATTAGATATAGGTCTCTTAACAGCTGAGCTATGCTACAGCACATACTAAAGAATTAGTGGTCTCATCAACGATCCAGATAAATACTTCGATATTCATCTGATTCGTTCGGATCATACATCGTGGCGAAGTGATGATCGATAAATCGCATCAGACGATAATCATGAAAATCCGCTGACGAAAACCTTTTCTCAGCATTTGAGCGAACCTACATAGTTCGGGTGTCAAGCACTCGAGTGATAGCTATAGGCCAAGTGGGAGATTGTTGGACCATTATGACCCATAGCGTCACTATTTGTACAGATCATGGTGTTGTTGTACAAATTAACTATGTGACAAAGGAGATTGCACTCTTATCATTTGTGATTAGATCACCTAGATGTATAAATGATTTGAGAGGTCCCTATGATTTGTTCCTGGACGGAGAATGATATGAGACAGTATCAGTCCACGAAGGATAAATCATTAAATATCCCTAGTCATAGTATTATCGAGATTGGACATCGATAAATACGTAAAAGACTAGTATTACACTTGTGCGCTTGTGAGGGCACAACGACATAGTTCTCATATATTTGGGTATAGGATACCATGCAAGTGTAATAGGAGGTTTTGTTTTAACCGATGGTACGGGAAACAGCTTCGCTCTGGATAGACCGTTGGTTTCTATAATATGTCCCAAACAAAATTAAGCATGTGAAATACTATAAAGAATATATATATAAACATGAAGTATGGCGGAATCATACTTACAATATCTTGTGATGAAGAAGATGATCAAATGGTAGAAGCCCCAAGTGGTGGAAGATTCGGCCAAGAGAAGAAGAAGACTTGAAGCTCCAAGCTTTTGTATTCCAAGCTCTTTGATGGTTTCCCTATCACCTCTTTTGATCCCTTGCTTGTGCTAGCAAAAATGGAGAAATAGAAGATCAAATCTTCCTTGCCCTTGTCAATGGAGTTCTCGGCAATTTGAGAGAGAATAGAGATTTTGTGTAAAGTCTTTATTGATTTTTTTGTTTTACCAAAAATCAATTTATATTTATGTTATAATTTATTAAATTAATAATAAATCTATGACATAAACCATGCAATGGCTTAGAGTGTCAAACACTCAAACTCCATGCAAAACCTTTGAGTGTAATGCACACTATCACCATGCAATGCCTTAGAGTGTTTTGTACACTATTAACATGCAATGCCTTATCAAATAAAATAATGCATATAATGACAAGTGTCATGTGGGCCCCACACGTTTCCAAATGAAAGTGGGCCCACGTCCACTCACGCGTTCGGGTTCGATATTTCCGAAATACCGAACTTGCGTCGCGACGTTAATTAAATCGAATTTAAATAAATAATCGCGCCTAGCGAAATTATTATTTACGTCGCTAACGAATTATTTCTAATTAACTCGTATGCCCGAATTAAAATCTAATTTTAATTTCGCGTCGAAATCGAATTTCAATTATTATATTAATATAATAATCTTACTGATTAATTCCAAATTAATCGTTCTCTCTCTAAATAAGGCACTTATCCAAGATAAAGTTTCTCCGTAATTAATCCAAGATTAATTTAATTCGAATCAAATATCATAGGTGAATCTTCGGGAAGCGACCCAAGAGACCTCCGGATATGTTGGCAGTAAATACGGTCGTCGGATGATCCGAACACGTACGTACCTCGTACTACGTCTTTACCGATTCACAAGACAAGGTTGGCTTCTAGCAAAGCGCCATGCCTACCCAATTCTCCAGAAATATTCTTATAGGAATATAAGATCTATATCAAGCGTAGTATACCGTAGTATTGCATACATCGATCCAGTATCGGATGATCACATGCTAGGCCTAGGGCTGGAGATGTGTCTGCCCCGTACGAAACATATATCGGACATCAAGCAACTAGTCTCTTTAAATCGGACAATCCTGACCTGGTCATATTGTCCCGACGGTTGCAACCTTTTATAGAGTACTAGTTCTGTGCCCTGCGTGATCATCACCTCCATATGTCTGAAGCGATACTTCCATCTTGACATCACATCCAGTACACTACGCTTCTCGATAAACCCAGAAGAGGTGTACACAGAACCGGTTAAGGTCCCCAACCACCAAAACCAAAGTTTACCGATTGTCGCAAGTACTAGCGATGTAAGTCTCAGGTTAAGACCATATACACCTACCCTGATGCGGCCTCCCATAGACACATAGACATACTACCAATGGGATTCCGCGGGGTCTATCCAGAGCGAAGCTGTTTTCCGTACCATCGGTAAAACACAACCTCCTATCGCACTTGCATAAGTATCCAATACTTAAATATATGAGAACTATGCCGTTGTGCCCTCACAACGTGCACAAGCGCAATACTAGCCTATTCCGCATTATCGATGTCCAGTCTCGATAATACTACGGCTAGGGATATTTAATGATTAAACCTTTATGGATTGATACTGTCTCATATCATCTCAATCCAGTACTAATCATATGGACTTTCGCCATTATATATCAAAGTAAATAAAATTACAAAACGGCAAAAGGCAATTTCATTATCACATAGTTAATTTTGTACAATAATACAATATCATTTACAAACAGTGACGCTATGGGACATAATGTCTAACAATCTCCCACTTGGCCTATAGCCAGTCACTCAAGCATCTAATACCCGAACTATGTATGTGTCGTTCAAAAACTTGCTGAATGACAGCCTTCGTCAGCGGTCTGCAATGTTATCATCTGATGTGACCTTCTCGACTTTTACATCGCCACGATGTATAATCTCCCGAATCAGATGGTAACGTCGAAGAACATGCTTGGACCGTTGATGAGACCTTGGTTCCTTAGCCTGCGCTATAGCCCCGTTATTGTCACAATACAATGGAACGGGCTCTGCTGCTAACGGAACTACTCCTAATCCGATTAGGAACTTTCGGATCCAAACTGCCTCTTTTGCTGCTTTAGATGCAGCGATGTACTCCGCTTCTGTTGTTTGAATCGGCAACAGTATCTTGCTTGGAAGATTTCCAGCTCACTGCTCCGTTATTCAAACAAAAAAATGTACCCGGATTGTGACCTATAGTCATCCTTGTCGGTTTGGAAACTTGCATCGGTACACCCAGATACCGCAAGTTCTCCACCTCCATAAATTAAGAAAGCATCCTTAGTTCGTTTAAGATATTTAAGGATATTCTTAACTGCTATCCAGTGACCTTCACCTGGATCGGCCTGATAGCGACTACACATGCTCAAAGCATATGAGACATCAGGTCGTGTACATATCATAGCATACATGATCGATCCGACTGCAGAGGCGAACGGTATCCGACTCATGTTGTCTCTCTCTTCCTGAGTCTTAGGACACATGTCCTTAGACAGAGAGGTACCACGTATCATTGGAACCAATCCCCTCTTGGATTGTTCCATGTTGAATCGCTTCAACACTTTATCAATGTATGTACTCTGGGAGAGTCCAAGCAGCTTTCTAGATCTATCCCGGTAGATCTTTATTCCAAGAATAAAGGCTGCTTCTCCCAGATCTTTCATGGAGAATTTTAATGAAAGCCAAGCTTTCACCGACGTTAGCATGGGAATGTCATTGCCTATCAGCAATACGTCGTCGACATAAAGGACGATAAAAGTAAGTGCTCTCCCACTAACCTTCTTGTATACACAAGGGTCATCTGCGTTTTGCATGAAATTATATTCTTTTATGATCTCATCAAAACGTTGATTTCCATGACCGTGATGCTTGCTTCAATCCATAAATGGATCGATTTAACTTACAAACCTTGTTGCAAGTCTTGGCACGATAAAACCGTCAGGCTGTTGCATATAAACATCCTCCAAAAGGTTTCCGTTAAGGAAAGCGGTTTTTACGTCCATCTGCCATATCTCGAAGTCGAAATATGCAGCTATTGCAAGCATTATCCGAATGGATTTAATCATGGCAACGGTTGAGAAGGTCTCGTCATAATCAATACCGTATTGTTGACGATACCCCTTCGCTACAAGCCTAGCTTTGTACGTTTGTACGTTGCCATCCATGTCGGTCTTCTTCTTGAAGATCCATCTGCATCCAATAGGCTTTACGCCTTCTGGTGCATCAACCAGTGTCCAAACTTGGTTGGCGTACATGGAATCCATCTCGGACTTCATGGCTTCTTGCCATAAAGCGGAATCGATATTTCGTATCGCTTCCTCATACGTAGCCGGCTCATTATCCTCAATCATTAATATCTACATGAGGTGAGATCAGGAACCCATACCTTTTAGGTACTGTTCTGACTCTCTCCGACCTACGCGGTCCTTGTGTATGTGAAGTTTGTGGTACAGACTCATCCTGGACGGTCTGTTCTTGTTCCGTCGTTGATTCATTGCCAGGAACAGTATCACTACGATCTTCATTCATCGAGTCTACTTTCCTCCCACTTACCACTGCATTTATAAAATCCTTCTCAAGGAAAAATGCTTGTAGAGCAACAAATACTTTGTTCTCTTGTGGGTGATAGAAGTAATATCCTTTGGTTTCCCTATGATATCCTACAAAAAGGCATTATCAGTTTGGGTTCAAGTTTGGTACTCCCAAACGTTTAACATGTGCCCAGCATCCCCAAATCTTCAGGAAAGAGAAACCCGGTTTCCTTCCTGTCCATATCTCATATGGAGTCTGTTCAACAGACTTCGACGGTACTTTATTCAAAATAAGTATAGCACTGTTAATGCGTATCCCCAGAAGGATATTGGTAGCTCAGTGCGACTCATCATTGACCTTACCATGTCCAACAAGGTGCGGTTTCTCCGTTCGGACACACCGTTTAATTGCGGTGTTCCAGGAGGAGTCCACTGTGAAAGAATACCATATTCTTTCAAGTAATCTTGAAACTCATAACTTAAGTATTCGCCACCACGGTCTGACCGTAATGTCTTAATACTCTTCCCTGTTTGTTTCTCCATTCGTGTCGAAACTCTTTGAATTTCTCAAAAGTTTCCGACTTGTGTCTCATAAGATACACATAACCGTAACGAGATGCATCATCTGTAAAGGTTACGAAGTAGTGAAATCCACCTCTAGCCTGGCTAGACATGGCCCGCCCGCATACGTCAGTATGAACGAGAGCTAACAGTTCTGTGTACGTTCACCTTTACCGCTAAAAGGTGATTTAGGCATTTTGCCTAAAAGACAAGATTCGCAGACGTCATATGAATTGAGATCAAATTCGTCCAAGTACCCACTCTTCGAAAGTGTGGATATGCGAGTCTTGTTAATGTGTCCTAGACGACAATGCCACATATAAGCTTCATCTTTTAGATTACTCCTTTGAGCCTTTTGTTTGTCATTTTAGGAGATTCATTTATATTCAAAATATAAAGACCGTTATTTGCAACAGCTATGCAAATTTCTGCATCATTTTTATATAATAACACCAGTGGTTTCTAAATACAAAGTGGTAACCCTGTTGGGTTAACAAGGATACAGATATATATTCCTAGTTAAACTAGGTACAAAATAACAGTTTAAAAGTTTAAGTACATGCCCTGAGGGCAGTTCTAAAACAAAAGTCCCTACGGCCAACAGCAACTGGTGTTCCGTTTCCGACCCGTAGATCCATCTCCCCTGACGCCAGCATCCTGCTATCATGCAGATCCTGCACATCAGTACAAATATGAGCACACACAACCAGAATCAAAATCCAATTTTTAAACTAGAAGTATTCATATTTATCTCAATAACAAACATACCAGAGGCGGTAGCCTTGCCACCCTTGTTATCCTCCTTCTGCACAATGCTCATTTGGCAGTCACGTTTCCAGTGACCCCTTTTGCGCCCAGTTAAGGCAGATGTCGCGAGATTTGTCCTTTGGCTTCCTAGAAGCCACTGTCAACTTGCCTTTGCCCTTCTTTTTGAACTTCCTCTTCCTCGCACCTCCAATTGCCATGGGCCTGCCTTTGGCGCATGAGAGGTCGATGCATAATGCGCCTCGCGCTTGCTCCCTTTTAGGAGTTCCCTTTCGGACTCCTTCAGCACGGACAACAACTCTCCGGAGTGTCGTCAGTATCCATCAACTTATAGTTGACGATGATTTGTTTCCAAGTATCGGGCAGCGATTGTAATATCATATCATCGTCAGCTCTGCCTCCAAGACAATGCCCATATTGGCTAACTCATCCATGTCAGCGATCATTTGAGTCCCGTGGGCTCAACTGATCGCCATCTGTCATCCGGGAGCGGAAGAGTTTCCTTACTACTAGCTCGTACCTCTTCATCTTGTTAGTGCGGTGAAGATCACGCAATCTTGCCATCATGTTATAGGGATCCAAGTCCCTGTTTTGGCGTCTGAAATGCTGGGTCATTGCAGCTAGCATAACTGACTGAGCTTATCACAATCGTCACTATGAGTCTTCCATAACTCTAGCTCCAGTGGCTCAGTGGGTTTAGGCGGGAGAGGCCTCTGAATAGTATACAGTACCCTCTCAGCCCCAAGCACTATCTTGAGGTTCATTTCCCAGTCGGCAAAGTTTGTCCCTTTGAAGACATTATCGCCCATGATTATGTCGCGGATATTACCTTGCCAGTCATCTTGACAACTATAGTCCAACTATAAAGTCAACGATGTTATGGGTACAGTCAAACTGTTACAAGTAAATAACAATATATATTAGTCCAACTAATCATTTAAAATATTGACGATAATTTTGAAAGACGAGTAAGGCTAATTATCTGAACGAATTGCAAATTCAATAATAGCCTCCCACTATTTTCTTCAAGTTTCTAACCCTCTGTAGAGAACTCGGGAAATCGAATTTCCTAGTGGGCTAGGATCCCGTTAAATAACACACAACCTTGACTTTGGCCATAAAAATTGTATGCTATTTAACTTAGGTAGATCTCCATGATCAATTGGATCTCATCCAATTCCTAGATCCGGTTAGGTGGACATCCAAGTCCGAAACATATGTATAATCCAATGTAACCATTACTTTTCCTAACCCTATCCTCTGAATCATCTAGGCCTTGGCTTTGGCCAAAAACAAACCTAGTGATTCCAGTTAAGCGGGACCCATTGACGAGGAAAGTTTCGTAATCAATGTCGTTGGACAAAAAGTGATCTTGACTTTGGCCAATAAAAATCACGATTTGGACAAGACACCGATATGCAACAAAACTCTCATGATTCAAGTACATCCTAGATTGACAAAGGTCTTGACTTTGTCAAAAACAACCAATGCCAACTTCGGATCTTGAACAAGACCATTCAATGGAAGGATATTCGCTTAATATAAATTGAGGGATTTTCGCGTAATTGGCAACAATTATTTATCTTTGTTAGGTCTCATCATCATACACCCTTAAGCATGCTTCTAAAACATCATAAAGCGCGTAAAGTAAATTAATAGTGATATGCGGATGGATATATAAACAACTTGTTCCTAGAACAAATCACTCACTCCCCTTTCCTCTCCCCGCTAGCACTAGTCTACTTCTAACTTCTACCCAATTACATAATACAATAAGAGAAACCTCATTTACATTGAGGGGAATTAGGTGAGAAGAGAATACAAAGAGATAAGAGATAAGGCTGGACACGCAGGTCCAATTTAAAATTCCAAATTTACAATAATTTCTAAAATTACCCTTTCCCTTCTAATATCCATCCGATATACATATTCATTCATCACATACATATATATTCAAACAAGACATGCTTCTACAACCAATCTAATCCATTAATTAGTCTTTGTTAAAGTGATCATCCAATGTTCAAACAACGGTTTGATTTTGCGCGAGTCCAACTCGATTGAGAATAAGTACACAAGGTACGAATTCGCGAATTATATCGAACTACTTATTAAATCTAATTTAATTCGTATTCAATACTAATTCAATTATTTAATTCCAAATTAAATGTTTACACTTTTAATGTGCTTTAAAGACTTAGATTCTAAATCTAATCTTATTGGGCCTCAAAGCCCAACTAACATCCAATGTTGAATTTAATTCAAGTCAAATGACTTAGAATGATTTATTAAGGCTTGGGCTTTGGTCAATGTGGGTCAAACCTAATTACCAAGCCCAAATAAGGAATCGCCCTTAAGTGCCATAAAACCAATTTTAAGCCCATAAGGCCCAATTAAATTATTAAAGCCCTTAATTAAATTTTAATATTCCAAACATTAAAGTCAATTAATTAATGTGTAATACCAAGATTAATGTATTAAACCAAATATTTCAAAAATACCCATTTAATTTTAATCATCAATTTTTCAAAATAAATGTCCAACATTAATTTAACAAAAATCAACTCCTTTACATGTCCTATGTATTCGGCCAAGGTGAGTTTTTTGTGTCGATTTGTTTTTCAATCCGATTGAATTATTAATCTACACGTCCGTACACGTTCTAAGTCATCCAATGATCTTAAACACAAAAAATTTCAATCCACTCCAAGTAGCAACACATTCGGCCAAGGCATGAATTTGGGGAAAAATTCATCCAATGCATTTTTCATAAAATTGATTCCATGTATCATCATTCTATATACATGTAAGCATTCTTATTAATCAAATTTCACAAGAACATGCTTCAATCAATTTCACCATATCATTCGGCCAAGTCAAAATTTGGGGGAAAAATCATCCAATGCATTTTTCATAAAATTGATTCCATGTATCATCATTCTATATACATGCAAGCATACTTATTCATCAATTTCACAAGAACATGCTTTAATCCAATTTTATCACACCATTCGGCCAAGGTAAAATTTTGGGGAAAAATCATCCAATGCATTTTTCATAAAATTGATTTCATATAACATCATTCTATATACATGCAAGCATACTTATTCATCAAATTTCACAAGAACATGCTTCAACCAATTTATCAATTTTAACCTAAAGTATTTCATGCTTAAACCTAGCTAGCTGATACCACTGTTGGTTTCTATATATGTCCCAAACAAAGATTAAGCATGTGAAATACTATAAAGAATATATATATAAACATGAAGTATGGCGGAATCATACTTACAATATCCTTGTGATGAAGAAGATGATCAAATGGTAGAAGCTCCAAGTGGTGGAAGATTCGGCCAAGAGGAAGAAGAAGACTTGAAGCTCCAAGCTTTTGTATTCCAAGCTCTTTGATGGTTTCCCTATCACCTATTTTGATCCCTTGCTTGTGCTAGCAAAAATGGAGAAATGAAGATCAAATCTTCCTTGCCCTTGTCAATGGAGTTCTCGGCAATTTGAGAGAGAAGAGAGATTTTGTGTAAAGTCTTTATTGATTTTTTTGTTTTACCAAAAATCAATTTATATTTATGTTATAATTTATTAAATTAATAAAATCTATGACATAAACCATGCAATGGCTTAGAGTGTCAAACACTCAAACTCCATGCAAAACCTTTGAGTGTAATGCACACTATCACCATGCAATGCCTTAGAGTGTTTTGTACACTATTAACATGCAATGCCTTATCAATAAAAATGCATATAATGACAAGTGTCATGTGGGCCCCACACGTTTCCAATGAAAGTGGGCCCACGTCCACTCACGCGTTCGGTTTCGATATTTCCGAAATACCGAACTTGCGTCGCGACGTTAATTAAATCGAATTTAAATAAATAATCGCGCCTAGCGAAATTATTATTTACGTCGCTAACGAATTATTTCTAAATTAACTCGTATGCCCGAATTAAAATCTAATTTTAATTTCGCGTCGAAATCGAATTTCAATTATTATATTGAATATAATCTTACTGATTAATTCCAAATAATCGTTCTCTCTCTCTAAATAAGGCACTTTATCCAAGATAAAGTTTCTCCGTAATTAATCCAAGATTAATTAATTCGAATCAAATATCATAGGTGAATCTTCGGGAAGCGACCCAGAGACCTCCGATATGTTGGCAGTAAATACGGTCGTCGGATAATCCGAACACGTACGTACCTCGTACTACGTCTTTACCGATTACCGATTCACAAGACAAGGTTGGCTTCTAGCAAAGCGCCATGCCTACCCAATTCTCCAGAAATATTCTTATAGGAATATAAGATCTATATCAAGCGTAGTATACCGTAGTATTGCGTACATCGATCCAGTATCGGATGATCACATGCTAGGCCTAGGGCTGGAGATGTGTCTGCCCCGTGTCTGCGTACGAAACATATATCGGACATCAAGCAACTAGTCTCTTTAAATCGGACAATCCTGACCTGGTCATATTGTCCCGACGGTTGCAACCTTTTATAGAGTACTAGTTCTGTGCCCTGCGTGATCATCACCTCCATATGTCTGAAGCGATACTTCCATCTTGACATCACATCCAGTACACTACGCTTCTCGATAAACCCAGAAGAGGTGTACACAGAACCGGTTAAGGTCCCCAACCACCAAACCAAAGTTTACCGATTGTCGCAAGTACTAGCGATGTAAGTCTCAGGTTAAGACCATATACACCTACCCTGATGCGGCCTCCCATAGACACATAGACATACTACCAATGGGATTCCGCGGGGTCTATCCAGAGCGAAGCTGTTTTCCGTACCATCGGTAAAACACAACCTCCTATCGCACTTGCATAAGTATCCAATACTTAAATATATGAGAACTATGCCGTTGTGCCCTCACAACGTGCACAAGCGCAATACTAGCCTATTCCGCATTATCGATGTCCAGTCTTGATAATACTACGGCTAGGGATATTTAATGATTAAACCTTTATGGATTGATACTGTCTCATATCATCTCAATCCAGTACTAATCATATGGACTTTCGCCATTTATATATCAAAGTAAATAAAATTACAAAACGGCAAAAGGCAATTTCATTATCACATAGTTAATTTTGTACAATAATACAATATCATTTACAAACAGTGACGCTATGGGACATAATGTCTAACAAGACCCCCTCGGAATTCCATTGGTAGTATGACTATGTGTCTATGGAAGTCCGAAATGCTAATAGGAGGTTGTGTTTTACCAGATTTTCACTGAGGTACAAGATGCCCGATTATGATTTGAGATTATCAGATTTCAAACTAGTTTTACAGACAGTTGAGAAAGAGTTTTTTTCTAGAAAGAAAAGAATAAAGTTTTCAAAAAATAGTTTTCATAAAGGAGATTAGAAAGTTTTTCTAAAAGCATTTTCTAAAATTATAACATGTTAAAGTAGAATATAATTTACAAGTTATGCATGTAAATCAGATATTCTGGTTATCAGTTGATATGCATATAGTTGACATTAATGCAAAATAGCATGACTACATCTATAGGTATATATGATTGATGCTTATATGCATTGTATATTTACATAGCAGGAACATTTTGTAAGATACTAGTGCATGATAACTGATTGCGTATACATGTATACATGGTCGATGATAGTGCGTTGGATGTCGATAGAAATAATATTTTTATAATACCGATTTGATGATATTTCAATAGTTAAAGAAAGAAAGTTATTATAATTACCTAATCCAGACTAGCTTTGAGTGTACAAGAAAATAAAGAGACATTAGAGTAGCGCAGCGGAAACATGATGGGTATGATATGTTGGTTAATGATATAGAAGCTGGATGTATATAATATAGATGTTTGATAATGTGAACATCAAACAGAATTTAATGTATGTGTGTGATCAGATGAAAAGGATTAGTAATATAAGTAATATTTTTATAATGAATAAGTATTAAATAAGTTGGCTCAGACTCCGTGAATATTGCATGGCCATATAGACAGCCAGGTTAATACATAAACATAATTTAGAGTTTGTGTATTTGACGCTCAATGTATGAGCATAGTTACTTACTGAGTCTTATGACTCACTATCCAACAGTGTTTGAGTTTTGCAGGTTGGTGACCTGATCGGTCGATCACAGACATCAGAGTTTGAGGAGTCGGATAGCAGTGTTGCAGTCAGCCAGTCACCAGGTCTTGGGGTTTAAGTTTAGTTGTAAAGAGTTTAAGTCTGTATAAGTTATGTTGTAAAAGGTTTTGTACATATTCATTTTCGGGCATAGAGCCCAGTCATATATAAGTTTTGAGTTCATCATTTCAGTATCATTTTACGCATTTGGGCCCTATAGATTGCATTTCATTGCATAACTATGAGTCTTGCATGAGAGTTAGCTAGAGGCTTATGGTGATAGGACAGCCTATCGCCTGCCGGTAGCATCTCCGGTAGCGGGATGTTACAGTTGGACATCAAAGGAAACTCATCTACATCAAATGAGAAAAATCCATTCTTCAAGTATTGGAGGATTTCGGCTACAACGAAAGGGAGAAGGCAAAGAAAATTTTAATGGTTCATACTGGAGCGATGCCCACATTAGCAACTTCCGCTGCACTAAGGAAAGTCGTTTCCCACATAAAGATTATATAATAAGAGATGAAAGAATGAATTTTTATGGTTGAAGAAAATTTATTATATTTTATCTTTACAATTTCTTATTTGCTTTTATTATTTGACAATTAATAATATAAATTTTTATACAATCTCCAAATAAATGTTCAATATACTTAATTTATAATTATTAAAAAATATTAATTTAATATTATGACATAAAATAATAAAATACAACTTTAAAGATATCTTAGATTTTTTCCTTTTATCGATTCAACGTATATTAATAAACAAAGAAGATATTTGCATAACACTTTGTACCCATGTATATTTATGAAAAAAAATTAATTTTTTTTACTTTTGTGCTTTTCCAAAAGTATATGGTTATCCAAAGTGTTGTGCATAGGGGTGGGCGCGGTTCGGTTTGGATTGAAAATTTTTTAAACCAGCGGTTTACGGATTGGTTTGGTTCGGTTTACAGATTTTTCTACTTAAAACAAAATTCCATCCACTTAAGGGAAGACAAAAAAAAACTAGTTACAATCTTATAAAATAAAGACAAACTAACCACAACCAAAATTCTGGGATTCCACTTGACTCTTGACTGTTATCAAAGTGAAGCACTAGCTTAGAAGAATCTAAACTTTACTGGATTTCAGTAGAATCTCTAGAATTAACATGTGTTTAGTCAGATTGCAAAACATTAAAAGACATTAATTTTAAGGCTTCTAGTTTGTGCAATAAGCCATAATACAGCAACATGCTATACCTCAAGCTCGCTGAAGTATATGTACCTGAATCTACAATTCCTCAATAGTTCATATAAATAAGAGAAACTTGTCTTATGGATGATTGCAATCCTTCTTTGGGCATCATCGAGTTGGGTCCGAACTGCTTCTTCGACTTGCAAGATGAGCTTCTGATGCGATGTTCCTATACACATAGGAGAACTAATAAACAAAAAATCCAGCACATGACATGTTCAATACATTTTTATATGAATAACATAGACAAGTGTATAGATTGAATTAATCCAATTCTGTTTAGATCCCAAAATTTTTTACTGAAGGATTAAAAGATTTTGGTTTCTTTCTCAAAATATTTGCTCAAAATTAGGGCATTTTATGGATTTCTATTGACATTCTCGAATCTATTCAAATCAGTGACTCGTCAACATTGATCATTGGAATTTCCTTATGCAAAACACATGGAATAAGTGGACCACTAACCTAATTCATCCACTACTTCCAATCAAAGCTTTAAATTAAAACTAGTGCCTTTTCATTTTTCAGTACCCAAAATCACTTGAACCAAATGAAAAAATTGGAAAGTAAATATTTGTAGAGGTTTTAAGGGAGAATATCGGTAACGCAGCGGAATCGCGGAAAATCAAAATTTTCCGATTTCAAAATTTTTCTCAGATCAATTAAATAAACTTATTTATTAATTATCCAATTATCAAATTCTGAAAAATTACACAAGAGATCAAATTTCTTGTAATTACCGAATTGCCCCAAAACTTTGTAAATTGATTATTTTAGCCCACAAATTATCAAATATAATTTTGGATGATTCTAAATCATTTCTAAAATATTTTTCAACACATCTAATGCATCAAAATCAGATTTCACATAAATCCCCCATTTTTGAGCTAATTGCCGAGAGCACCCAAAATTTTCAATTAATTGCAATTTGGTCCCTTTAGTTCAAAACATGCCGAGATCAAATCCAATCAACCTAAAATTTTACATGCATCATATTCATACCATAATACATCACATATATGAAAATCCTCAAATATGGAGTGGGTTAAAAACCCTAATTTTACAATTTCATCAAATTGGCCAATTTCACCAAATTCACAAAATCCAACACTTTAATTCATTCAATACTTCACCAATCAAGCCTCCCCACTTTGAAATAACTGTAGAATAATTTTAGGTCACCAAGGAGTGGTTACTAACTCTAGAATGGAACCTTTGATTTTCTAAAAATCAAAAGTAAGCCTTTGAAACCATTTCAAGGCTACTTACATACACACATCTTTCATTCAAGTTCACAACAATTAAAACACAAACTATAAGTAGAGAGACAACATCAAAGCAACACAAGATGAAGCTAAGCTTGTTAGAAACATTTTTCATGTTGGAAGATTTGAAAGAAAACTTACAAAACCTTAAGATTTCCAAGCTTTTCCTTCTTTTCTTCAAACTTTTCTCTCAACTACTTTTGTGTTTCTTTTTGTAACTTATGAACTCCTTAAACCCTAAAAATGAAACAAAACAATATATACTCACCCAAATCAAGCCCTTGGCCGAAATTGTAGTAAGGAAAAATATCTAGATATTTTTTCATTTGTTTCATTTAAAGCTTACTTTAATCAACTTGTAATTTGATCATTACAACTTAAATGAAAATTCAACAAGTCAACAAAAGCAACTTAAAAATATAACAATTATATTATATAGGTATATGGCCGAAAATTGATAAAAAAAAATAAAGGAAAAATATTTCATTTTAACAATTTAAAATAAATTTCCAAGGAAGTCAAATCAAATTTGACTACCATTTCCTTTACTTTAAAGTCAATAATAAACACTTATAATCATTTCCTAACTTTATCATTTGGTGAGATATTTATATTTTAATTATATTAATCATTTAACAATTGAATAATTAAATACAAATATCTCAAATACATGTATTATATTTACTTTAAATATCTCAAATACATATATTAATGATATATGTCAAATACTTTTTTTTTGACAATTTATTAATGTGTATTTAATAATATCATATATTAAATACAAACACACATTAATTAGGAAACGACGGTTCGGCCCGTTCGCATGTATATTTCGTTTAACGTTTAAACGATTTATAAATAATCATCATTATTCATAAAAGTTGCCCTAGTGCTCTATGAGTATATTTCATTAGTGAGACTCTCTAGATTCAGGTATATCCGTCACAAAATCCAATTTCGTGTCCATAATTTACCCACCCGTAAATTATGACGACCACGAATAAACTAGCTGAATCATACAGGTCGAGGTCATTGCATACGTATAATCCATCTGTCACAGGTATCCGGATAATACCAGAGATATAGATGTAAACGTCAAATCTCTATAGGTAATATCACGTCGACGTATCTATTAGCAATCTCTAAATAACATTCGGAACTTACTTCCGAAGTATACTGTGGCCACAGATTTAACAGACTGCTAATCATATATGGACAACCTATGCTATGTACACAGAACTGACGGATCCTATCTTGATATACACATGATATCTTGAGGATCGATCCACACCCAACGAACAGGCGGAGGTCTGATCTAAATAGATCGGTGACGTGACTGCCATCTAAGTGTGGAGGATGTCTCATACATCCACAGTGGTATCTCAAGTCGAATGACCACTATGCTACTCAACCCGAGAAGATTCTTATTGACGTTGATGTACCATCCATTAAGAATCTTTGATGAGTCGTTCAGTGTTTATCTACTATAAACACCTACACGTCTATACGAGTCTCCCCAGACTCATGGTTCATTGGGATAAACCATCGGACCAAGTCTCGATATACGACATGTACTGGTCTCAACAGATTTGACTAACCGACCCGTGTTAGTGAATCTTGACCAGGAACTATATTTGATAATATACATTTAGCAGTAACACTTCCCAATGTCAATTACAGACTACCTTTGTAACTGTGTACTACATTATATATTATCGGGCCTTTGTCTAATATATACATATCACTAAACCATATTTAGTTTCGATCTAATCGTAATCAGATCGAATACGTATATAAAAACAAGAGGTGCAACCATAAATAAGTAATATTATGGAATATGTGGATGTTCGTATTCATGAATCATACATAAATACGGTCTGGATTGGCGCTCTGAGCACCAACCCCAACAATATTAACAATAACAACGGCAATAATCCATCCTTATCATACTCTGCTTTTTCACGGTTCCCTTCAATTCAAGCTAGTGGGCTTGCAGCACTTCAATAGTATTCTTACAGTTCTGGAGATGATGATGAATGTCTCCCTTGAATTTTTTATGAATCAACTTCAGTTGTTATTGTTTGAGGCGTCGCCTATATAAAACAGCAACAAAGGAATCCCAAAAAAAAAAAAGAACTTGATTTCCATGCTTTAAAAAATAAATTAATTGGACAAGATGAAGTGTTAAAGTGATAATCAAAGCTTACACTTCAAACCGACAAACTGAAATACACCATCACCTTCATGGACATAACGATTCATTTATTGGTGGCGATAATCAAAGAAAATAGTGAAAAGTATGATATTTAACATCTTTACTTGAGTTACTCACCTTAAACAAAAACGTGATTATCAACAAAAACTCACCTTAAAGATGACAGCTTGAGATGGCGAGAGAGAGAGAGCAGCAACGAGAGAGAGAGAGTGACATCTTGAGATGGCAAGAGTGAGAGAGCAGCAGTGAGAGAGAGTGACAACGAGAGATGAGAGAAAAGTGATGAGCGGCAGAGAGAGACTGAGAGATGAGGAAAAATGTAGGTTTTGTTTTAATTATAACGATTCAGTTCGGTTTAACAGGTGCGGTTTGGATTCGCACCTAAATCGAACCGTAAACCGTTTGGGGTGGGCCAATCCGAACCGTAAACCGAATCGTTAGAAAAAAAACCGTAAATTCGGTTCAGTTTAGTTCGGTTTGCGGTCTGGTTCGGTTCGGTCGGTTTTTTTTCCCACCCCTATCAACATAATGTTGTACGTACATAATTATTGTTTTCCAAAACAAATCTTTTGTTTTAATCTATAACGGCCAAAGTTGATAAATGATAAAAGTATTTATTTAATAATGTTGAAAATGAAATTGAATAATTGTAAATATATGTTCGTTAATTTTAATATATTAAATCTGTTAAATTTAAAAATATTTTATTTTGTTGAAAATAATTATTTTTTTTAATACATATGTTAATAAGGAAATTAATAAGGAATATTATCTCTTAATTAAAGAAATAATATTTCTCTATTAAAGAATGAATTCCTCAAATTTCGATTCTCTTTGTTATTGTACATAGTTGTATGATTTCTTTCTTATTTTAGTTTTATGTATTGCCTATATAATGGCCATTACATTATAATTATAAAGACCAATCTCAGCCGTGCGTGCAATTCGTGCACTGCCGCTGTCCAGGCTGAATAAGCCCACAATTCCGGTGTCGTCGGATTCAGACCGCGACGCCCTGTCCATTTCTGCCACTCCCATCTCTGATTACTCACTTCATTGTCCCGATATTGCCTCCAACCGACCTATCCAACCTTCGTTTTTGGGTTTTTTTTTCTCTCAATGGTGAGTTATCGATCATCGCCACCATCAACATGCACCTTCGACATTGCTCGACCTTTGTCCAACATCCTAACTTCTCTTTTGTGGCTAGTGGCTACCAGCCTTGTTTGATGTTCATTAGGGGTGTATTTGATAGATTGACCACATTCTATGGCTTTGTGTAATTTCAGAAACTTCCGAGGCCATTCTCATATACCTTAGGGGCATGTGTGTTATTTTCCAAATTTTGAGAAAATTTGTAATTTTCCAGAATTTTGGGGTATTTGCGAATTTTCCAAATTTTGGATTTGTTTTTTTGTAAAATCTCAAATTTTGCCCCATTCTTACAGATTTTGAATTTCTACTTTTTATTACAGTTTTTGTCTTCTCCTACCTATTTTTTTATAGACTTCAATAATTTCTTTTCCATTTTCAATGGAGAAATCGGACGTTTACGCAAACTTTGGTATATTACCGGTAATCTCACTGAACCAATCCAACATAAAAGTGAGAATGATGAAGATTTTGTTGACCAACTTGAAGATTGGGATAGCCACAATCACAAGATTATTACCCGATTTTACAACTCCTATGTACCCACTATCAGTCTCCAACTTAGCACATTCAACACAACCAAGTCTCTATGAGATTTTCTTTCTCATCGCTATACGACCACCGATCTCTCCCATTAGTACCCGTTGATTCGCAACCTCCATCAAATGCGTTAGGAGCCTGGCCAATCTATTATGGATTTTTATTCACATACGCAGTTTTTCTGGGATCAATTGACTCTCTATGAACCACAATATGAGAATCATGCCGATGCTGTCAAATTCACGACCTTCAGATATCGACAACGACTAGTTTAGTTTCTAATGGCTCTTAATAACCAATTTGATCCTTTTTTTTTTGGAAAATATTACAAATATATTCCAAAAGATGTTTTAGTACAATTGTACAAGGGGCATCCCCCAAGAGAGTGGTAAAAGCACAAACAATGAACCAAAAGTTCGAAAAAAACGGCCTAATACACAGCCCAAAATAGGAACACACCTTAGCAAAACACTTAGGAAAAAACCCAGAAAACAACATAATAGCAAAAACAGGGCCATTAGCCCACACATTGAAACCATTGCCAGTCCAAGCCACTAAACCAGACTCAGCCGTCAGCAAACGAGCACCAGGCCACATGCACGATTGGCCCAAGTCAGGCCCATCTCACACGCACAGTCCAGAGGTGGCATCATCAAGCCCAACCCACCAGACTGCAAAGCGCACAGGCCCAATTTAGCCCATGCCACGAAGCCCAAAAATTATCAAACCATGTAGCCAACGTGCATAAAGAAAACTGGCACACAATTAAAAAATTCCATTCCACGCATGCACAACCCAGACCACGCCCATGAGTGAACGTGTAGGCCAGCCCACGTGTAAAAGCCATCAGCCCACACGAAAGCGACCGACGGGATAGATCAGCGGCCTCGGAAGCCCAGACACCAAACTCAAGTACTTCAGCCCAGCACAAATAGAAAGCTTGATACAGCCCCAAAGAAAAACCCACATCGTTTATTGCAACCCACGATGCAGATACAGGAACAAAGCATTTAAGCAAGAAGACAAAGCCGACATTTGATTGATGCAAACTGACAACCCACGCAAGATGGATGAATACCACCAAGAACCATAATATGACCCTTACAAACTTCGAATACTCAAACAACAGAAGCACAAAGCCTATTCTGAAGGGACCCTTTTGATCCCTTATATATTTCCAACACCATTATTTGGTGTTGGAAAACAAAGTGAACGGGTCAGTTCAGGGGGGGCGAAGCCCCCTTCTCATTTTACCATTCTTCTTTGGCCTCAGGGGTCTAAGGTTATAGGCTTCAACTTTAGGGATACTTCCCTCTTCTTTAACATCAGAAAAACTTTCGGACAATCAGACTTTGTCTGTCCATGAACCTCGTGAACCCAAAACTTCAACGGCAGAAGCATTAGTTTTCCCTCTATTCACATTATTGCTCTTGCTCTCTGGCGTTGTGAGTCCTTTCTCTCTGCCGCCACCTAAGGAAGCAGCTGCATTAAGAGAACAAGGACCTTCCAAAGCTCCCATAGAAGTGATAGGATCCACTTCAATGACCCCATCCTCATTTGTAGTAGCAACAGCATCATTGTTAGTAAGTAAATTCTCCATTCCAACAGCATCCCTGTTTACCAGCAAAACATCCATGTCTACGCCCTGCTTCTCCTCTATTGAGAATGCAGAAATAGCTTGGGGTTCTGAGGAAAAGGAAGGTTCCCCATTTTCCATAACTTTATAAGCATTGACATTACCGAAATCTACACAGTCCATTGACTTTGAGACTATAATAGCCTGTTCGTCACGATAAGAAGAAAATTTTCCCTTTGCCATTACCCTATTTGTCTCAGCACACTTCTCATTAACATGGGTTTTTTACCGAAAGACAGTTTCATCTACCTTTGAAACTTTCCCCCCCTCTTTGGACTCTTCCATTGGCCCACTTTGGACTCTTCGATTGGCAAGCTTATTTCTGTAGAAACCTGTCACTCTATTGGTAGGACACAGACTACATATAGATTCCTTGCCACTCCTCAACTTCCTTCGGGAAATCTTTCACCGAAGCCATGCAATTATTGTAAGTTACTTGGACATCCGATACTCACATGTTCCATACGACGTTGCAAAGTTTTCCGTAAATTTGGTCCTGGACATTATGAAAGAGACTGTCCCAATCAAAGTTCAGCTCACAATCCCTCATTCAATGACTGTCATCCTATCTCTGCTGTAGCTTCTGATGATCAGGGTGATACTGAACAACCTGACCCTCTCAGCCTATTGAGGATCTCATATCCCTCTTCCAATCCATAACCTCTCAAATTGGTAACATCTACTTCCACTACTATATCAGGTACTGTCTCTTGGTATTTCAATTATACTTGTTGCAATCATATGACTGCTGACTCTAATATATTTACTTTTTGGTCTTTTCCATATAATCTACCTATCATTCAAACTATTAATGACTCTTTTATGACCCCCAGTCATCTTAGTCACATTTCGCTTCCACATCTATCTGTGTTTAACACTTTTCTCATTCACAAACTTACTCTAAATCTTTTATCTATCAGCCAATTATGTGAACTCGGTCTTAATATATTATATACTACTTCTGATTATTTTATGCAGGAACCGCAGACGAGTCAGACACTTGTGATAGGTCGTAAGATTGGTCATCTGTTTGAACTCATTAGTCTTGATCTTCCTCAAGAAATTTCCCCGCGTTACTCTATAGCATCGACCTCCCCAGTTCCCTCTCTTAGCCTATAGCACTCTTAGTTGAGACACTATTCTTTTAGTCGTTTGCACTTATTAGCATCTAGTGGTAATTTAGGTATTGTTTCTAATAAGGAATTTGATTGTATGTCTTGTCAATTAGGCAAACAAACTACGTTATCTTTTATAAATGAATTTCTTATAATATCCGTTAAATAAAGAAATTCATTTCAGTCTACTAGATGGTCATATATAGATTGATCCAAATCATGAGTGTAATATGAATTCCTATATGGCAGGCTATGTTCTTTGATTTACAAAGGTGAAGTTGGTGAAGAAATCCCGACCAATAGCAATGTACTTTGGGGACATAGTTTGGTGTATGGCTATGAACGTTTTACAAAGATATGGAGTCCACTCCTTCTTGCGAGAAGTATATTCCTTACAGGTTGATTAGGTACTTGAACGGTTAGAGAACTCAAGTCTTTCTATTACTAAAAAGATTAATATTCATAATAGTTATGAATAAATCATTAATTAAATAATCAATCGTATTTAGTTAAAAATAATTAGAGAGGTATAACAAATATTTTGACTAGGCTCTGATTATGAGATACTCATTGAGGGTCAATCTATATGTAATGATTATATTGATGTACACTGACGTAGTATGACTTATATAATACATCTACAACGACGAAAGTGCAACTTTAGGTTTTTTAGTGGAATAATCTAGAGTTAATAATTCAGAATATTTAATTAAATAGATTTAATTAATATTTCGAGATTATTGGAACTCAGAACTTTGGATTCATTTGGTCATCGTGCTAGTTTGATATACTATATCAAATTACATATAATTGGATAGGCCAATTATAACTCATTGAACACATTGAAACTGATTGTCACTTCGTGTGTTAACATATCACTCAAGTCACTGTTCGACTTCATGAAATCTCCTCTGATGAGCAGCCTGCTGATATCATTACCAAACCTCAACTTCCAGGGCGATTTTGTAAGTTAGTTTCCAAACTCCAGCTTGCTTCTCTTCCACCGGCTTGAGTTTGGAGGGGGGAGGGGGGAGGGGGGTGTTAATAAGGAAATCAAGGAATATTATGTCTCTGTTAAGGAAATAATATTTTCCTTATATAAAAGGAATTCCCCAAATTTCGATTCTCTTTATTACTTTATATGATTTCTTTACTAGTTTAGTTTTATTACCTATATAAAGGCCACCACCATATAATTATAATTCAAATTGAAATTCAAAACTTATTCAACTAAATCTCGAACAACATATTTGTTTTTCAAAGAATCCCTTGTCAATTAGAGTTCAGGCTCCATCTTAATGGTGGTAGCATGCGTCAATCATGCAAAAGAATCCAACTTTATAACTACGTGTATGGAGTAGTCGAAGCCAGATCAGGCATCAATTGCTGCCAAGTTCTTCAATGGACCACCACTCATACACAATCGGACACTATTGAGGGGTCGTCTCTTCAAAAACTGTAAGATATGACACTTTTAAGGGTCTCCTCTTCAAAAATTGCAAGAGAATACTATTAGGAGGTTGTGGGATTTCGCATCTCAAACCCACACTTTTAAGATACTCTGATTGCTTTCATTTGCTCTAATCATCTTGTAGTTGTTCATTGATTTGAAGTTAATTATAAGACAAACAAATGACAATTTTTTTTTAAAAAAAAAGTAGAATGGAACCTTTGAAGTATTTTCCTGAAGGATGAAGCAAAGACAATGATGTTATTGGGTTCACAGTCACAAAAATGATGCAGTGGAGCCATTTAGAATCACATGAATGTCAGCAAGCTGGCCTCACAATGTATGGGTAAGGTTTCTACTTTCAACGTCGACGTCGTTTAACAGGTAGTTTGGCAGTTAATAATAATTGCTATTACCATTGGCGTTTAGGAGGAAATATCGATTTGAAGTCGTCAGAAGAAACCAAAACAGGACAATCAACAGAGGTGCTCTCATGGCGGAATCAATTTCATGACATGATTGCACTGTTACAAAAATTATTTATGAAGTTAAATTTTATATATGGTTTTGACGGCTTATTTTGGTCTCAGGGTAATATTGGAATATCACTCCTGAGGAAATCCTCCCTCAATAGTGAATTTGTTTGGTTATGGGGGACCAAAGACAAATTTAGCAAAATACAGATAAACACACCAATCAACAGGGAGATTTCGTGGTTCGGCGGATTTGGATCCGACCTACGTCCACGGACACAAAAAAGATGGTACTTTTATTACTTAAACACTCTTCTCGGGTCTCTATAAGTCAGAGCTTGAAGATTCAGATCACTAATTTTGTTGATGATGCCCCTTTTACACATACTATGCCCTCCTATTTATAATAACACAGAAATCAGACTCCTATTTGCATAAGAAATCCTAATTGAACTTAGTCTCTTCTCCTTGCAAGGATTCCTAGCCTGATATTCCTGACCGGCGTAAACACACACGTATAACGCAAGCGCACGTATCGTTCAAGTAGTATAAAAATATCGATCCCACGAGGACTTATTTCCTACTGTTGTTATTAATTATTGAATCTATTTATTTACAAATATCTAATTAAATGGAGAATAGAGAGATTGTTTGTTTGATTGGTTGAAAGTGGTGTTGTTAAATAAATAAATAAATAAAAACAAAAGAAAATATTAAGGAAAATAACAAAAGACACAAAGTTCTAGGGTTGTGATTTATTCCAATATCATTATAAAGATGAAGTGATTATTTTATAGTTAGGAAATACAATGATTTATTAACCTGGAACACGAAATTATGCGAAAGCATCTGTCGATGGTCAGACACAAATACCCAGTATAACCCAATTGAACCATATTCCTATGTCAACCACATTATCTGGATTCATTAAGATTAAGTTCCAATTTATGGCTACCCTCGCCCGACAGGTATATTCCTATCCTGTAAGGAAATCTATTAAAGGGTTATCTATCCTCAAGGAAGATCGTGGGCTATTGAGTCTAAGGTTTTAAACTTAAAATCTCTATGTCTAGTTCATTTTAAGTTTACCTAATCAATTTTATTAGTGATCGGTTAATAAAAAGCATTAAGATTAAGACTCAATAAATAAATCATTATATTACCCAAACTATAATCTAACCCTTATAAACCGGTGATATTGAAATTCATTACAACCCCAGATAACTATTTAGTTATGACACATAATTAGGACTAATAACTGAAAAATAAAAGACATAAAGTAAAAATGCTGAAAAGTAAATACTGAAAAGTAAATTGCAATAAAATAAAATGCTAAGGTAAAAGGAATTACTTTTACTACTACTAATTTAGATATCTCCCATAAAATAATATATAAACTTGTGATATTATTTAACCAACCGACCAATCTGGCGGTATCCTGATTAAGTCCAATTAAGTCCAACCAGCCATATAGGCGGTAATATTTGTCCATAATCCAGCCATAAAGGCGGTACCAAAATAAATTTATCAACCGACCAATCTGACGGTATCCTTGATTAATCAGGTTTAAACCAACAGAAAATAAATATACCAACCGACCAATATAGCGGTATTCCTTTATTAATCAGAATTTTAAATAGTAAATATATTATTTTTAAGGGAGATTAATCTAAATAGCAATAGTAAAATAATTACCTTTCACCTTAGCATAGGGAAATTATTTCAACATGATGAATAGTAGAAACTGTAAAAAGTAAAAAGTAAAAATTAAATTACTATTATTACAAAAGTAAATAAAATAAATTACAAACTAAAAAAAAAATAAAAATAAAATATTTTTTAGAGAGAGAAACTCTCTCTTCATCAAAGAGATGAGAGAGAGAAAGGCACCTAAAATTCTGAAATTCGCGCAGTATTTATAGGAATATTTTTCACTGTTCCAGCGTCGCGACGCCAAAGCCTCAGCGTCGCGACGCCGGATTTTGTCGACGTGGCACAATGAGGAGATGACACGTAGCAAGGCGGCTGACTGTTTAGAGCGACACGTGTCATGGCGGCTAAAGCTCAATTATTATGCTGACGTCATTGGTGACGTGTCACTGTTCATGACGTCATTGGTGACGTCACTGTGATGATGTGGAAGACAACGTGGCGACACGTGGGGCGGCGGCCGTCAGACGAATGAGAGGTTGACACGTGTCGCGCTGTGATTGGCTGGTGATGACATGGCATGTTGACTCGGTTGACTTGCTGATGTGGCTGCTGATGTGGCTGATGATGTGGCGACACGTAGGATGACACGTGGGTCGGTGGCCGTCCAAGCAATAGGATTTCGACACGTGGCACGGCGCATTTTAGCATCTCTGTTGTGATGGTGACACATGTCACGGCGCACGTTAGCAAAGTCAACTTTTCTCAGATTCTGATTTTGTGGACCCGGCGCATGTTAGCAGATTCGGCGCACGCTGGGCGTCGCGGCGCGCAGTGTTCCAGCGTCGCGACGCTGAAGAGACGAAAATATCCCTGTTGACGCATTTTTGTCCGGTTTTGCCTCAAATTGCCTCCAGTGCTTTCCAAACTTTATTTATCTACAAAATAACACAAAACACATCAAAACATTCACAAAACTCAAGAAACTATACAAAATATTAGATTAAATGAGTGGGAAATAGTGATATAAATACCACTCATCACACCCCCAAACCTAACATTTTGCTAGTCCTCGAGCAAAATACAAAATGGAATAACATAATAAAATTTAACTAAACCATTTTCGTAGGGATCACGGTTGCATTTAGCATATGCAACAAGCCTTTAAACCCCTAGGTGTCCCTAGTGGACGAGTTGTAGTCTCGTGAGGGTTTACAGCAATGATACCCACAAACATTTTACAAAAGTAAAAATGTAGTAAAAATAATGCACACAAAAGCAAAAAAAACAAGCGAAAAGAGAATAAAAAAAAATTAGTAACTAATCAGGTGAAACTTCTACTACAAGTTACTAGTTGTTTTGTCTTTCTAAATTACCGAATAAGTAAATTCTCCGATTATTTTTACCTTTCTTCATATACACAGTCAACATAATATTAAACAACTCATTTTTGCCCATAACAGTCATAAGTGCAGTTGATAAGAGAGTAATATTTTTGTCCTAAAGTTCTATCAGATTTCACACCTTTTTGTAGTAATGGAATAATTTTCTGATTTTTCTGATTTTTTTTTCTTTGCTTTTCTGAATTTTGACTTTTATTTATACAATACCTTCCGTCTATGTAGCGAGCTTTGGGTCGGTGGCTCCCAAACCAGTTGGCTTTAGGGCACCAGGTGTTAAGACACCCCTACGAACTTAATTACTCAGACTTCAGATATGAATATATTTTTGTAGTATCTTCGATCCATGTAGCGAGCTTTTGGCCAATGACTCCCAAACCAGTTGGTTTTAGGGCACTAGGTGTTAAAACACCCTTACAGACTTAATAACCCGGATCTTAGATACTTTATTTTTGTACATCAAATTTTTTTTTTTTTTTTTTTTTTTTTTTTTATTCCATAACTATGTATAGATGCTTACTCCAATTAAACTATAGCACGGAATATTACAAATTTTTCAATTACAGCTCATATCTGTATGTTACTATGTATGTTGATAATACCTGTCAAATGAGCATATGAAGATTCATTTTAGTCAGTATTATGGAGAATTCACAAATTAAATAATTCAAAATGAAATAAACAAAAATTAACTTATTTCGAAATAAATGGTTTGAAATACGTCTCAGGAGCGGAAACTCCTTACTCTGCTATTTCTTACCAATTCACCTTTTTAGTTAAAATAAAAACACAAAAAAGCAAAATATTTTTGTAATTTTTGAAAATTTTTCAATTTTTTTTTTTTTTTGTATTTTTCGAAAAAATTTGGACTAAAAATAAAAATAACACACAATCTAAAAATAAGGTACTAAACAACTAAAGAACTGAATTTTGTTGCATAAATGAAAAATTTTAACGGAAAGTATTAACACAAAGTTTTGCACCCCCAAACCTAAATTAAGCATTGTCCCTAATGCGTTCAAAACATAAACAAAAGGTTGGAACAATGGTACCGAGTTTACGTGTTAGTTTCATCCTCGTCGCTATCTGAAAGTGGATCTGGAAACTGTGGAACAGTGATGTGCAAGTCTCTCGCCATATGCTGCAATGCCTGTCCCATGGCAATGTTGTAATCAGTGAGAAAATCAACACGCCTCTCCAAACGATCAAATCTATCTGAAACTGAACGAGACTGTGCTGCTCTATGTGGCTGAGCTGGTGGCTGCTGTGTGGAAGAAGATGCTCCAGCTTGAGCTTGTCTCTCTGTTCGGAGTTGCTGGATCAGTCGGGGAGTCAGGGCTGTCATGGGCTGCATAGGTTCTTCTTGTGGGTCAACTGGCACCATACTTAAAGTGCATAATGAGGTGATCAGGTAAGGGTAATACAGTCCAGCTTGCGATTGGGTAGCAGCCCAAGCAATATTTGAAGAGATAAGCACTCCCACGTCAATGGCTAGTCCTGTCATCAAGCAGTATAATAGAACCATCCTTTCTCTGGTGACAAAAGTGATGTGGGTACCTGGAATGAGTGATCTCGTGAGGAAGTGAAACCAAACTCTCGCATCTGGTTTAAGAAACTTGGAACTCATCTTCATGTATTCCCCATTGCTGCTCATTTCCCAGGTGGCATTGGGGATACATAACTCATCTGTCATCTGCGAAATCTCAATCTCATCCCTCATTATCGTATAATCATCCACCTCCATCTCCGGGATCCCATAAAATTTATTGATCGTCACCGAGTCAAATGACACCTGTCTCCCTCTCACCATAGCCTGATAAGCGACATGCTGAGCAGCATTCGCGTAAAATTCTCGGACAACTGTAATGTATGCCGGTTTGGGTTGCTGGCACAGTTTCTGCCAGTGTCTGTCGGCAATCACCCTGTCTATATCTAGAAATAATCCAGAGGGAATCTCAAAGCCTCTCTCAATGATTCCGACCTTCTTTGTCAATCCCTTCTCATAGCGCTGTTCTGCAGCTGCTGAGACAAATTTTGTAATGTCAAAACTGGGTTCAGCAGATGTTGAAGCTCTGGATCTCTTTGGTGGCATTTTTTTTTTTCAGAAATTTCGGCAGAATCTCCTCTGTTTTCCTCAAATCCTCAACAACACAAAACAACAAAAATCACTGCAAACACTCCAAATCAATCGATCACCGCACTTCGCCCCCAATTACTACGAATCAAATTAATCCACAATCCAACACTTCGCAATTCAAAATTCCCAAATCAAACACACCACAATTCAAACCTAATTACCAAATTAATTTACCAATTACCAAATCAAATTTATCAAATTATTACCGTTATTTCAAATTCTGATTTTGGCAGTGGTGATACTCTCGGCAGTGAAGATTTGGTGGCTGTTACGGTGGTTCACGGTTTCTGGTGTGTTGGTTGTTGGACGGCAGTGATGGTCACGGCTTCTCTTGGTTCTCGGTTTGTGGTGGCTGGGCTGTGGTGGTGCGGTTCAGGCGAAATGGTTGCAGGTGATGGCTTCTGGTTTGGTCGATGGAAGGCCGATTTGGTTCGTTGGCTCGCGGTTGAGTCACGGCAGGGGTGGCTCGCGATGGTTGCTCACGGTGTGGATCTTGACGAAGGAAGTGTTTGGTGGCTCGCGGTGGTTTGTTCTTGTTGCGGTTATGGTCAGTTTGGATCTCGGTTTTGATGGTGGCTGATGGATCTTGGTTTTGTTTGTTCTCGGTGAGTGGTTGCGGCTGTGGATCTCGGTCAAAGGCTCACGGTGGTGGTGGTAATGGCTTCATTTCGGCTTTGAGTGTCTCGTGGTGGATGGTTTGGTTTGATGGTGAAGGACTCGGCTATGGTGGGTTTCTGGTTTCTGGTAGATCTCGGCTGATAAGGCTCGGCAAGGGTGATTCTTGGTGATAGGCTCTCTCGGTGATGTTTGTTTGTTGGTGGTGATGATTTGGCTGCTGGGTTGAGAGAAAATGGTGAGATCTGTGAAGAAGGAGGAGTGAAAGGAGATGCTGCCAGTGCGCTGCTTATGTCTCTGATTTCGAGTCAGCGTCGCGACGCCAAAAATTGCCTAGCGTCGCGACACTCGGTTCTTTAGGGTTAGGGTTTTGACTCGGGATTTTTTTTTTTTTTTTTTTTTTTTTTTGGCAAAACCATGTCTTGCGACAGATAAATCCATAAGACTCTTACTCGGCCGTCTTTCCGGATCAATTTTGTATCTTCGTGATTTTGTCAATTTTTATTTTGTGAAAATCCCGCTTGTACTGGTTTGCTTTGTCCTGATAAATTCCATTTTAATTTTTCCTGCAAAACTACACACAATTAAAAAGTTCACACACAAAAATAAAAAATAATTAAATAAATTACAACAAATTGCATGGGTTGCCTCCCTGCTAGCGCTAAATTTTTCGTCTTCAGCCAGACGTGACTGAAATTCATCTGTTAAGGAGGTTTCAATGTCGTTTTGGATGTCCGATTAAAGACAATCCCGTGAGCGTTGCTTTTGAAGGGTCTCTTCCAACGGTAAAGTGGTAAAAAGAATTTTGTCTTATTCAGTGCTCGTGCCATTTTTTTTATCTTTGTTGCTCCAGTGGTTCCTGCAAAGAAAGAAAGAAAATCAGGAGGTCTCGTATGGTGCTTGACTTGGAATGGAAATTCCATTTTGTCAAGCTTCTGAGTGGTTTCTTTGATTTGTACTCCCCAAAACAGCGATGTTTCTCCTGAATGCTCTGGATCTTTAATAAGGTCAGATATTTGCTCTTCTATTTGCTCTGCTTCTTGCTCCACCTTTTCTTCACAGATGTATTTGAAAATTTCTGCATTCAGCTCTTCATCTGTCATCTGTGAAATACATGTTTCAAAATTTTCAACCTGAAAAGAAATGTTAGATTTTAGGTCTTCATCCTCTGATCTGGTTGAAATGATTGGCTCAGGTATTTCTTCATCAAACATTTGTGCAATGGAATCTCCAAGATATTCACTTTGAGGATACAGAATTCCATCCTCAATTTTTGATGTATTTGGTAGAAATATTTCAGCTTCATCCTCGTCAGAATCTGAATAATAGAAATCAAATCGAGACTTTGCCGGTTCGGGTTCCTGAACTGATACCTCTGGTTGTTGATACTGCTCAACCTCCTCCTCTGTTAAGGTGTCATCGTGGATTTCTGGGTACTCGAAGGCTTCATCAGTGTCATCTGAAACTGGTTCTTGAGGTATGATGTTCTGGTTTTCTGTTAATTGTCTGATCTGATCTGTCATTCTCTGTATGGATTCTGCGTTACTATGAATTTGTGCATCAAATCGAGCTTCTTGTTCTTTGAACATGTGAATTAATTGATCTTCCTCGGATGGTTCTGGTTCTTGATAAGGATCGAAGGAAGATGGTGGATAAGATGGAAAATGTGATTCTGTGAAATGTGATGGCTCTTCGTACCATGATTGTCTCCAGAAATTCTCCCACTCTGATCGATATATACATTGATCGCTCGGGTGGTTACTATCACAAATCACACATCTCCCCATTTCGTTCTGATGAACAAATGTAGCATTGCTTGGTTCTGGCATCCAGTGATAATTATTGGGCTCGACAACAGGCCACAGAAAACCGGACTGTTGCTCCCAGATTTGGGGTGTATCTTCTTGTAACGCTTGTAATTTTTCAATCTCCCAGTAGTGTTCCATTTTTTTAATCACCTGAAAACAAAAGAAATAAAAATTACAAAATAAAAGAAAGAAAATTAGATATAAGTAAATTGGATAGTTTCAAAATTAACAACTCAAGAAAATTAAGTCCCCGGCAACGGCGCCAAAAACTTGACCGGCGTAAACACACACGTATAACGCAAGCGCACGTATCGTTCAAGTAGTATAAAAATATCGATCCCACGAGGACTTATTTCCTACTGTTGTTATTAATTATTGAATCTATTTATTTACAAATATCTAATTAAATGGAGAATAGAGAGATTGTTTGTTTGATTGGTTGAAAGTGGTGTTGTTAAATAAATAAATAAATAAAAAGACAAAAGAAAATACTAAGGAAAATAACAAAAGACACAAAGTTCTAGGGTTGTGATTTATTCCAATATCATTATAAAGATGAAGTGATTATTTTATAGTTAGGAAATACAATGATTTATTAACCTGGAACACGAAATTATGCGAAAGCATCTGTCGATGGTCAGACACAAATACCCAGTATAACCCAATTGAACCATATTCCTATGTCAACCACATTATCTGGATTCATTAAGATTAAGTTCCAATTTATGGCTACCCTCGCCCGACAGGTATATTCCTATCCTGTAAGGAAATCTATTAAAGGGTTATCTATCCTCAAGGAAGATCGTGGGCTATTGAGTCTAAGGTTTTAAACTTAAAATCTCTATGTCTAGTTCATTTTAAGTTTACCTAATCAATTTTATTAGTGATCGGTTAATAAAAAGCATTAAGATTAAGACTCAATAAATAAATCATTATATTACCCAAACTATAATCTAACCCTTATAAACCGGTGATATTGAAATTCATTACAACCCCAGATAACTATTTAGTTATGACACATAATTAGGACTAATAACTGAAAAATAAAAGACATAAAGTAAAAATGCTGAAAAGTAAAATACTGAAAAGTAAATTGCAATAAAATAAAATGCTAAGGTAAAAGGAATTACTTTTACTACTACTAATTTAGATATCTCCCATAAAATAATATATAAACTTGTGATATTATTTAACCAACCGACCAATCTGGCGGTATCCTGATTAAGTCCAATTAAGTCCAACCAGCCATATAGGCGGTAATATTTGTCCATAATCCAGCCATAAAGGCGGTACCAAAATAAATTTATCAACCGACCAATCTGGCGGTATCCTTGATTAATCAGGTTTAAACCAACAGAAAATAAATATACCAACCGACCAATATAGCGGTATTCCTTTATTAATCAGAATTTTAAATAGTAAATATATTATTTTTAAGGGAGATTAATCTAAATAGCAATAGTAAAATAATTACCTTTCACCTTAGCTGGGAAATTATTTCAACATGATGAATAGTAAAAACTGTAAAAGTAAAAAGTAAAAATTAAATTACTATTATTACAAAAGTAAATAAAATAAATTACAAACTAAAAAAAAATAAAAATAAAATATTTTAGAGAGAGAAACTCTCTCTTCATCAAAGAGATGAGAGAGAGAAAGGCACCTAAAATTCTGAAATTCGCGCAGTATTTATAGGAATATTTTTCACTGTTCCAGCGTCGCGACGCCAAAGCCTCAGCGTCGCGACGCCGGATTTTGTCGACGTGGCACAATGAGGAGATGACACGTAGCAAGGCGGCTGACTGTTTAGAGCGACACGTGTCATGGCGGCTAAAGCTCAATTATTATGCTGACGTCATTGGTGACGTGTCACTGTTCATGACGTCATTGGTGACGTCACTGTGATGATGTGGAAGACAACGTGGCGACACGTGGGGCGGCGGCCGTCAGACGAATGAGAGGTTGACACGTGTCGCGCTGTGATTGGCTGGTGATGACATGGCATGTTGACTCGGTTGACTTGCTGATGTGGCTGCTGATGTGGCTGATGATGTGGCGACACGTAGGATGACACGTGGGTCGGTGGCCGTCCAAGCAATAGGATTTCGACACGTGGCACGGCGCATTTTAGCATCTCTGTTGTGATGGTGACACATGTCACGGCGCACGTTAGCAAAGTCAACTTTTCTCAGATTCTGATTTTGTGGACCCGGCGCATGTTAGCAGATTCGGCGCACGCTGGGCGTCGCGGCGCGCAGTGTTCCAGCGTCGCGACGCTGAAGAGACGAAAATATCCCTGTTGACGCATTTTTGTCCGGTTTTGCCTCAAATTGCCTCCAGTGCTTTCCAAACTTTATTTATCTACAAAATAACACAAAACACATCAAAACATTCACAAAACTCAAGAAACTATACAAAATATTAGATTAAATGAGTGGGAAATAGTGATATAAATACCACTCATCAATTCCCTTCTCTTTTCTTATTCCTTTTCGGATTCTGACTTCATTTCCTTGTGAGAGTAGGATAACTCGTTTTATCTTATCCGCAAGAATAGGGTGTCGTCATCTTGAACGCGTCTCGCCGTCTGGTCGGTCTTCATGAGGTCGGTCATGACAGTTTTTTATGCTGAGAGTGTTTCTGCCGACCTTATAGTGCTCGGTCATCCGAACCAAAGTGGTCGGTCTTCACATGTTGTGGTCGGGTCGGCTTTGAAGATCTCAACCAGTCAGGGAATTACCCATCTGTCCTCGTCGTGCTGTCTTAAATGTTATAGTGCCCGAAAACACCATCAACATCTGTCCCCTAGTTCTCGGTTCCAACAAGCATGCAAGTTGGTGCCGGGAACTATATAAAGATGGTGTTTCTGTTTTGCTCTGTTGGAGGTCGGTCTGGTGTCGAGAAGTGTTTTGTTGCCTCTTTTCAAGCGCTTTGTCTCGAGACACGCAACAGCCATGTCCGCTTAAATGCCTATCAAATCAACTTTAGGGTTTCTTCTAAGTTCGACACTTGTCAAACATCCGCCGGGTTCCCGCCAAAAAATGGGACGAATCAACCGTGTAGAGGCGTCTTCAAGGTGGGCCGATCTCAGCCGTCTGTTTAAACTTGGGAGACCTCTTTTGCAGTCGACACCTGGCGTTCATCCGGGTTCTTCCCTTAGATCCAACGGTCACGAGCGTTTTTTGCCATGACCATAAGAAGGCGAGGCTTTCACTGTTCAATCTTTTTTCGGCAATTTCTTCTTCTCTTCTGCAAATATCTCTGTTAACTCGCTCTCATTAGTGTTCTCGGAATTCAACCGCGGGCTTTTTCCTCTGCTGTGAACATAAGGAACGGGCACAACCATACTGCACAACCTCCTGCTTTTTTCGAGAAGAACAAGTAAGTCCTCTGAACGACCTCTGTCTTTTTTTTTGTTTTATGAATCTGTGTTTTGCTAGGGAAAGATTTATGGTTTGCTGGGTTCTGCTTTAGGGCACTTTTAGAGACCACCTGCTTTAGTTAACATGGAAACCGTGAGTAGTTTCTTTTAGCTATAGAATGACTTCCCCTTCTTTCTTTGTTTAGGGATGTCTGACAACAGTTCCTCCCCTGAAAAGCCTGCTAAAATCTCAACTCCCCCTGCTGAGGAGCTCTCCTCGGGCTCGGGGGCACCTAGTGTAGAAGACTTTGACACTTCCATGTACTCCTTCTGAGGTCGAACAAGACTCCTACCATCAGAGGGTTCCTCGGAAGGACCCAGAGCCCGGTGAGCTTGGATCGTCGGCTCTGGATATGAACCGTCCCTCCAAAATAACTGAGGTTGATCTGGCGCTGTTGCGTCAACGATATGACATCCCAATAGATATTGCCCTTGAAGTTCCCGGGCCGATGGATCGCGCTAGTCAACCTGATGAGGGCTCGGTGGCACTTCTTCCTGCTTTTTTAGTGTGGGCTACGGCTGCCGATGCAACGTTATTTTGCTTGGATACTGGCCGAAATGGAGATTGCCCCTTGTCAATTGAGCTTAAATAGTTGGATGATTCTGGCCGGCATATATGTGGTTTGGCACCGGGCAGGTTTAGGTGTACCTTGTTTGGAAGAGGTGAATAGGTTATATCGTTTGAAGTCTAACCCAAAGACTCACTACGGTTGGTATTACCTCTCAGCTTATGATAGTTCGTCCAACCTTGTCCAGAAACTTCCCGACTCTAACAAGAATTTCAAGGATTTTTGGTTCAGGCTACTGGGGATTGGGGTCGAGTCCTGAGATCGTTTGAGGAGGACGTCTCGGTTCTGGACATCTTCAGGGCAGGAGGTTAGGAGTTTAATACCCTACTTTTTTCTTTTTATTCCCGTTCTTAGTTTCTTAGGTCTCTAACTTCTCTGGTTCCTCCCAGCTTGTTGGCGAGATGCTCCCAAGGTTTCTCGTCAGGTTCGGAGGTGGGTACATTGGGCTCGTCGGTATGCCGCTCACTGGAGGGAATTGGTTAATGATGCGGCCTTTGTTGATTCGGGCCTTACTCGGACCGTCCCTCCGGAGGTCGCAGGTCGGATAGGTAGATGTCTGCTGGCTGTTTAGTTTGACTTCCCTGTTTGTTTATCATGTTTGACGTCTTTGTTATATGCTCGGGTCCTGATTTCCTTTTCTTCCTTTTTTTTGTAGGCATGTCAAAGAGGCCAAAGTTTCTTGAGAAGTTGGCTGGTACTATGAAGAAGGCCGGTCACGCGGAAACTGGAACTTCCCGGGCACAACCTGATCCTGCAGGGGCTGAGAGGGCGTCTCAGGGGAGAGTTCAGCCGGATGCTCGGGGTCTATCTTCTCCTGGTGCACAATCATCGGGGTCTGCTCGTCTCACCAGTCCGCCGAAGCCCTTGAGGAAAGGAGCGTCAATTCGGGTCAGAGGAGACCGAGTTGGTTCAAGGGAGGAGGAGGATCCTGTCCGGGCAAGAAGAAAGACGTTGCCGGGGGAAAAATCATCTATGGGCTCCTCCAAGAAGTAAAAGGGGTCTGTAATCCTCGGGGTGGATGATTTAGGAGAAGGCATCCTGGAGGCTACTTCCCATTTGGTGCCGGCTTTCAATGAATTGGCCGAGGTGATTCCCCCGGGGGAGGTTTCGAGATATGAGGACATCTCGCCCGAAGCTGTGGTGACCGAGATGAGCTCACAAATGGCAAAGGTAGTTTTATTTCCTCTCTTTTTTCTGATTTCGGTTCCCGGTCTTCTTCATCTCATATCTTGACTTTCTTTGTTTTTGTAAAGGCTACTTACCTCATGGCAAAGAATAAGGACCTCCTTTTGAGCCTATGGTCCGAGGGTGGTCAGGCCCAAAGACTTCAGAATCGCCTTACAGAAGTGGAGGCTAAATTGGCTGATCGGGAGGGGGTGATACAGAATCTTGAGTCGACTGCCATTGAGAACTTCAAGATTAATAAGGCTCTTAAGGCTGCCGCTGTGCTGGAGAGAAAGCTTGCCGACACTGCCCGGGAGGATTTGAAAGCTGCCCAATCTGAGATTGGCGTTTTGAAGGCAAAGGTGGCCAGTGTTGAAACCAAATTGAAGGCCGGTGATGAGCAAATGGCACGGGCTCGGGATGATCTTGAGAGAAAAGAGGCCGAGCTGGAGGAGAGAGAGGCCGATCTTGAGACCGAGAAGGAGGCCATCCGCCTCGAGGGGGTTGGTGACTGTGCTGAACTGATATCGATGGTGCTGCCAAGTCTGAATATGGAACCTATTTATGCAGCCATCAGTTTCTGCAAGGGGGAGATCTCCGAGGAGGAGTTCCGGAAGTGGCTCCCTCCCCCTACCGAGGAGGTGATGGATCCTGACCCGATTTCGGTTGTTTCGGGTTCCGGGGTTTCCCGAGAAGAGCGACCTGATGTTCCAGCTCCTGGTGAGGACTGCCTTGAGATCCCTCCTCCCAATCCTGATGCAGTGGTCTCTCATGCTGCCGAGGTTGAAGCCGCAGTTCCTCTTCCTGAGGTCGAGCCGATCCTCCCGCTGTCTGAGCTAGCTGAGGAAGAAATTCCTGCCCCTGCGAGGGCTGAATGAAAAAGGGTAACCCGACCTGGGCCCTGTGTACACTTCAAACTGTTTTATTAATTCAAACTGTTTTTGTATATACGTATATTTTTTTTTGTCTTTCTTATCTCTTTTCTCTTTTTCTTTATGCTCCCTGTTATCCGAACACTTTGAGACCCTTCGAGGTTTAATCATGAACCGGAGGGGCATAACCTGACCCCGATCTGTGTGAAAGACTTGGACCTGGGGGAATGTTACCTCCCCAGTCCGAAGAAAGCGACTCGGTGGGGCGTAACCCGACCCCGAGCTGAGTGAGACACTTGGCTCTGGGGAATGTTACCTCCCCAGTCCAAAGAAACCGACTCGGTGGGACGTAACCCGACCCTGAGCTGAGTGAGACACTTGGCTCTGGGGGAATGTTACCTCCCCAGTCCAAAGAAACCGACTCAGTGGGACATAACCAGACCCCGAGCTGAATCACCAAGTAGTCTCGGCGGAACGAAATCCAGCCCCGAACTGACTACCCCCTAGGGTTTTATTCAGAAGGGAAGTGAATCAACCTTTTGAAACCCTACCGAATCTGGCATGGGCGTCCCTCTGTCAGATCGGCGAAAAACAAAAACAAGATTCTGGAAAACGAAATTAAAAGGTGGGGGTGACTTAGCACCTATCCCAAAAACGTTTTTGCAAGCATAAACAACAACATGGATGCCTAAAAACAGCGTCCCGTCTGAGGTCTCCAAAACATAATTCTGAATCTTTCAATTCAGTGTCCTGGCGAACCAGGATTCGGATCAGAAGAGCGTTTGATTGGTAAGGGCACATCCTCTACACGTCGGTTCATTGGGGAGCCTGTGTATTGTATGAGGGCTCCTCCTTACCACGCTGGAGTAGGCACACGCTACAGGGGCACAACGCATCCCCGTGCTGTGTCTCTCGCGGATCCGGATGATGAATGGATCAAAGAGTGTCCGGGATACTAAGGGCACATTCCTCCTTAGGTCCGGCATCACTGGAGCTAGCAATCGTCACGGGGGCATCACCATCCCCCGTGCTATGCTTTCCCACGGATCCATTACATCGGGTAAGTGAGGATCAAAGAGTGTTTGACACATTAAGGGCATATTCCTCCTTATGTTCGGTACACTGGAGTAAGCAATCGTCACGGGGGTATCATCCCTCCCCGTGCTATGCTTCTCACAGATCCTATGCATCGAGTATGTCCCTGAGGACCCCGAGCCAAGAGAGATACTTGGTCCTGAGGGAAAGTCTCGTCCCCAGACCAATGAGCGTGACTCGGTGGGACGTAACCCGACCCCGAGCCGAAAAAGGCACTTGGACCTGGGGGGAATGTTACGTCCCCAGTCCGAATGGCTGACTCGGTGGGACGTACCCGACCCCGAGCTGAGAAAGGCACTTGAACCTGGGGGAATGTTACGTCCCCAGTCTGAAGGGCTGACTCGGTGGGATGTACCCGACCCCGAGCTGAGAAAAAGGCAGTTGGTCCTGAGGGAATGTTACGTCCCCAGTCCGAAGGGCTGACTCGGTGGGACGTACCCGACCCCGAGCTGAGAAAGGCACTTGGACCTGGGGGAATGTTACGTCCCCAGTCCGAAGGGCTGACTCGGTGGGACGTGCCCGACCCCGAGCTGAGAAAGGCAATTGGACCTGGGGGAATGTTACATCCCCAGTCCGAAGGGCTGACTCGGTGGGATGTACCCGACCCCGAGCCAAGAGAGATACTTGGTCCTGGGGGAAAGTCTCGTCCCCAAACCAATGAGCGTGACTCGGTGGGACGTAACCCGACCCCGAGCCGAAAAAGGCACTTGGACCTGGAGGAATGTTACGTCCCCAGTCCGAAGGGCTGACTCGGTGGGACGTACCCGACCCCGAGCTGAGAAAGGCACTTGGACCTGGGGGAATGTTACGTCCCCAGTCCGAAGGGCTAACTCGGTGAGATGTACCCGACCCTGAGCTGAGAAAAAGGCACTTGTCCTGAGGGAATGTTACGTCCCCAGTCCGAAGGGCTGACTCGGTGGGACGTACCCGACCCCGAGCTGAGAAAGGCACTTGGACCTGGGGGAATGTTACGTCCCCAGTCCGAAGGGCTGACTCGGTGGGACGTGCCCGACCCCGAGCTGAGAAAGGCACTTGGACCTGGGGGAATGTTACGTCCCCAGTCCGAAGGGCTGACTCGGTGGGATGTACCCGACCCCGAGCTGAGAAAAAGGCACTTAGTTCTGAGGGAATGTTACGTCCCCAGTCCGAAGGGCTGACTCGGTGGGATGTACCCGACCCCGAGCTGAGAAAAAGGCACTTGGTCCTGAGGGAATGTTACCTCCCCGGTCCGAAGGGCTGACTCGGTGGGACGTACCCCGACCCCGAGCTGAACGACCTCGGCGGAATAAGATCCAGCCCCGAGCTGTTTGGAACATTAAGGGCATATTTCTCCTTATGTTTTGGATTGTTGCATTGAGTATGTCCCCGGAGTTCTTTGCAAACTTTTATTTTTTAGAAGAGCGGATAAAAAACGTTTTTATTGTACTTGGGGACATACTGCCCTACTTATAACTCTCTGTGGGTCATTTTGAGAGAGGCTCTGTATTTGAATTCATGTCCCTTAAAGATCTATCTCCTCGGTTTCCTCAGCTCCAGCGAGTCGGGCATTTTTGTTTGGCCAGGCGCCTGGGCTTCTGTCTTCTTCTTCTTCTCCCTGGTTCCTTTGTCGTTTTCGGTTGTCTTCTGTGATGCAGAGAGTTTCTCGTGAGAGAGTTGCGAAGCAGCTGCGAGCTGTTTTCTGGCTTCCGCACACAATTCCAATCCGCTCCCGAGTGGGGAATTTCAGTTTCAGGTGGTAGCAGGACATCACGGCTTTTGTTTTCATCATGAAGGGTCGCCCGATGATGGCCTGGTAACTGCTCACGCAGTCTACTACAGTGAAGTCTGTCATGATCGTCCGGGTCTGGGGATGTGTCCCGACAGTTATTGCCAACTGTATTCTTCCTAGTGGGATGAAGGCTGATCCTCCGAAACCGTATAAGGGAGTGCTATCGTTGGTCAGGGTTGCATATTCTACCCCTAGTTCGTCCAGTTCTTCTCTGGAAATTATGTCAACCGCGCTCCCGGGGTCTACTAGGATTCTGTCTACCTCCGACCCGCTGATGACTGCCTTGATTATCAATGCATCGCCATGAGGGAAACTTACTCCTCGGGTATCCTCATCAGTGAACATTATTGGTACCGACCGGCCTCCCTGTAGCCCTGTGGCCTGCTCTGTTTCTAAGACATCTGGTCCTCGGGTTCTGCTGTAATCTTTCCTTGATCGGTTAGAGTTTCCGGCCAGTGTTCTTCCTCCTGCGATGATATTGATTTGGCGACCACGTGCTCTTTGTCTGGCTGTCATGACCTCGTGGTCAATGTATTTGTTTAGATACCCGTTTCGTGCTAGATCTTCCATTTGTTCTCGCAGATCTTTACATCCGTCTGTTGCATGTCCTTTGGAGTTGTGGTGTACACAATAAGCCTTTTGGTTCCTTTTGTCCGGGGGGAATCTCCCTTGGTCGGGTTCCACTAAGAGGCATTTCCCCTGGATCTCCATGACAATTAGTCCCAGTGGTTTCTTTAAGGGATTGTATGCATATTCCCCGACCACATGGTTTACTTGGGTCGGCGCCCTTCTCTCTTGATTGTCCCGGTGGAGTGGCTTGAATTCTTTGTGCTTCGGGGGTGGTCTTCTGGATTCTCTTTCTGTTCGGCGAGGGGCACCCTCCCTTGCGGTTCTTTCTCTGATGGTGTTCCCTTTTCGGGATACTTTCTCTTCGTTCTCTAACAAAATGAACTTTCGGGCCACCTCCAGAGCGGTGGCGTAGTCCGGGGTGTCTTGGATCCTCAGATGGGTCCATAGCCTTCCGACCCTCAAGGCTCCCTTTAAGCTTTCCAGGGCCTCGGGGGATTCATACCCCCCGACTTCGAGTGCCATATTATGGTATCTTTCAATAAATATCTTCAGAGGTTCATCGTCTCCTTGTTTCATAAGCCTTAGTTCTCCAATCGTCTTTCTGGGGACACAAGCCCCCTTGAAGTGTCGTATGAATGACTTTTTCAGTTGTGCGAAGCTGCTGATGCTTCTTGGGGCTAAGCTTCTATACCATAGAATGGCCGGTCCGGCTAGAGTTAAGGGGAACACTTTGCAGATGGCGTCCCCTGTTACCCCTTGCACCTCCATTAGTAGGACGAATCCTTCAATGTGAGTTTTGGGATCGGTATGGCCCTTGTATGGTGTCATGGTCGGCATGCTGAATCTTTTTGGGAATTTCTCTGATTTTATTTCTTCTGTGAGGGGGGACTCATCTTTGCCGTCCTGGACATCCCCTCTGTTTGCATTGGGGTATACTCCAATTTGACACCTTGTATGGTGTCATGGTCGGCATGCTGAATCTTTTTGGGAATTTCTCTGATTTTATTTCTTCTGTGAGGGGGGACTCATCTTTGCCGTCCTGGACATCCCCTCTGTTTGCATTGGGGTATACTCCCAATTTGACCAGCTCCTCTCGCAGCCAAGATTTCATGCTGCTATCTTTGGTTCCATTCCGCCTCCTGCGGTCTCCTTTCTTTCTGTTATCCCGAGGGTGGTGCTTCTCGTGGCCGGTATCTTCTCGTATTTCTTCGTCATATTCTTTCTCCTTTCGCCGGGTGTTGCGTGGGCTATCATAGGAGGGGTCTGGTGACGATTTGTCACTCTCTTCCTCCCATGTGTCCTCGGTCTGGGAATCTTCCGGAACCACTACAGATCTTACCCTGTAAGGATCCCTCCTCCGGGGTCTGTCGTCCTCACTTATATCGACAATTCTCTTTCCTTCTGCTATGTCGTTCCTTCGTCGGCTAGTCCCGGTTTCGAATTTTCCGTTGTGTGCTCCTTCTATCCTTTCCAACCGGTCTACTATGGTTTTTAGCAGAGTTTGGCTTTCCTCCCTTTCTTTCCTAAGGTTTTCCTCAATCTTCTCCATCCAATCTGCAGCCGAGCTCCCTGATGGCTGGTGGCTTCCGTCTTCCGCCATTGTCTCACTACGCGAGTTGCTTTTTGTTGAGTTCCCCACAGACGGCGCCAACTGTTGACGGCTGATTTTGGTCTCAGGGTAATATTGGAATATCACTCCCGAGGAAATCCTCCCTCAATAGTGAATTTGTTTGGTTATGGGGGACCAGAGGCAAATTTAGCAAAAGACAGATAAACACACCAATCAACAGGGAGATTTAACGTGGTTCGGCGGATTTGGATCCGACCTACGTCCACGGACACAAAAAAGATGGTACTTTTATTACTTAAACACTCTTCTCGGGTCTCTATAAGTCAGAGCTTGAAGATTCAGATCACTAATTTTGTTGATGATGCCCCTTTTACACATACTATGCCCTCCTATTTATAATAACACGGAAATCAGACTCCTATTTGCATAAGAAATCCTAATTGAACTTAGTCTCTTCTCCTTGCAAGGATTCCTAGCCTGATATTCCCTTCTCTTTTCTTATTCCTTTTCGGATTCTGACTTCATTTCCTTGTGAGAGTAGGATAACTCGTTTTATCTTATCCGCAAGAATAGGGTGTCGTCATCTTGAACGCGTCTCGCCGTCTGGTCGGTCTTCATGAGGTCGGTCATGACAGTTTTTTATGCTGAGAGTGTTTCTGCCGACCTTATAGTGCTCGGTCATCCGAACCAAAGTGGTCGGTCTTCACATGTTGTGGTCAGGTCGGTTTTGATGATCTCAACCAGTCAGGGAATTACCCTTCTGTCCTCGTCGTGCTGTCTTAAATGTTATAGTGCCTGAAAACACCATCAACATATGGTGTTATGGATCATAATTCATGACAAAATCTTAGAAAGCATGTTTTTTGGGTTTTAGTTTTAGGGGTTTGCATCAAATATAATCTCAATCCTTTGATGAACATATATCAAGATCTAATCATAAAGGGGCTGAAAATTAGTGATAAACAATAAATTTGTTGATGGTGTTTTTTAGGCACTATGATATTTAAGCAGCACGACAGAGGTAAAAGGGTAAATTCCCTCCTTGGTCAAAATCATTAAAAAGGACCATCATGACCGACCACATAAGTGAGGGTCGAGCACTTAATGGTAGGTGACCGACCACTTCGGTTCGGATGACCGGGCATTATCAGATCGGCGGAAGCATTCTCAGTTCAAAGGACCATCATGACCGACCTCATGAAGACCGGGAATATGGCGGGATATGCTCCAGAAGATAAGTTATTCTACTTTCATGGGGAAAACTGATGAGTCAGTGTCCAAATAAGATAAAGGAAGTGAAGGTAGTTTTGATTAGGAATCCTTATGGGAAAAGGAAATTGTTTCAACTAGGAAATTCTTGTACAAATAAGAATATGATTTTTTCACCATTATAAATAGGAGGGTAGAGTGAGTGTAGAAGGGAGGACAAGAGAAAGAGAGAACATCAACAAGGAAGAATGAGGAGGAACAAGTGGAGAGCAGTAAGAACCAATATCAGGATCAGAATCACCAAGCTCTGACTTGTAAAACACAAAGAAGCAGAGCTGAGAAGCGTGTTTGAGTAATAAAAGTATCATCTTTTTTGTGCCCGTGGACGTAGGTCGGACCAAGATCCGCCGAGCCACGTTAAGTCTCTTTGTCGATTGGCGTATTTATCTGTCTTTTGCTAAGTTTGCTTTTGGTCCCCCATAACCAAACAAATTCACTATTGAGGGAGGATCGTCTCGGGAGTAATATTCACATATTGCCTTGAGACCAAAATCAGCCGTCAACAGTTGGCGCCGTCTGTGGGGAACTCAACAAAAAGCGGTTCGCGTAGTAAGACGATGGCAGAAGGTGGAAATCACCAATCGTCGGGGAATCCGGCCACAGATTGGATGAAGAAGATAGAAGAAAGCATAAGGAAGGACAAGAGAAAGAGAGAACAGCAACAATGAAGAATGAGGAGGAACATGTGGAGAGCATGAAGAATCATCATCAGAATCATTATTATCAAACTTGTAAAAAACAAGAAACAGAGCTGAGGAGCATATTTGAGTAATAAAAGTATCATCATTTTTTGTGCCCGTGGACGTAGGTCGGACCAAGATCCACCGAACCACGTTAAATCTCCTTGTCGATTGGCGTATTTATCTGTCTTTTGCTAAGTTTGCTTTTGGTCCCCCATAACCAAACAAATTCACTATTGAGGGAGGATTGTCTCGGGAGTAATATTCCCATATTGCACTAAGACCAAAATCCGCCGTCAACAGTTGGCGCCGTCTGTGGGGATAGAACAAAAAGCGGCTCGCGTAGTAAGACGATGGCAGAAGATGGAAATCACCGGTCGTCAGGGAGTTCAACAGCAGATTGGATGGAGAAGATGGAGGAAAATCAAATCCATCTAAAATCCATGATGGACAAACTGGAGAGGATGGAAGAGACGAATAATGAGGGGCTTGAAACCGGAGCCAGTCGGAGAAGAGGCAAAAAAGCGGAATGCAACGGATCCCAAAAATGTGAGTAAGACCTTTTCCGTTTTTAGGCTGACATTTGATTATGCTTGTTTGTTATAGCCCACACAATGGTTTTGATATTTGTTTTACGGCTCGGGTCTGCTCTTGTACCGCCGAGACCGATGTTTCTTTCCGGCTCGGGTCTGCTCTTGTACCGCCGAGACCGATGTCTCTTTCCGGCTCGGGTCTGCTCTTGTACCGCCGAGACCGATGTCTCTTTCCGACTCGGGTCTGCTCTTGTACCACCGAGACCGATGTTTCTTACCGGCTCGGGTCTTCTCTTGTACCGCCGAGACCGATGACTCTTTCCGGCTCGGGTCTGCTCTTGTACCGCCGAGACCGATGACTCTATCCGGCTCGGGTCTGCTCTTGTACCGCCGAGACCGATGTCTCTTTCCGGCTCGGGTCTGCTCTTGTACCGCCGAGACCGATGTTTATTCGACTCGGGGCTGGATTTCGTTCTGCCGAGGCCACATATTTATTCGGCTCGGGGCTGGATTTCGTTCTGCCGAGGCCACTTGGTTATTCGACTCGGGGCTGGATTTCGTTCCGCCGAGGCCGCTTGGTTATTCGACTCGGGGCTGGATTTTGTTCCTCCGAGGCCTTATGGTTTATTCAGCTCGGGATCGGGTTACATACCACCCAGTCGGCTTCTTTGGACTGGGGATGTAACATTCCCTCAGGGCCAAGTCTTCCTTTCAGCTCGGGGTCGGTGTAGGCACTGCATTTTTACACATAAGTCCCTATGATGAGTCTCATTTTGGAGACACTACCTTTTAAGTCACGGAGGTCACGGGAAACGGACATCGGAAGGGGAAATTCAGAATAAACAAGGTTCATTGTTTTCGTTCGTGCTACGTTCGTGTTTACGTTCGAACGTCAAACGGATTGCGGGCGTTCGTGCCGCGTTCGAGGAAGCGTTCGAACGGTGTCGGTAATTTTGGTTTTGCTGCTAGCCTCACGCCCAGCCCATTTAGCTCCCCAAAGCCCATAAAACACATCCCAATTTAAATAAATAAATATTAATTAAAACATTAACTAAATAAGATAATAATTAAATTAATTAAATAATTAAATAAAACATATACCAAACATAAAATAAACAATTACCAACTTAAACTAAAATCATGCCTAAATTAAACAAATTACATACTAAATCAAAATATAATCATGCCTAATTAAAATCAATCAACGAATTATATTCCCAATCTAATAAGATTATTCCCAAACTTAAAATATTGTATTCCTAAACCAAGCCAATCAAATATTCAACCTTCCCTACCTAGCCAAGATTTGTCCCCCCTCAATCTTTGACTTCCCTTAACCAAACCAAATCAAATTCCTCTTTAATTAGCCAAATCTCTTTCATTGTCAAGCCCAACCCTTTTGTCTATAAAAAGAACCCTTCACCAACCTTCTCAACCCTAGTCCCTAGACCCTAGTCTTTAGTCCCCTAGCTAGTCCCTCACTCATAGACAACACACATAAAAATTACAGGAGGAACACACCCAAAAAACAATAAGCAAAAGAAAAAGAGGAAAAGGCAGCGGAACCACAAGGAAACAATAGCAAAAGACGGAGAACGACGACTCAAAACAGTAAGACAACGAACGAGAACAGTGAACCAGTGAACCAGGAGAGTTGCGGAGCATCCACCCTTCCGACGATCGTGTACCGTACATCCGAGAGATGATTTAAAAGGTTAGACCTGAGGGTACCTTTTCATTAGTTTATATTCGTTTTTATTATTATTATTATTGAATTCTATTCGCCTGATAGTCGTTTATGGAAGCATGTTGTGGCTTGAATGAAATGGAAGAGTGTCGTCTCTTGTGGTATATAGGATGGAAACCCAGACGTAAATTCTGTAGCCGAATCCGAATGGACGGTAGTGCGGTCTGTACATGGGACACAACTCCACGTACCACTTGAGTAAACGGCACCTTCTCTTGTGTGGCGTTGCTTTGGTTTATTTATTTCTTGTCATTTAAATCCTGTATGTTGCTTATTCCCGTATGATATGATCGAGTGCATGGGCTTAGTAAGTGCGATGAAAGGTTCCCTAATTGGAGGGGTTAAAATCCTTCACCACGACGCTTTGCCGCACCGATTGATGTGTGTTCGGTTGAATGCGAGATACGTTCAATCGAGCATACCTAGTTTGATATGATTGTCTTTATTTTCGTATGCATGATTCAACCGAGCGCATGGGTTTAGTAAGTGCGATGTGAGATCCCCTATGGGGAGGCGCTAAAGCCCTTTACCACGATGCTTTGCCGCGCCGGTTGATGTGTGTTCGGTTGGATGCAAGACACGTTCAATCGGACATACTTAGAATAGTATGATTGTCTTTATGTTTGTATGCATGATGTGATGTGACGCGCATGGGCTTAGTATGTTGGTCTAAAGGTCCTCTCTTTGAGAGATCAAGAGCCCTCAAAAGGCCACATTTACGGCAGTACTTCGCCGCGCCCCTTTATTTTGTTGTTTATGTATTGCGTCCCATTTCATGCATCAGGTCTGTTCCCGTTCGAACGCGTTTACGAACGCAACTCGAACGTGCATGCATTTTTGCCTTATCATACATCAGGTCTCATTTCCGTTCGAACGCGTTTACAAACGCCATACGAATGTGAGCATTCTGTTTCATTTCCGTTCGAACGCGCTATCAAACGCCATACGAACGCGAGCATTCTGTTTCATTTCCGTTCGAACGCGTTTACGAACGCTACTCGAACGTGAGCATTCTGTTTCATCTTCGTTCGAACGCGTTTACGAACGCTACACGAATGCGCACACACTGAACTGAGTCTGTCTTATCATATTCATGCATAATTGCCTCTTGGTTGATCTTTCTTGTGTTATATAGCCAACCGTATTATTTGTATCCCTGCATTTATCCATTCTATGTGTTCTCGGGATGGTATTCAAGCATGATTAGGCTGTTAGCATGTTATTTGGTTAATAGGTTCATTAGATAGTACTCAAGCATGATTAAGTTGTTCTTAGTTTTCCATATCATAGGATTGAAATATGTTCATGAGATTGCCATGTGATGTTGCATGCTGTGATGAACTTGTTGATGTATGCATATGAATTTAGAAGCATGATATTTTTGGAAATAAATGTTATTTAAGCCTGGTTAAATTATTACATAAATCCTTTTATTACAAGTGACATAAGTAAGGGACTATTCCGAACCCAACGGTTTGAGGTCTTCCCTTGCGAGGGGTGAGTGCGGCCTTAAATCTCATTTTCCCGGTTCACACCGGGTGGCGACTTCATTACTCTCCGGTTTAGTCCCCCGTGGCTACTCCGTACTCCCGACTAGGCCACGAGCCTATGAACAGCATGCGTCGCCCCAGATTTCCTGTGTTCCCACAGTCTGGCGACTCCACTGGGGATAGAGAATTGGCCCCGAAATATTGACTTGTGATGTTTGGATTTATGTTTTAATTGACCGTGTCTATAGTGGATAAAGTAAGGGTTTAATCAAAGGCATTTGTAGGCTAGGTAATGGTTTGGTGTCTTCCTTCATTCACTACCTTTCTAGAAGGAAAAGCTGTGAAGGCACCTAGATATCCATCTACTTGTAGCCTATTGTGATGGACTAATTTGGAGGACTCGTTGTTTATTCCTGACAACAAGCGATAAGAGCCTAAGAGGCTTGGGTATTTAAGTGAGCCTCGCTCCATCTTCCCTCTGGGGGATCTACAACGGGAAATCCATTTGACAGTCCGTCACACACCATAGCTCATTGGCACGTACCTTAGTGTATAAAAAAAGGGTGCGTTCACTTGGTTGCTCGAACCCTTGAGTGGGGAGACCTAGTTGTGGGCCATCCTTCTCCGGTGAGAGCCTTTGTCTATACTCTTACTAACCCACCTATATACCGGGTTGGCAAAAGTAACAATTATTTCCTTGAATATGTGCTTGTGGACCATCCTCATTTGGATGCAGTTGGACTATTGTCAGAAATGCGGGCTTGCTGGGCCATTTAAACTGGGGCAAGTTCGCACCTTATGACTATTAGGCCAAAAGCTTCTGAAATGTTGATGGGCCACTTTGTAAAATTATTATGTGATGTTTGCATCATCTTTCTTTTATGCTTGTGTTTGGGAACATCGTTGTTTGGATCCATTTGGACCATTTATCATGGGATATGGGCTTGTTGGGCCATTTAAACTGGGACAAGGACACATCTTATGACGATTGGGCCAAAAGGCTTCTAAATAACAATGGGCCATTTTATGATTGTGTTCGGAATATTATCATTTGGATTTAGTTGGGCTCTTTGCCATAAGACATGAACTCGTTGGCCATTTAAACTGGGACGGGTTCACTCTTATGACAGTAGTCCCAAAAGCTTCTAAAATGATAATAGGCCGATTTGTTTGAGAATTTTATTTGATTTAATATATGTTATATACTTCTTATGCACATCATGCATACATGTACCTTGTTGACATCCTCTGTGTCTTAAAAAAGACACCATAGATTCCCGTTGGGTTAGAAAAAAAGGAAGACTCACCAAATACTGAGAACAGACATGAGTGAATCAGATACTGAGGTATCCCGGATAGATCAGTTGGAAAATGGCTTCGCCAAGATTACTGAACAGTTGCAAGCCTTGACTGCTGCCATGACAAATATGGCTGTGCCCCGTGCGGGGGAAATTCTGAGAATGTAAGGCGCGAGGAGCCTCCGAATGGGTTGGGGGATGATATCCCCGCTTTTGATGATGATATGGCAGAGTATGCAACAGACAGAGTGATTGGGTCTCAGGCCGAGATACAGAAACTCAGGGATCAGGTTGAATCCGTTACCCGCAAGATGAGGGGTAAGAATGAAGATTTGCTAGATTATGAGACAATGAAGTTTGAGGAGCAGTTGCCAGCGCAGTTTAAGATGCCGGATTTGGCTAAGTTCAATGGGAATGGAGATCCGAGGGTGCATCTCCGTCAGTATGTGTCTGTTATGAGTTCAGTTGGCCTGTCTCAGCGCCAAGTACAAAAGATGTTCGGGATGTCACTCGAGGGGGCACCTGTAGTATGGTACCATAACCTAGACAAGCAGGTTAAGGAAGATTGGAGGGAGCTAGCTGACGCTTTCTTAAAACAATATGTCACGGACCTGGAGATTGACTTGTCACTCCGTGACTTAGAAAATATCAAGCAGAAGCCGGAGGAAAATTTCAAGGAATATGTGGACCGCTGGAGGAGCCAGCTTCTGAAGATGCAGACCCGGCCCTCAGAAAAGGACCAGATCAAAATGATCATCAAGGGCACCAAGCCCTCTATTTATGGCAAACTGAGGAGAATGACTTCGATGATTACTGATTTTCGACAGCTGAGGGAGACAGTTATGGATATTGAGGAGGAGGAAGCCGAGAACAGAAAGTTTTATGGACAGAACAGAAGGAATATTGGGGGACATTCAGGGACTATGCCTGCTACTGCTGAAGTCACTGCCATTAAGAACAGACGATTTTCAAACCTTGGTAAGCCTCTTTCAAAGGTATTCGAAAAGCTGAAGGCACATGGACTCTTAAAACCTTTGGAACCTAGGCCCATTCCAAATCATGTGCCACCTCACATGAACTTAAACTTATACTGTCACTTCCACCAAGAAAAAGGCCATGACACCGACAACTGCGCCCGCCTCAGACATGAAATCCAAAACCTCATCGATGCCCATACAATACCCGACCCAGAGAAAGAACAACCCAACGCACACAGAAATCCTCTGCCCAACTACATGATCAACTCTGGCCTACCCGAAACCCTTGTCCTCCAAACTCTCAACCACTCAGCTTCATAGGAATAAGGGATAACAATGGTGAAGAACCATGGGCTGAAGAAGAAGGCACTGTTGTTTCTCCAAGTTTATCTTGCACTTTTAATAAAGACATTGATTTTGTTCGAACGTTTCCTCAACAATAATAAAGGCGATCATTTCATTTATCTGCCTAAGACTATTACTTTCAAACTTGCAACATGAGTGTGTTCAATCTTGGTAATGTGATACTCAGAACGTAGGGAATCCTCAAAAGAAGCAAGCAGAAAAGATAAGTTAGCCATTCAGGAATTGGGAAATGGAGACAGTGGGACTGTTAGACTTGGAAAGAAACGGGTTCATGGAACAAATCAGTGAAGACAGGTGGAAATGGTACTTTCCCCAAGAGAAGAATGGTCATCAATGGAATTGACAGAAGACCTAACCCAACGGGATAGAAAACTCATTCACGCATGCATGCATACACGTAACATATTTTGCATTCCTTTTTGTGTTTTGTGTTTGTTTTGTGTTCACAGGTTTTAAAGAAGAAAGAGAGAAAGCGGCAAATGAAAGCTAGTCAGAAACAGCAATATTAGCATCAGTATCAGATCGAGGGCAAGGCCCATATCAGTTCAGGGGAAGAAAGCCTCATGTCAGTTCAATTCGGGAATAAAACCCGCATTCAGTTCAGTTCAGGAAAAAAACATGCATTCAATATAGTTCAAGAACAAAGCTCAAGGGGAAGAAAGCCTCATGTCAGCACAGTTCGGGAATAAAGCCCACACTCAATTCAGTTCAGGAAGAAAGCCTACATTCAGTTCAGTTCAGGAAGAAAGCACACACTCAATCCAGTTCAGGAAGAAAGCCTACATTCAGTTCAGTTCAGGAAGAAAGCATACACTCAATACAGTTCAAGAAGAAAGCCTACATTCAGTTCAGTTCAGGAAGAAAGCCTACATTCAGTTCAGTTCAGGAAGAAAGCCTACATTCAGTTCAGTTCAGGAAGAAAGCATACACTCAATACAGTTCAGGAAGAAAGCCTACATTCAGTTCAGTTCAGGAAGAAAGCCTACATTCAGTTCAGTTCAGGAAGAAAGCATGCATTCAATACAGTTCAAGAACAAAGCCACAGTCAGCTCAGATCAGAGAATAAAGCTCAAGGGGAAGAAAGCCTCACGTCAGTATAGTTTGAGAACAAAGCTCAAGGGGAAGAAAGCCTCATATCAGTATAGTTTGAGAACAAAGCTCAAAGGGAAGAAAGCCTCATGTCAGTACAGTTCGGGAATAAAGCTCGGGAGGAATAAAGCCTCATCTCAACAGTTCGGGAATAAAGCTCGGGAGGAATAAAGCTGCATCTCAACAGTTCGAGAATAAAGCTCGGGAGGAATAAAGCCTCATCGCAACAGTTCGGGAACAAAGTACAGGGGGAAATAGCCTCATCTCAATACAGTTCGGGAATAAAGCCCACAGTCCAAACAATCACGGAATAAAGCCCTATCTCTACACAGTCAGCAGTTCGGGAATAAAGCTCGGAGGAATAAAGCCTCATCTCAACAGTTCGGGAATAAAGCTCGGGAGGAATAAAGCCTCATCTCAATACAGTTCAGGAAGGAACAGGTCGAGAATGGCACTCCAAGAATGGAAGCACGGTTCGGGAATGAACCAAGGGTCGCAGCACCTCACCACCAAATCAACGAAACTCAACACATGGTAAGTCAAGTGGCAGCTGGCGAGCCAGGTAAGTAGAAATGCATTGCATAACTTTGATAGGATTGTCACATGTTGCACATTACACAAGTCCCATCAAAGTGGGGGCAACTGTAGGCACTGCATTTTTACCAATAAGTCCCTATGATGAGTCTCATTTTGGAGACACTACCTTTTAAGTCACGGAGGTCACGGGAAACGGACATCGGAAGGGGAAATTCAGAATAAACAAGGTTCACTGTTTTCGTTCGTGCTACGTTTGTGTTTACGTTCGAATGTCAAACGGATTGCGGGCGTTCGTGCCGCGTTCGAGGAAGCGTTCGAACGGTGTCGGTAATTCTGGTTTTGCTGCTAGCCTCACGCCCAGCCCATTTAGCTCCCCAAAGCCCATAAAACACATCCCAATTTAAATAAATAAATATTAATTAAAACATTAACTAAATAAGATAATAATTAAATTAATTAAATAATTAAATAAAACATATACCAAACATAAAATAAACAATTACCAACTTAAACTAAAATAATGCCTAAATTAAACAAATCACATACTAAATCAAAATATAATCATGCCTAATTAAAATCAATCAACCAATTATATTCCCAATCTAATAAGATTATTCCCAAACTTAAAATATTGTATTCCTAAACCAAGCCAATCAAATATTCAACCTTCCCTATCTAGCCAAGATTTGTCCCCCCTCAATCTTTGACTTCCCTTAACCAAACCAAATCAAATCCCTCTTTAATTAGCCAAATCCCTTTCCTTGTCAAGCCCAACTCTTTTGTCTATAAAAAGAACCCTTCACCAACCTTCTCAACCCTAGTCCCTAGACCCTAGTCTTTAGTCCCCTAGCTAGTCCTTAACTCATAGACAACACACATAAAAATTACAGGAGGAACACACCCAAAAAACAATAAGCAAAAGAAAAAGAGGAAAAGGCTGCGAAACCACAAGGAAACAATAGCAAAAGACGGAGAACGACGACTCAAAACAGTAAGACAACGAACGAGAACAGTGAACCAGTGAACCGGGAGAGTTACGGAGCATCCACCCTTCCGACGATCGTGTACCGTACATCCGATAGATGATTTAAAAGGTTAGACCTGAGGGTACCTTTTCATTAGTTTATATTCGTTTTTTTTTATTATTATTATTGAATTCTATTCGCATGAGAGTCGTTTATGGAAGCATGTTGTGGCTTGAATGAAATGGAAGAGTGTCGTCTCTTGTGGTATATAGGATGGAAACCCAGACGTAAATTCCGTAGCCGAATCCGAATGGACGGTAGTGCGGTCTGTACATGGGACACAACTCCACGTACCACTTGAGTAAACGGCACCTTCTCTTGTGTGGCGTTGCTTTGGTTTATTTATTTCTTGTCATTTAAATCCTGTATGTTGCTTATTCCGTATGATATGATCGAGTGCATGGGCTTAGTAAGTGCGATGAAAGGTTCCCTAATTGGAGGGGTTAAAATCCTTCACCACGACGCTTTGCCACACCGATTGATGTGTGGTCGGTTGAATGCGAGATACGTTCAATCGAGCATACCTAGTTTGATATGATTGTCTTTATTTTCATATGCATGATTCAACCGAGCGCATGGGTTTAGTAAATGCGATGTGAGATCCCCTATGGGGAGGGGCTAAAGCCCTTTACCACGTTGCTTTGCTGCGCCGGTTGATGTGTGTTCGGTTGGATGCAAGACACGTTCAATCGGACATACTTAGAATAGTATAATTGTCTTTATGTTTGTATGCATGATGTGATGTGACGCGCATGGGCTTAGTATGTTGGTCTAAAGGTCCTCTCTTTGAGAGATCAAGAGCCCTCAAAAGGCCACCTTTACGGCAGTACTTCGTCGCGCCCCTTTATTTTATTGTTTATGTATTGCGTCCCATTTCATGCATCAGGTCTGTTCCCGTTCGAACGCGTTTACGAACGCAACTCGAACGCGCATGCATTTTTGCCTTATCATGCATCAGGTCTCATTTCCGTTCGAACGCGTTTACAAACGCCATACGAACGTGAGCATTCTGTTTCATTTTCATTCGAACGCGCTATCAAATGCCATACGAACACGAGCATTCTGTTTCATTTCCGTTCGAACGCTTTTATGAACGCTACTCGAACGTGAGCATTCTGTTTCATCTTCGTTCGAACGCGTTTACGAACGCTACACGAACGCGCACACACTGAACTGAGTATGACTTATCATATTCATGCATAATTGCCTCTTGGTTGATCTTTCTTGTGTTATATAGCCAACCATATTATTTGTATCCCTGCATTTATCCATTCTATGTGTTCTCGGGATGGTATTCAAGCATGATTAGGCTGTTAGCATGTTATTTGGTTAATAGGTTCATGAGATAGTACTCAAGCATGATTAAGTTGTTCTTAGTTTTCCATATCATAGGATTGAAATATGTTCATGAGATTGCCATGTGATGTTGCATGTTGTGATGAACTTGTTGATGTATGCATATGAATTTAGAAGCATGATATTTTGGAAATAAATTTTATTTAAGCCTGGTTAAATTATTACATAATTCATTTTATTACAAGTGACATAAGTAAGGGACCATTCCGAACCCAACGGTTTGAGGTCTTCCCTTGCGAGGGGTGAGTGCGGCCTTAAATCTCATTTTCCCGGTTCACACGGGGGGGGGTGGCTCTCCATTACTCTCCGGTTTAGTCCCCCGTGGCTACTCCGTACTCCCGACTAGGCCGCGAGCCTAGGAACAGCATGCGTCGCCCTAGATTTCCTGTGTTCCCACAGTCGGGTTACGTCCACCAAGTCGGCTTCTTTGGACTGGGGATGTAACATTCCCCCAGAGCCAAGTCTTTCTTTTAGCTCGGGGTCGGGGTACGTCCCACCGAGTCGGCTTCTTTGGACTGGGGATGTAATATTCCCCCAGAGCCAAGTCTTTCTTCAGTTCGGGGTCGGGATACGTCCCACCGAGAGACTTATCATCGACATGGGATCGGAGCATCTCCCCCATGGTCGGCCCTCTATTGGTCTGGGGAGGTGACATTCCCCCAGAGCCAAATGTTTTTCTCAACCCGGGGTCGGGTTACGTCCCACCGAGTTGGCTTCTTTGGACTGGGGATGTAACATTCCCCCAGAGCCAAGACTTTCTTTTAGCTCGGGGTCGGGTTACGTCCCACCGAGTCGCCTTCTTTGGACTAGGGATGTAATATTCCCCCAGAGCCAAGTCTTTCTTCAGCTCGGGGTCGGGATACGTCCCACCGAGAGACTTATCATCGACATGGGATCGGAGCATCTCCCCCATGGTCGGCCCTCTATTGGTCTGGGGAGGTGACATTCCCCCAAAGCCAAATGTTCTTCTCAGCTCGGGGGCGGGTTACATCCCACCGAGTCGATCGTCATCAGCATAAGGGCAGAGCATTTTTTCCACAGGTAGATATCGGGATCCTCGTTAACTGAGCTCATAAAGATGGCAGGAATGACCAGATTTGCAGCCAAGGCATTTTTCTCTGCACTTACTGAAGTGACCACCGACGGATTCATTGACACACCATCTTTTTTATAATTCCCGGCATCAACTCGCAAACTCGTTGTTACCGAGAACTAGGGGATAGATGTTGATGGTGTTTTTTATGCACTATGATATTTAAGCAGCACGGCAGGGGTAAAAGGGTAAATTCCCTCCTTGGTCAAAATCATTAAAAAGGACCATCATGACCGACCACATAAGTGAGGGTCGAGCACTTAATGGTAGGTGACCGACCACTTCGGTTCGGATGACCGGGCATTATCAGATCGGCGGAAGCATTCTCAGTTCAAATGACCATCATGACCGACCTCATGAAGACGGGAACGGGAATATGCGGATATGCTCAAGAAGATAAGTTATCCTACTTTCATGGGAAACTGATGAGTCAGTGTCCAAATAAGATAAAAGAAGTGAATGTAGTTTTGATTAGGAATCCTTATGGGAAAAGGAAATTGTTTCAATTAGGAAATTCTTGTACAAATAGGAATATGATTTCTTCACCATTATAAATAGGAGGGTAGAGTGAGTGTAGAAGTGAGGACAAGAGAAAGATAGAACAGCAACAAAGAAGAATGAGGAGGAACAAGTGGAGAGCATTAAGAACCAATATCAGGATCAGAATCACCAAGATCTGACTTGTAAAACACAAAGAAGCAGAGCTGAGAAGCGTGTTTGAGTAATAAAAGTATCATCCTTTTTGTGCCCGTGGATGTAGGTCGGACCAAGATCCGCCGAACCACGTTTAATCTCTTTGTCAATTGTCGTATTTATCTGTCTTTTGCTAAGTTTGCTTTTGGTCCCCATAACCAAACAAATTCACTATTGAGGGAGGATTGTCTCGGGAGTAATATTCTCATATTGCCCCTGAGATCAAAATCAGCCGTCAACAAAATTGGTGATGGATTTGTTCTGGGACATGCCTAAATATGGGATTAGTAGATGGTTTATTCAATGGTTTTGTAATAAATAGTATCAGACCTCTACGATGAAATTGTGTGATGCATGAGATAAAATATATATTGAAGTGTCTTGTAAAGTCTAAGTGAATTAGTGTAAAATCTAGCATCCGTGTGCATTGCGGAATATTATTGAATATTATGACACATTCGTCCCATATTAATTAAGTATAAGATCAGTTTGTAATTTATTAACATTTATATACTCTCTTCTTACCATCCAAAATTTTAAGATACATTTTATGTAATTGATTTGATAATGATAAGATTAATGTATGATTTCTTTTGTAATTATAAGTAGAAAATTTTATGTAATTATCGAAGATAATTTTGTTATAATCCTTATCACATTGATTATAAATAAAAGATCGCCACCATAAGCAATTTACGGTGGTTGTCAAAGTATTTACAGGGTTAGTAACAACAATTATAATGAGAATTTTACTGGAAGCTACTAAATTAATTTTATATCCCGATTTCTAATAATATAATCTAAATCTACTTTCACCTTTCTTCTTAATAATAAGATGAGAAACTTTGAAAATGAATGTTCTGTATCATTCGCGATTTCATTTCATTTCTTTATTTTGATATAAATCCGAAGGAATTCGAGAATCTCCTTGATTATGCGCAGATTTGGCACAATAAATCAAAAAGTTGTGGCTGCGTTTAATTGATGGTTTGTTTACTTTTTGTCCCAAATTTGAATTCGGATATCAACTTAATTGAATTAAATAAAATTTTTTATAATATTTTATCCCACACCATAATAAATAATTAAAGTTTAATTATATAAAATCAATCTCGATGGTTAAATTTATATGATTTTCAAATAACTCTATTTAATATACTATTTAAATTTCAATTTGAAGAAAATAAAAATAAAAAAATAAAAATTTAAATTTAAATTTTATCTAACGTTAATCTTAAAAATAATCGGACAAAATTTTCTAGTGATCACCCAAATTAATATTAATAAATATATTGCTAATCATAGATCATAATATACACGTGTAGCTACACCAACTCGCACACAATTATTACCCTCAAAATCTTCAAAACCAATGAAGCCCCTTGTACTTTCTAGTCTCCTCCATTGCACTATTTTTTGGAGGCCCTCTCGGGAACCTTCTGTGAACCCTCAAATCCACCATTGGATCATTACATAGGGACACGTGTATGGCACAAATCAGGAAAACAAACGGTAAATCTTTATTCAATTTTCATAAATTTCGCCCTCATTTTCGCTCCACTAAATGCTTATTTAAACTCACTCTCTCCAGACTCCACTTCACCATTGCAGCAAGAACCCAAAGCTCCAAAAGCCCTCTCTAACAAGCTCTCTCTTCAAAGCCCTTCCTATTTCAAACATGGCTCCCCCTGAACTTGTTCAAACTGCTGTGAGACCGACCGAGTTCGGGTTGAAACCCGCAAGCTTACCCAGCAGAGCTTACGTTACGTTTTTAGCTGGTAATGGAGACTATGTCAAAGGTGTTGTTGGGTTGGCCAAAGGATTAAGAAAGGTTAAAACTGCGTACCCATTAGTGGTTGCCGTTTTGCCTGATGTGCCTGATGAGCACCGCAAGATCTTGCAGTCTCAGGGTTGTATTGTCAGAGAAATCGAACCCGTTTACCCGCCCGAGAACCAGACCCAATTCGCCATGGCCTATTACGTCATCAACTATTCCAAGCTCCGTATTTGGGAAGTACGTTTTTTCTGTTACACGTGGTCATTTTATGTCCCACAATAGGGGATTTACATGTGGATGTAATTATTATTTTTTATTATTTAACAAGTTTTTTCGTCAGACCAGTACTTTCTTTAAATGACGTGGGTGTTTTTGTGTTTCTGACATTTTTTGTTCTTACATGTGGTGTTGTTAATTTTTCATGCAGTTCGTGGAGTACAGTAAGATGATATACTTGGACGGAGACATTCAAGTTTATGAAAATATTGACCATCTATTTGACTTACCAGATGGGAATTTCTACGCTGTGATGGATTGTTTCTGCGAGAAAACATGGAACCATACTCAACAGTACAAGATTGGTTACTGCCAGCAAAGCCCTGACAGAGTGAAGTGGCCTGCTGAATTGGGAGAGCCACCAGCACTCTACTTCAACGCTGGCATGTTTGTGTTTGAGCCTAGCATCTCTACGTATCATGATCTCTTGAACACTCTCAAAATTACCCCTCCTACATCTTTCGCTGAGCAGGACTTTTTGAATATGTATTTCAAGAACATTTACAAGCCAATTCCACTTGTTTACAATCTTGTCCTTGCCATGTTGTGGCGTCATCCTGAGAATGTTGAGCTTGACAAAGTCAAAGTTGTTCACTACTGTGCAGCAGTAAGTAATTAAACTGATTTGAATGTGCATTTTGAGGCATTAATTTTTCATGATCTTATATGTTGGGTGCTAAATATTGTTGTGGTTATGTTTTGTTGAACAGGGGTCGAAGCCATGGAGGTATACGGGAAGGGAAGAGAATATGCAGAGAGAGGACATTAAGATGCTGGTGAAGAAATGGTGGGACATTTACAATGATGGGTCATTGGATTACGAGCATTCTTCTGCTACTGCTGCTGCTGCTGCTGCTGGTGTGAAGCTGAGCCTGTGAACTTGCAGCCATTCATTACTGCTCTTGCCAATGCTGGCGCTGTGAATTATGTGACTGCACCGTCAGCTGCTTAAGGGAAAGAGAATATGCTTTTCGTTTTTCTGGACACTAAAGTCCAGCATGAGCCAATTATGGGTTGCTGTTAATATGTGTTTTAAAGTTGTTCAACTGTAATATTTTGAACAATGGTATATACGTGCTTTTAAACAAATATTCGCTTCTAATCTTGTGTTAGTTCTTGATATTGTTTAGATTTAGTTGTTAAGAGATCATGGGGGGCTGAAGTTGTCATTTAAATAAAGTGAAATTAAGAATAATTTTTAGTCAAAAGGTTTTGTCTATCATATAATAATTAAGAGGCGTAGTCTATTATAATATTAACAATAAAATAAAGTAATGAGATATAAATTTAACATTGGAGAATTCTTAATGTGAAATAAATATTTACGAATAAGTGTAGAAGGATTTCGTAGAGGATTGATTGAGAATGAAATGAAGAAAATAATGAAATAAATTCTCTTTTGAGATCCACTATGTAAATAATAAATTTTAATTTTATTTATTATTTTATTTTTTACATGTGGAACCTACTCATATAATTAATTAATTTATTTTTAATCTCCTTTTTATGTATTTGACTTTAATAATTCTCCCACTTGGAAACTTGATTGAGAACCAATCAGTTTCCACACCATCCGTTCTATTTTGTCGTCTTCAATCTGCTAGGTTTTACTAAGCCATAAGAAGATCTACACCATATAAATTATCTGTATTGATAGGCTTGGTCATTATATCTGTAAGGTTCTTGATAGGCTTGGTCATTATATCTGTAAGGTTCTCATTAGTATGTACCTTCAATAAGTCCACACTACCTTCTTCACTACTTCACGAATAAAAGAGTATTGTACCCCTATATATTTTGTTATTGAATGAAAATATGAATTTTTGCAATATACAAAGCATACTGTCACAAAACAATGAAATTTTCTCTTGTTTATGCCCGAGCTGCTCCAATAATCTTTGAAACCAAATAGCTTTCATGCAGGATTGTGTAGCTGACATGTATTCAGCATTTGTTGTAGACAAAGCCACAACACTCTGTAACTTGGATACCCAGCTCATTGCTCCTCCTGCAAGTACAAACACATAACCTGTAGTGGATTTTCTTTTCAATAATCTTTGAAACCAAATAGCTTCATTGCAGGCTTGTGTGTAGCTTTCATGTATTCAGATTTTATTGTAGACAAAGCCACAACACTTTGTAACTTCGATACCCAGCTCACTGCTCCTCCTGAAAAGTACAAACACATAACCTGTAATGGATTTTCTTTTGTCAAGATCTCTTGTAAAATCTAAATCCACGTAGCCTCTGATAACTAATTCTGATCTTCATAACATAATGCAACATCTGAGGTTCATTTGATATATCTAAGGATTCTCTTAACAACATTTCAATGCTCTCTACTATGATTCACCATAAAACGATTAACTACTATCACTGCTTGTGAAATGTCTGGTCTTGTAGGAATCATGACGTAATTAAGCTTCCCACTACTAATGCATACGGTACTCGCGACATCTTATTCCTCTCAACTTCATTGATAAGACACATAAATGAGGATAAATACATAAATGAGGATAACTTGAAATTAACAGGAAGTGAGGTAAAAATTGGCTTACAATCTTCCATATTGAATCGCCGTAAGATTTTCTTCAAGTAATTTTTATGATAAAGCCAAATCTTCATGCTATTTCTGTCTCGGTATATTTGCATTCCTATAATCTTGTTTGCTTCCAGATCATTCATGTCAAACTCCCTATCTAATTGTGCCTTTAATTCTTAGATGTGATCTTTGTTAGGGTCTGCTACCAACATATCATCCACATATAACAGAAAAATAATAAAGTCATTATTTCCAAACCTATTGTAATATGTACAATGATCTGAACTGAGTCTGTTGTACTAAGGCAAATAATGAAAGAATCAAATCTCTTATACCAATATCTCGGCGCCTGTTTAAGATCATATATAGATTTTTTTTCAACCTACAAATCAAGTTTTCTTTGCTTATTTTAGCAAAACTTTCTGGTTAGAGCATATAAATTTCTTCTTCAAGTTCTCCATGAAGAAATACAGTTTTTACATCCAACTGTTTTAGATGAAGGTTATAAGTAGCACACATAGCGATGACTATTCTGATTGTTGTAAGTCGAACCACCGGAGAAAGTATCTCTTTCAAATCAATCCATTCTTTATAAGCATATCATTTTACCACCAATCCTACACGATACCGTTCCACTTGATCATTGTTATCTGGCTTGATCTCGCAGATCCATTTATTACCAATGGCTTTTCTTGCACATGGTAATGGTATCAGATCTCATGTATTGTCTCTGTGCAAAGCTTCCATTTATTCTTGCATTGCTGTCATCCACAAAGATGCATTTAAGCTATTTGTATCTTCATGGAAATTTGATGGCTCTCTATCTTCTATTAGAAGACAGTATGCAATGTTACTCTTTGTAACATACTATGAGTGCCAACCTGGAGGTCTTCTCTCTCGAGTTGATCGATGAACTTCAGGAGCTTCAAACTTGATTGGTTTTGGTATCTCGTGCTCTGGTGTTGCTTCAGAAGAATCTGAATTTTCTTGTTTTGGATTATTTTCCACCAATATTATTGTAGACTCTGTACTTTCTTTTGAAATGTTATAATTTCCTTCTTTTTGCAGTTGATCTTCTGCAAATATCACATACTTGCTGATGATGATCTTGTGGGTAGTGGGATCCCAAGCGATACCTCTTTACTCCATCAACATAACCCAAGAAAATATATTTTCTAGATTTCAGATCTATCTTTGTTCTTTCTTGAGCGTTGTACATCACGTATATAGGACAATCAAAAATTTGAAGAGATGAGTAATCAGTTGTCTTTCCGCTCCACATCTTCATTGGTGTCTTCAAATCATTTGTTGTTGATGGAGATCTATTTATAACATAACATATTGTATGAACCACTTCTGCCCAAAAACACTTTGGTATACTAGGTGTGCTGAGCATAACTCTTACTCTTTCCAACAACGTACTATTCATCCTTTCTGCCATACCATTTTATTGAGGAGTATATGGTGTGGTAGTTTGCCTTTTGATGCATTTTTTTTGACAATATGCATCAAAATTCTCACTACAATATTCTCCTCTATTATATGTCCTTAAACACTTGATTTTCTTTACGGTTTCTACTTCAATTTGTGCTTTGAAATTTTTGAAAACTGACATCATATGACTTGTTTTTGATCGGGTAAACCCAACATTTTCTAAAAAAGTCATCAATAAATGATACAAAATATTTTATTTTCCCCATAGATTAAACTGATGCTTCCTAAATATCAGAGTGAATCAATTCTAAAATTGTTTTACTCCGAGCACTTGACTTGTTGAATTTTAATCTATTTTACTTACTTGTAACACAATGCTCACAAAATGGTAGACTAACCACTTTCAAGCCTAGAAGTAGCTTTTGATTGACGAAAATCTTCATTTTCTGACATGTGGCATAATTTCTGATGCCACAACATAGAGGGTTCCTCTCCATAATCCAATGATGCCACCGATGCAGTTGCTTTCTGAATCGAGTCTCCCAATAGCATATACAAGTTTGCTGATATTTTTTCAGCTTTCAAGACTACAAGTGTTATTTTCACCATATTTAATACCCCATTTTCAACAATAATCTTGTATCCGCGATCACCTAACTGTCCAACTGACAGAATATTTTTCTTCATTCCCACAACATGTCAAACATCTTGTATAGTGTGGATAGTACCTTTGTACATCTTTACTTTGATGGCTCAAATCCGAGCAATTTTCAAGACATGATCATTGCCTAGAAAAACCGATCCTCTAGAGACAGATTCATAATGGCAGGACCATTCTCTCCTAAAGGTCATGTGCAATGTTGTTATAGAATCAACCAACCATACATCACTTAGTTATTTTATGCTATCATTAGACACCATTGCTACTTCATTGTAAAGTGAGCCACCTTCTTCAAAAGTACTTGCAACACTTCCCTAAGATTTTGTTACAACATGAGCTTTTTATGTACCTTTTTTCAGATTCCAACTATCATTCTTAACGTGCCATTTCTTGCCACAATTGTAGCATTTAACATTCTTCTTACTTTTTGATTTCGATCTACCATGATTTTGACTCCCACTTGAGCTACGTTCCGTTGATTTCCTTATTGTCATCGACAAAACTTCTGCTTGTTGTGAACTAGATGATCCGTCTTACTTATTTTTGCACCAAGACTCATCTTCCAGAGCAGCAGCAGCTTGCAACTTCGTCAAAGACTAGATTGCCAGTGACAATATCATTTGTCAATTTGATGATAAGTTGATCATACAAATCAAGTAGACTTTGAAGTAGAATCTCGGCACGTTCATTTATAGATATACTATAATTCAACACAGTGGGTTGGGAAAATAATGTATTCAAGTTGTTGATGTGATCCGTCATAGATGTGGAATCACTCATACGAAGAGTGTAAAGTGTCATCTTGAAGAAGATCTTATTTTATAATGACTTGACCTCATACAATTTGGTAAGTGCATCCCAAATCTCTTTTACAGTCCTCTTCTTTGCAACACTAGATAACACAAAATCTGCTAAGGCTAAATACAAGTTGCCTATAACATTGCCATCCATATCCTTCCATTTTTCATCAGTCATTTCATTTGGTCTCTCACCAATTGCCTCTAAGCAATTAGATTTTCTCAAGATTGTTTTTATTTTAAGTTTTCATAAGGAAAAGTTGCTCATGTTGAACTTCTCAATTTCGAACTTTCCTGCCATGTTTCCGATGAAGATCAGCTTCTCACTTAAACCGGCCTTTATTATTTCACCGGGAATAGTACCGTACACAATACCGTATACACGAATAGTATTTATACATGAATAGTACTCTATCGTATATATGAACAATCTCCGTGAATAGTAACCATGAACCTGAAGCGCTGATATCATTGTTAAGAGATCGTTAGCTGGAGGTGACATGCAAATAAAGTAAAATTGAGAACAACTGTTAGTTGATGAAGTTTTGACTACCATATAACAATACAATAATAATTAGGAGGCATACCCTACCATAATATTAACAATAAAATAAAATTTCGAGACATAAATTTAACGTGGTAAAACCTTCAATGTGAGGGAAAAATGTACAGATAAATATAAAAGGATTTCACTATAGTGAAAAGAATTTTACAACTCTTTAAACATAAGAAGTGAACAATCTCACACGTTCTTATAATATGAGAGTTACAACTCTTTCACAAACTCTTAACAAGAAATAATATTTTTCTCTCTTAGAATATAGAGGATTTGGTTGAAAATTGAATGAAAAAAATAATGAAATAAAACCTCTATTTATATACATCAGATTCACGGTACAAAAACAAATTTTAATTTTTTATTATTTCTTTTTTACAAGTGGAACCCACCCACATTTATTTTTACAGCAGTTATTTATACATATACAATCTTACTACAAAAACAACACCCCTCTCACTGTAGCTACAGTGATTGCTACAGTAATCACTGTAGCTACAGTGAGAGGGGTGTATTTTTGTTTTTTAAGTGAGATTGTATGTAAGTGTAGCATTTTGTTATTTTTAATCTCCTTTCGGTGGTGGCTTTGACTTTAACATCTATGGACTATTAAGCTTGATTAAAGAAAAATTGTACGGCGGTATGGTGTCTCCAGTTTGCTTTATTTTAAGACGAACGAGTTTCTTGATTCAGTAATGGAGAAAAACTGATAACATGAAAGAGCAAGGAAACTTTAGTGTGGTCCTCAAAAGTAAAGTACCTGTTTAGCTTTTCCTTTTTACTAGTTATACGAGTTTAATGAACTAAATTTTCTTTTACTTGTATGAAGAGTTGAAAAGAAGTTTGTGTGAGAGAGATTTTATAAACCTCCCCAAATCTTATCTCTAAAACAACTCTCATTTAAAGAAAGTGAACAAAGAAGGCCCATCACCTCTATTTGATGAAGAACACAAGACAAGGACTCTCAAAAGAACCATTCTGAAACTACAAGTAACAAATCTCGATGTTCGCATAAGAGAACAAACACGATAAAATAGGTAACAAAGCTACTACAAGGAGAGAACAAAGAACACCAGTGATCGTAACTCTGTCTTTCAGCAGTTGCTACGACCCAAACTCAGAAAGAATTTAGCTTTCTATGCCTGCAATTGTACAACAAAAAGATTGTGTAAATAAATGACAAAAAATTATCCCGCAATACAACTGCTCAAATCTGCAACAACTGTGTTAACTATGGGTTGGTGAGAGTACCTTGTTTGCAATGTTGTTTGAGAGCCAGTCAAGTCCCTCGTACAGCCCTTCACCAGAAGTTGCACATGTGCTCTGGATATACCTGCAACATGTGATAAACACAGGGTTAGTCCTACACCCTCACATGCTCGCAGAGAGAGAAAGAAGACGATTTATCATACCAGTGGCGCTGGCGAAGAGAGTGAAGGCCAAGCTTATCAGTTATCTCAGCAGCATTCATTGCATTTGGAAGATCTTGCTTGTTAGCAAATACAAGTAGCACAGCATCCCTCAATTCATCCTGACAATGCAACAATCAAGACACTAAACCACCTTTCCAAATTCCGATAAACAATGAAGAATTCCATAAAATAAACATTCTGCAACTGTGGCTATTGCTTCTTTTAGTGGGAATAGATTACCTCATTCAACATTCTGTGCAACTCATCCCTAGCTTCAACCACACGGTCACGATCATTACTGTCAACCACAAAGATGAGTCCTTGGGTGTTTTGGAAATAATGTCTCCACAATGGTCGGATCTGGATTAACAAAATTATAGACGTCAGAAGTTAGAACAATATGAGGAAACAGAATCACACGCACGCAACTAGGCTAAGACTGCAATGGCATCAAGTCTTTCAAATGATTTTGACAGAACTAAAAGAATGCATGCCAAAGAGGCCTTGCTTTGAAAATCACGAGGCAAAACAACATAAAGCTTCAATCTATTGTCAATCGGCTTGAAGAGATGGATTGTTATAAGTCGGGGCAAAACCCACATGTATAATTCCAACGGCAGAAATGTACATCTAATTAAAAGCACTAAAATGGGAACAGAGCTGCACCCTAGGACGGACTGACTTAAAGAACAGAAAGATCAGGGGAAAGATTGAATCTTGGAAGAGTGACCCACTTTATACCCATCTGCCTATACGGGGCAAAGTCCTCACTTTAGATTTAGGAAGAAATCCCGACTTGGGAGCTAAGCTTGGATCAGAGGTGGGCGGACCTTTACTCTTACTAAATTATATTTCATATTTGTGCAACCGCTCTAACTTCTATTGAGAGGCCCTTCGGGGAGAGAGCCTTTATTTGTGCAACCGTTCTAACTTCTATTAAGCATGATATTTCAGTAATATGCATCCATTATAAGAACATTAACATACATGTCGATGCAGTAGCCTATCGAGTCATTCAATTGCCTATATTTACCAAGCAAAACTATGGAGTAAGTAAACAAGTTAGCTTATGTATGGCTTAGATACTTCTGCCAAATGCTGATGGAAGATCATCAAAACAGCACTAGCATCCAAGGGCACTCCCTTATCGAAAAAGTAGATCAACACATATATGAAGTAAAATCTGATAAGTTAGAATGTGCAATGACTCATCTTCAAACTTTATTTCGAAACACGCAATATCTTAGTGAGGGAAAAAAACAAAATGGTACTTGGTGGTGACTAGTGAGGGGGAAACAATTATATCATCTGAATAAAACATACCCTGCAGCTAGATCAAGCTTAATATATTAAAATAAATCATACATACCTTATCTTGACCCCCGACATCCCAGACAGTAAAGCTGATGTTCTTATATTCAACAGTCTCCACGTTAAATCCTGACAGAACAATAGATAACAACAATTGAGCTCAATGGAAAACACACAATTCACCTTGTGATTCAACTAAAACTAGGATTAATTATGTGATGCTAGCTAATCCTTGAAAGTAATTTAGATTAATGAATCTACAGTGATGTTGAACTTACCAATGGTAGGAATGGTGGTGACGATCTCTCCGAGCTTAAGCTTGTACAGAATAGTAGTCTTACCAGCTGCATCAAGACCTACCATGAGAATTCTCATCTCTTTCTTAGCAAAAAGCCTGCTGAAAAGCTTAGTGAAAGACAGCCCCATTTTTCACAACTGCAAAACCAATCAATCCAAAGATCAGACCTAATTCAATAACACCTCATAAAAAATGCAATTATCTAATTGCAATAATTAGATCTAATTAAACAAATGCTGATCCAAATCAAATTAACCTAGTATCATTAACTAACAATTTAAGAATGAAATTAAATCTGAATTAAATTATATCAAACATTTAAGAATTAAAATACATCTAAATCTGACGAATCAACATACAATTTCGATAATTCAAACTCATGTAAGGTCATAAATGATGAGATCACAGACAAAATATTTCCGATTCGAAAATGACTAACAAATTTAACAAATGCAGATCAAGGAATTACAAAAGCCAGATCAGACAAAAATATCTAGAAAGATTAAAGAAATTTTTTTAAAAAAAATAAAAAGGGAAAGATCAGGAGATCAAGTAGGAAGCAAAAAGGACTTGCCTGAGGGAAAAGAGAGTTCAATATTTACACGGTTACGATGCAGTTTGTTTTTTATAGAACCAAACAGCTTTTTTGACGCCGTCACTGTTTTTTACTGCATGCATGGTAGACGGTAGACCGGCCATCGGTTCGTAACCGAACGAACTGATTGATTTCTGGTTCCACAAGTATGGAATCGGAACCTTAAAACCGAACCGGAACAAACCGGTTCGGTTTTAAACTTTTTTTTTTATTTTAATTTCGAAAATAAATTAAAAAATTAGATTAATTTAATAAATAAATAAAATTATTATATTGAAGAGCTTGAGCTTAAATTTTAAAAATTTAAGTTGCCTACGTATCCTCCAGGGGGGAGGAATCAAAGCTCACGTAGTTCCATTACAATTTTAAGATATTTCCCCTTTGTAAATTTACAATTTTATAATTATCAATCATCATTATCAGTTGATCCTTCAGCTCCGGTTCCTTGCACTTGTTGTTACAGATGCATTATCGAACAAATCTTCAAAATCATCGGGGCATCTTCTTGTTGTCTCAGATCAGCTCGAGTCCAATCATCCACACAATAGTTGCAAACCGCTCTTGAACTATCATCGTTTAATTTTTCTAAATGAAAATGAATTTTGAAAACATCCGAGGAACGAGCCTTAACTTCTTTTCTCCGTGATTGTGAACCGACAATAGGGCCACTCTCTTGGGTTGGTATATTTGACATGATGTTTTCAGATGAGCTTGCCATTTTTCGTTTAAGAAATAAGTAAGAAAAATAAGAAAATTGACTAATTGCGAATGATAATAACTAATTGAATTGAGATTGAGAATAAGAGAATTGTAGGAATTGAGAGAGTTGAGAATTTGGTGTGTTGAAATAATGAAAACAAAATCCTATTTATAGAGCTTCAGAATTTTTTTGATACCAAAAATGCCCCTAAATATAACCGTTTTATTACCGTTTTTAGGGATATATTAGGAATTTATAATTTTTAAATTTTGTTTTTATGCCTTAACCGGCTTTTTTTTTTCGTTGGCTCCCTGCCCTCCCCCAACGGCTAGTAGCCGTTGGGGTTAGGGTTCCTGTTGGAACCCTACGGTTCCAACCGGAACCGTTTCGGTTCCGGTTGGAATCGTTGAACAGGTGGAACCTTACGGTTCCACCGGTTCGGACCGGGTCGAGTTGGGGTCGAACCCCAACCGAACCGGTCGACCACGGTTCCGGGTTCCGAACAGGAATCGTGGCCCGGTCTAATTGACGGGGTCATAGTAACCATGTTATGCAATACCCATGTTTTTCAACCGTTGGATCAAACTTAATAAGATCCAACGGTTGAGATTTAAGAATTCATTAAATACATAATAAACATGTAATATTTTTAACAGATTAATAACATGTAATTTTAATTATTAAATATATAATTAAACCAATAAATATGGAACCTTTTAAAATATGAAATTTCTAATTGTTAACCTATAGTTTTGACCATAACCATGCAATTGCCACAGTCAATAAATATGAAATATTTTAAAACATGAAATTTCTAATTATTGAATATGCAACATTAACCATTAAAGATGCAACTAAGACTAATAAATATGAAATATTTTTTAACATGAAACTTTCAACCATTAAAATGTTATTTTAACCATCGACATGGAATTAACAAGCATTAACATGTAATTTTCTAATGCTTTGTAAAATGAATATGCAATAACACCATTAAACACATAATTTTAACCAATAAAAATGTAACTGAAACCAAATATTCTCGAACATAAAACTTATAACTATTAACATGTAATTTTAACCATTGAGTAATAATATACAACCAAAACAAAGCTTTATAAAACGAACATGCAACTGAAACTATTGAACATGTAATTTTAACCATTACACATGCAACCAAATCAATAAATATGCAATTTTTTTATAACATGAAACTTCTAACCATTAACATGCGACTTTAACCATTAACATACAACTTTAACTATTACACATGCAATCAAACCAATAAATATGAAACCTTCTAGAAAATGAAATTTATAACCATACATATAAAACTTTGACCATTAATATGCAGTTATTGCAACTAATAAATTTGAAACCTTATAACCATGAAACTTCTAACAATTGAACATGTAATTTTAACCATCGCACATGCAATCAAACCAAACATATATGAAATTTTTAACCATTAACATGTAATTTTGACTATTAACATGCAATTACTACAACCGATAAATATGAAACCTTCTAGAATATGAAATTTCTAACTACTGAACATGAAATTTTAACCATTAAACATGCAACTGATACTTATATATGAAATATTTGCTAACATGAAACTTTAAACCATTAACATTCTACTGTAACGATTGACCTTCAATTATTTGTAGGAAACGCTTTCTTGGCGCAGCGGAAGCGATTAGGCACACGGATCGACCTTGAAAATTTTTTTGGTCTTCCCTTCCTTAAAGCCGAATGGAACCAGCACTTATACTGAAGTTTTGCTTCTGTTTTGGACAAGATCTCAGCCCCGAAATGCCCGTGAAACAGTCCCCAAATAGCCCCTGAACTGCAGTGAATTATTGGATGTTTTACAACCCTTACACACGCGAACTGCACCCCAAACTAACCACTGATTTGCGTGAACCTGCTGTAGCGTTTTTAGGTCTGATTTTTCCACTCAAAACAAATCCTAAAATCCAGTCCCCAAAAAGTCCCCAAGGTGTTTCCCAAACCCGAATTAAAACAAATCAAAACCGAGCCCCGATTGTAACAAGTGAAAAGTGCGGCAATGAGGTATTATTGTTCCTCAATGCGTTACTTACAAGAATGAATAGAAGATGATTTGTTCAACGCCACAAGATCTTCCGAGCTATAAATCGTTACCAACGGAAAGTAGTGTGGGCTACACCACAAACAAATCCCTAAACGTTTAGAGATTAAATCACACACTAATAATATTTTTCTTATTCTTGTTCTTCGAAATTGTTTCTCAACTTTTAAGAGAATGTGAAGAAGAAGAAGGTGGCTAGGGTTTGGAATGAGAGCACTTTCAAAAGAAAAATCAAGTTTTTCCTTTTATACTTAGGTCAATTTTGTTTCACTCAAACAAAACAACCATCCCCTCCCTAAGGTATAATTCGGCCAATGCTAGGATTTTTGGATTAAATTTTGTTTCCAAAATAACAAATCATATTCCTTATACACCAAGGAATTCGGCCAGGGCTAGGATTTTTGGTTAATTTTTTTTTCCAAAATAAACAAATCATATTCCTATACATTCAAGGAATTCGGCCATGCCCTTTATTTCTTCATTAATTTGTAACAATATTATTTACTTTCCATAAAGTCAATATATGTTACAAATTAAATATATGATTAATATTTTGAAAGTCATTACTTCCAAAATTAAATCAAGGGTTCCAAAACCCATAATATAGAAATTACAATCTTAGCCTTATTAAATTATATCATATATATAATTCAATATTTTATATTTAATAATTATCATATAATTATTAATACCATACATTAACTTTTAATGTATAGTTTCAAGTGTGACATAATTAATATTATTAATCAGTTAATAATATTTATTCTTTTGTGAGTATATAATTAGACTATCCAATTATATTAAATCCGCTATAGTAAATCGAGCTAGCACGGGGACCAAATGGACCTACGGTTCCGAGCTCCAATAATCTCGAAATATTAATTAAGCTCTTAATTAGATATTCCGAATTATTAACTCCGGGTTATTCCACTAAAATCCGAAGTTGCACTCTCTTGCCCGCGAGATGAAATATTAAGTCGAACTAAGTCGTTGTCCATCGATATAGTCATTACATACGAATTGATCCTCACGAGTATCTTGTAATTAGAGCCGGGTCATAATGTCCGTTATACCCCTCTAATTATTTTTACCTTAAGTACCATTGATTCTCTAATAACGATTATATTCATAACTATTATGAATATTAATCTTTTGGTCGTAATAGAAAGACTTGAGAGCGCTCAAATCGTTCAAGTACCGAATCAACCCTTAAGAAAGATACTCATCTACTTCTACTTCTCGCAAGAAGAGTGAACTCCATGTCTATGTAAAACGTTCTCAGCTACAAACAACTGTGCCCACAAAGTACGTAGCTATTGGTCGGGACTGCTACACCAACCTAACCTCACCTTTGTAAATCAAAGGACACAGCCTGCCATGCAGGAGTTCGTAGTACACTCAGATTAAGATCAATCCATATATGACCATCAAGTAGATTGAAATGACTTTCTTTCTTTGCTTAACGGATATTATAAGAATGTCATTTCTATCTTGGTTCAGTCCTATATGATCGCATCATATAAGGTGCCTCCATTCTCATGTCTCTACATGGACGATCCGGATTAAGATCGCCATACAAATATAGATAGACCGCAGCTATAGATAAACCACAAACAAAATACCCGCTTGATTTGCTCTCTATGGACTATTTAAGATTACTAACTTCAGACTTAAATCCTCTTGTATATGACACTCATACACTAAGTCTGAAGGTACATAAGTAATCTAGGGTATTTAAAAGAAGATAATAGAAAATTAAACAAACAATTTGATAAATGAATAATGCATCGTTTTATTCAAAAACACATGAAACCGTTTACATCACATGTAGCTCTAGGGCATACATCCCAACAATCTCCCACTTCACTAGAGTAAATGGGACATGTCACGTAATCCTAGACCATCTAGGTGACCTTCAAAAGCTTTAGGCCGGCAAGGTCTTTGTAACGGATCAGCAAGGTTCTCTGCGGATGCAATATTTGTGACTGTAACGTCTCCTCTTTGCACTATCTCCCTGATGAGATGATATTTCCTCTTATATGCTTTCCCCTCTTGTGGCTTCTTGGTTCTTTGGAGTTTGCCACCGCACCACTATTATCGCAATAAAGTGTGAGTGGTCTATCCATATCTGGAACAACTTCCAGATCTCCCAGAATTTACGGAGCCAGACTGCTTCCTTAGCTACTTCACAAAACCGCTATATATTCAGCCTCATGGTGGAGTCAGCAATACAAGATTGCTTTATTCTCCTCCACACAATAGCCCCACCACCTAGGGTGAACACTAATCTAGATAAATTTCCTGGAATCAACATCTGTCTGAAAATCAAGAGTCTGTATATCCCCTAAGGATCATATCCTCACCAGAATATACAAGCATATAATCTTTCGTTCTCTTAAGATACTTGAGAATATGTTTTACAACCACCCAGTGATCCAATCCTGGGTTCGACTGAAACTTACTGACTACTCCCACTGAAAAATAGATATCCGGTCTCATGTATAACATGGCATACATGAGACTATCAACTGCTTAGGCGTATGAGATATGTCTCATTTCCTCAACATCCTGAGGTGTCTTAGGAGAATGTTCCTTCGACAAATGAATTCCATGCCGATAAGGCAGATTACCTTTTTGGAATTCTGCATCCAAATCGCACAAGGATCTTGTCGATTAGGATGACTGAGACATAGCTAACAGTCGTTTCTTACGATCCCGAAGTATTTGGATCCCAAGAACATAACTGGCCTCTCCCAAATCTTTCATTTGGAATTGGTCAGCTAGCCAGTTTTTCAAGTCTAATAATATCCTTACATCATTCCCAATGAGTAAAATATCATCAACGTATAAAACAAGAAAAACCACATTCCCGTCAATGAAACGCTTGTATACACAAGGCTCATCAACATTCTGCTCAAAATCATAAGACTTGATTGTTGTGTCAAATCTTATATTCCAAGATCGAGATGCCTGCTTGAGTTCATAAATGGACCTTTGCAGTTTGCAAACCTTTTGCTCTTGACCTTGGGCGATGAACCCTTCTGGTTGTATCATATAGATACTTTCATCAAGATTGCCATTCAAGAATGCAGTCATGACATCCATTTGCCAAATTTATAGTAATATATGCGGCAATGGATAGAAGAGTGCGGATGGATTTAAGCATAGCTACTGGCGAGAAAGTTTCCTCATAGTCAACTCCCTCTTTCTGGGTATAACCCTTGGCCACTAGTCTAACCTTGAAGGTCTGTACCTTCCCATCTGATCCCATCTTCCTCTTGTAGATCACTTGCAACCTATGGGTTTCACCCCATCAGGTTGGTCCACAAGTTCCCAGACCGAGTTGGAGTACATGGACTTCATCTCTAGGTTCATGGCTTTGAGCCATTCCTCTTTGTCAGAATCATCCATTGCACTAATGTAGGTCAATGGATCATCTATGCCATCGCTAGAGGCGACAACTTGTGCCTCTCCAACCCCTAGGTAGTGATCAGGTTGTCGTACGACCCTCCCACTGCGTCTAGGTGGTAGATCATTCTGACTAGGTAGCATCTGACTATCAGATGTTGAAGGTGCTATGTATTTGTCAACTTTCGTTGATGATGGCATGCTGGTCGAACCAGTAAGTAACTCCTTGAGTAATATCTTACTACGAGGCTTGAACTCCCTCATATAGTCCTCCTCTAGAAACGTAGCATTTGTCGATACAAACACTTTTTTATCATCATGACTGTAGAAGAATCCTCCCTTAGTCTTCTTAGGGTAGCCTACAAATAGGCATACCTGAGAACGTGGCTCCAACTTTGTAGTCTTATTCTTCAGCACATGTACTGGACACCCCCATATGCAGAAATGTCGTAAACTAGTTTTACGACCATTCCACAACTCTAAGGGAGTCTTAGGAACAGACTTAGATAGAACTACATTAAGGATATGCATTGCGGTTTGCAGTGCATACCCAGAATGAACTAGGTAGTGAGCTATAACTAAACATAGATCTCATCATGTCTAGTACGGGTTCGATTTCATTTCTGCAACACCATTTTGCTGTGTTGTTCCAGGTGCTGTGAGCTGGGATACTATCATATGCTCAATTAAGAATTCCTCGAAATCTCTGTCGAGGTATTCCCCTCCATGATCTGATCGTAGACTTTTGATTATCTTACATAATTGGTTCTCAACCTCAGCACGATACTCCTTGAACTTTCAAAGGTATCTGATTTGTGATGCATTAGGTAGACATACCCATATCTTAATAATCGTCAATGAATGTGACGAAGTATTCATAACCACCTCGGGCTCTTACATTCATCGGTTCGCAGACGTCTGAATGTACTAGCTCAAGTGGTTGACTGGCTCTTAAACCTTTTCCAGTAAAAGGTCTCTTGTCATTTTTCCTTCTAAACAGGATTCACAAACTGGTAGAGTTCCGAGCTTTAACTGGTTAAGGCTCCGTTCTTTATCAATCTATTTATCCGGTTAAGGTGATGTGACCAAGTCTAAGATGCCATAGATATGTGTCATCGTGAGAAATCTTTGGCCGTTTAGTTTTAGGTTTCTCAACCTTAAACATTTCAGTGTGAGCAGTGACCTATGTTAACGGTCTTAACACATACAAGTTGTTTTCTGAGTTTCCTGTGCATATAGTTAATCCATTCTACCAATAATAACCAAATTGCTATTAAAAGAAACTGAATAACCATCATCCAAAAGTTTAGAAACATAAATCAAATTCCTGCGAAAACCAGGAATGAATAACATATTGTTCAAATTTAAAAACTATTATTAATAAAATTTAAACTGGAAACTCCCACTGCTCTTGCTGAAACGACATCCCCTGTCCCGACCCTCATGGTGTAGTCACCTTCAGCAAGGTCCCTCCATGAATCAAGTAGCTGAAAGAAGAACAAACATGGTTAGTGGCTCCAGAATCAACAATCCAAGCAGATTTACTAATAGAGATTCAATAACGAGTAAATCATATTTACCTGTTTCCTTTTTCTCCTTCAGCTCAGCAAGGTATTTAGGATAGTTCCTTTTCCAATGCCCATTCTTGTCGCAGTGGAAACATTTTCCTTTGGGCTTGACATCCTTAGAGCCTTTCTTGTTCTTTTTTTTCATGGGCTTTCCCTTAGCCTTTCCAGTGCTTTTCTTCTTCTTCTTTGCAGATTTAGAAGACTAAACAATATTTGCCTCTGCACTAGACTTACGAGGATCCACAAGCATGGACTCGTAATGGGTGAGCTCATTAAGCAGTTGGGTCAAAGTAAAAGACAACTTGTTCATAACATAGTTGCTTTTAAACTGCAGGAAACTCTTCGGAAGAGTTTCCATAATCATGGTCACCTGGCTACGCTCGTCAATACGAGCTCCATGGGTTTCAGCAGTGTTGAGATAAGTCATCATCCTTAAGACGTGATCTCGGACTGATGTCCCATCCTTCATCCTAGCAGTCATCGCTGAGACCATGGCCTCATGGCATTGACGCTCCGAGGCTGCCCAAACATGCCATGCATGACTCCATCATCTGAGATGCTAGAGCCATAGGTTCATGCTTTGCAGCAAGAACCTCAGACATCCCTGCTAGCAAGTAGCAGCATGCTTTCTCATTTATTGCGACCCATTTCTGGTAGGTATCGCGCACAGCTGGCCGGCATTTTTGGCCGGCTCGGGAGGACGTTCCTCCGTTAGGATAAACTTTAGGTCTTCACAGACCATGATAGCGTTCATGTTACTTTTCCACTTAACATAGTTTTCCCCGGTTAATTTATCGTTTGAGAATATGGAAATAATTGGAGAAACCATGGCTGAAAAATAAAATAAACATGCATTAACATTCATTCATCGCATATTAAAATCATCAAAGAATTTGGCATAAAATTAGACATGATGCATGGACCATGAATAATGAATTAGAAACCTAAGAGAATTACTATGCCACAGAAACCTATCATCCCACAAGTAAGTGCCGCCGTAGGGTAGGTGGTCAAGTACTCACATGATAGATCGAGACAATCTCAGTCAATTTAATATATGCGGGAATAACTCTTATTCCTATATTAAACAACTACCGTTTTATTTGATCAAGGAATTTCATTAACAGTTAATTATTCCTTTGTGAGTGTAACCCGCCGTTTCAGGATTCTTTGACTTAACGAGTGAAGTGCCGCCGTAGGGTAGGTCAGTTCACAAGATACATCTAGAATCCCTATCCTCTCAGAAACCAAACCTGATATTGACCCAAAATGGACACCATCCGTAGGGGGACGAAAACAAAGCCGTCTCGAGGTGCCTTTTGAATCTCACATTTTTGGACTAACAACGGAGATCGCGGGATATACTGTCGTATATCCCTCTCCCACTCACTATTTAAAAAATTCGGTTTCTATCTAAAATATTATATTTTATTTTAACTAGTGTGGATAAACTTATGGCTGCTAAATCATAATTATTATTTACACTAGTTTGTCATAAGTGAGCTAATCAATTTTAACAATTAAAATTGTGTCACTAAAAATTCATTAGTCTCTACTAATAGATTTACTCTATTAAACTAATTTAATTAGAGTGGTATAAGTGAGCTATAATATTTTAACTCTAAAAATACTAGGCACTTAAGGGTCTAAAATCATGGAATTCTAAATGGTCAAAAATTCTAATTAAACATTTTAATAAATCTTAGTGCGTCATAAAATCCAATGGTACGTGGAATTGTATCCCGAGTGCAGACCATATTACCGTCCATTCGGAATCGGCTATAGAATTTATATCCGGGTTTCCATCCTATATACCAATGAAGTTTATTATGCACTAATTAAGCCCAATATATTAGAATTCAAATTTTAAACCATAAATCCAATTAATCTAATTAATTGATATTCATGCATATCATTTTCTAACATAAACATTTTAAATTACATAAAATCATAATTTTATGTCTATAATGATAATGCATCTATGACATGTTATGGCAAGTAAAATGCATGAGTGGGCACCCTAAGCTATATGACATGTTATTCAAACAATTCGAAATAAACATACATATAAAAAAAAAATTATTTTGCATTGACCGAGCTCTTATTTTTTCTATACTAATCTAATTAGTACAAGAGATTCACCAAGGCATTCCTTGGTCTTCAAATCCCGCTCCAAAGTGGTGTTGGCTCCCTTTGCGACTTCGGTGCTCCAAATTACAAAAAATTAAAACTTTACATTGAAAATTAAAATTACAACAAATGTAAACAATGGCCTTATGGCCTTACATCCCCAAAAGAAAACCAACTACAAAAATAAGAGCCGGAAAAATTTACGACCAATGTAAAATCCATTCATCACATGAAATAACAAAATCATTCATCATATGAATATCACAATGTGCCCACTCATCTAAACATGCATATCATATTTATAATCATATAAATATATTAAAAACATAAAATTTAAATGAAAAAGTGAAGGGTTAAGAACACTTTTCAACCTTGCTCTTGATACCAATGGTATGAAACGCTTTCTTGGCGCAGCGGAAGCGATTAGGCATACAGATCGACCTTGAAATTTTTTTCTGTCTTCCCTTCCTTAAAGCCGAATGGAACCAGCACTTATACTGAAGTCTTGCTTCTGTTTCAGACAAGATCTCAGCCCCGGAATGCGCGTGAAATAGTCCCTGAACAGCCCCCGAACTGCAGTGAATTATTGGACTGTTTTACACCCGTTACACACGCGAACTGCACCCAAACCAACCCCTGATTTGCGTGACCGCTGTAGCGTTTTAGGTCTGATTTTTCCACTCAAAACAATCCTAACTCAGCCCCAAAAAGTCCCCAAGGTGTTTCCCAAAACCCGAATTAAAACAAATCAAAACCGAGCCCCGATTGTAACAAGTGAAGTGCGGCAATGAGGTATTATTGTTCCTCAATGCCGTGACTTACAAGAATGAAGGAGAAGATGATTTGTTCAACGCCACAAGATCTTCCGAGCTATAAATCGTTACCAACGGAAAGTAGTGTGGGCTACACACACAACAAATCCCTAAACATTTTAGAGATTAAATCACACACTAATAATAGTTTTCTTATTCTTGTTCTTCGAAATTATTTCTCAACTTTTAAGAGAATTGTGAAAAAGAAGAAGGTGGCTAGGGTTTGGAATGAGAGCACTTTCAAAAGAAAATCAAGTTTTCCTTTTATACTTAGGTCAATTTTGTTTCACTCAAACAAAACAACAAATCCCCTCCCTAAGGTAGAATTCGGCCAAGGCTAGGATTTTATGATTAAATTTTGTTTCCAAAATAAACAAATCCAAGGAATTCGGCCAGGGCTAGGATTTTTGGTTAAATTTTGTTTCCAAAATAAACAAATCATATTCCTTATACATCAAGGAATTCGGCCATGCCTTTTATTTCTTCATTAATTTTGTAACAATATTATTTACTTTCCATATAAGTCAATATATGTTACAAATTAAATATATGATTAATATTTTGAAAGTCATTACTTCCAAAATTAAATCAAGGGTTTCCAAAACCCATAATATAGAAATTAAAATCTTAGCCTTTTTAAATTATATCATATATATAATTCAATATTTTATATTTAATTATTATCATATAATTATTAATACCATACATTAACTTTTAATGTATAGTTTCAAGTGTGACATAATTAATATAATTAATCATATTAATAATATTTATTCTTTTGTGAGTATATAGTTAGACTATCCAATTATATTAAATCCGCTATAGTAAATCGAGCTAGCACGGGGACCAAATGGACCCACGGTTCCGAGCTCCAATAATCTCGAATATTTTAAGCTCTTAATTAGATATTCCGAATTATTAACTCCGGGTTATTCCACTAAAAACCCGAAGTTGCACTCTCGTTGCCGCAGATGAAATATTAAGTCGAACTAAGTCGTTCTCCATCGATTAGTCATTACATACGAATTGATCCTTCACGAGTATCTTGTAATTAGAGCCGGGTCATAATGTCCGTTATACCCCTCTAATTATTTTTACCTTAAGTACCATTGATTCTCTAATGAATGATTTATTCATAACTATTATGAATATTAATCTTTCTGTTCGTAATAGAAAGACTTGAGCGCTCAAATCGTTCAAGTACCGAATCAACCCTTAAGAAGATACTCATTTACTTCTCGCAAGAAGGAGTGAACTCCATGTCTATGTAAAACGTTCCCAGCTACAAAACAAAATGTGCCCCCAAAGTATGTAGCTATTGGTCGGGACTACTACACCAACCTCACCTTGGTAAATCAAAGGACACAGCCTGCCATGCAGGAGTTCGTAGTATACTTAGGATTAAGATCAATCCATATATGATCATCAAGTAGATTGAAATGACTTTCTTTGCTTAACGGATATTATAAGAATGTCATTTCTATCTGGGTTCAGTCATATATGATCGCATCATACAAGGTGCCTCCATTCTCATGTCTCTACATGGACGATTCGGATTAAGATTGCCATACAAATATAGAATAGACCACAGCTATAGATAAACCACAAACAAAGTACCCGCTTTGTTTGCTCTCTATGGACTATTTAAGATTACTAACTTCAGACTTAAATTCTCTTGTATATGACACTCATACACTAAGTCTGAAGGTACATAAGTAATCTTGGGTATTTAAGAAGATATATAATATGCGAAAATTAAACAAACAATTTGATAAATGAATAATGCATCGTTTTATTTCAAAAACACATGAAACCGTTTACATCACATGTAGCTCTAGGGCATACATCCCAACATTATTAACCATTGACCTTTAATTATTGATCATTAACATGCAACATTTTAATACTTTGTAAATTGAACATGCAACTAAAACCATTGAATATGTAACTTTAATTATTAAAAATGCAGCCGATACCAATAAATATGAAACATTTACTAAAATGAAACGTTCAACTATTAACAAACAATTTTTACAATTAAACTTACAATTTAACATTTTATCATTTATATATTAATATATAAATATTTATATTTTATTAATATTTTAATATTATTTTTATTTAAAGGAACAACCGGCTTTACAACCGGTTGTCCCTTTATTTTAATTTTTAATTTTTACCCATTGTTTGACTGCCACTTGGCAACAAAACAATGGCCAAAATTAAAGGCCATTATTTGCCCTTGTATGAGATACCAAGGGTATTGTAGTAGTGGCCATGGTAGATTATGGCCACTACAATGATGAGATTGTTTGTTTTAATATAAGGTTTTCGAAAATGACAAGTGTTTGTAACGCTTTTATTTTATACATTGAGTATGTTATCTAGATTAGATTCATCTTAAGCAATTAAAAGATCTTTAGCAGTTATAACCTTGGTTGGTGTACAAGGTGATTTATTAAGAAGGTCGATTGAAGATGAATGATCGTTAGCACAAGAGAAATACCACTTAAATCTTTAGGCCTGAAGTTATCCATGGGCAAGCGTAAGGCTCACATGAGGAGAAATACTACCATAAAAAGTTGTGTGATAAAAAAAATAAAAAATTGATAGAGCCATTATGCATTATGCTTAATCGTTAGACATATAAATCTTAAGATGTACACGTTAGTTTGATCCATTAGATAGTTAATTTAATTAAAGACAAATCGGCATAGGATCTTCGCGCAAACACTTTGACTCTGATTTAAATGATTTATTCAAGACTTCAAATTTGTGGTTTAAATCAAGTACTGTGAAAATTTCTTTAACTTCATTATTGATTATTCTTCGAGGACACATCTATGGAAACTAATTAGGACTCCCTTGTTAGACAATTATGACCCATATAGTCACTATTTGTAAAAGACATTGTGGTTTTTGTACAAATTAACTATGTGACAATGGAAATTGCTATTTTATCATTTTGTAATTAGATTACTTGAATATATAAATGATAAAAGTCCTTATGATTAGTTCCGAATTATAAGATATGAGACATTATCAATCCACTAAAAGTTTAATCATTAAATATCCCTAGTCGTAGTATTATCGAGATTGGACATCGATAATGCAGAATAGACTAGTATTACACTTGTGTGCGTTATGGAAACATAACGACATAGTTCTCATATATTTGGGTATTGGATACTCATGCAAGTGTAATAGGAGGTTCTGTTTACCGATGGTACGGGAACAACTTCGCTCTGGATAAACCCCGTAGAATCTCATTGGTAGTATGACTATGTGTCTATGGGAATCCGCATCAGGGTAGGTGTATTTGGTCTTAACCTGAAACTTGCATCGCTAATACTTACGACAATCAGTACGCTTTGGTTTTGGTCGTCCAGGGCTTTAACAGGTTCTGTGTACGCCTCTTCTCGATTTATTAAGAATGGTAGTGTATTGGGTGTGATGTCAAGATGGAAGTATCACTTCAGTCATATGGAGATGATGTCACGTAGGTGTTGGATAATTATGACCCATAACATCACTATTTGTACAGAACATGGTGTTGTTATACAAAATAACTATGTGACAAAGGAAATTACTCTTTTATCATTTGTAATTGGATTACCTGGATATATAAATGATAAAAGTCCTTATGATTAGTTACGGATTAAGAAGATATGAGACAGTATTAATCCACTAAGGTTTAATCATTAAATATCCATAGTCGCAGTATTATCGAGACTGGACATCGATAATGTGGAATAGACTAGTATTACACTTGTGCGTGTTATGGAAGCGTAACGGCATAGTTCTCATATTTTTGGGTATTGGATACTCATGCAAGTGTAATAGGATGTTCTATTTACCGATGGTACGGAAACAGCTTCGCTCTGGATAGACCCCTCGGAATTCCATTGGTAGTATGACTATGTGTCTATGGGAATCCGAATCAGGGTAGGTGTATTTGGTCTTAACCTGAGACTTACATTGCTAATAATTACGACAATCAATATACTTTGGTTTTGGTCGTCCGGGGTTTTAACAGGTTCTATGTACGCCTCTTCTGGGTATATTGAGAATCGTAGTGTATTGGGTGTGATATCAAGAAGGAAGTATAAATTCAGTCATATGGAGATGATGGTCACACATGGATACAGAACTGGTACTCTAAGTGCTATAGCCATCGGGGAAGTATGACTAGGTCATGACTTTCCGATCATAAAGAGACTAGTTGCTAGTGATCCGATATATGATTCGTTTGGGGCAAACACAACTCCAGCCCCAGGCCTAGCATGTGACATCCGATACTGGATCGTAATGCGCAATACTACATATACTACGCCTGACAAAGATCTTGTATTCCGTAGCAGAATATTTCTGGAGAATTGGGTAGGCACGGTGCTTTGCTAGAAGCCAACCATGTCTTGTAAATCGGTAAGAACATGGTACCGGGTACGCACGTATTCGGATAGTCCGATAACCGTATTTACTGCCAACATATCCAGGGATCTCTTGGGTCGCATCCTAAAGATTCACTGATGATACTTGACTCGAACAATATTAATCTGAGATTAATTATGAGAGAGAGAAAATTAATCTGGGATTAATTACGATAAGAATTAATCTGGGATTAATTATCAGAGAAAGAATTAATCTGGGATTAATTGCGTCGAGAAATTATCTGGGATTAAATTCGTCGAGATGAGAGAACGCGATTAATTAGGAATTAATCAGTAAAATAAATTTAATAGTTAAATTAGATTTTACTATTTAATTTATTTAATTGGGCTAAAATAATATATTAGATATATTATATGAAATCAGATTTCAAAGCGGAATTAAAATTGGATTTTAATTCGGGCGAACGAATTAATTTAGAATTAATTCGTAAGCGACTTTCGTAATAATTTTGCTGGGCTTTATTATTTAATTAAATTGGATTTAATTATGTCGCGACGAAAAATTTATTTAATCGGATTAAACGAACCCAAGCCCAAAAGTGTGTTGCATAAGTAATTTGAATTTTGAATTCAATAAGGTGGGACCCACTTACATACAGCATCTAGTCATTTGTTGATGGAAGTTGTTGGGACAATTTAATTGGATTTACTAACCCATCACACCAAACAAGCAAAAGAATAATTATTAATGAATTTTGGAAATTCTTTAATTTTCTCTCTCCTTGGCCGAAGCAATTTTTGCTTTAATTGAGTAATAGAACAAATGGCCATTGATTCACTTTACTGGCTAAAAAGGCAACTTTTTGTTTTTCTTAGAGAAATAAAAGCAAGTGGCCGTTGTTCTTTTCTCAGAATTGGCCATTTGATTTCTTAAAAGGCCGAAAGAAAGCAATCTGGTTCTTTTTCATTTTGGCCGAATTGGCCACTGCATTTGAAGACTTGGCCGAATAGCTCACCAAGTAACCGATTGCTTCCCTCTCTCTTGGGCAAATTTGCTTCTCATTGGGAGATAAAATTTGTTCCATTTTGTTCTTGCTAGCAAATATGGGAGTCAAATGAAGGTGATAGGGATACTCACCCATGAGCTTGGAAGCTTCAACATCCATGAAATTTTTGAAATCCTAAATCCGATCAATGTAAGTATTCCGCAACTTTCTTGATTAATTCACACAATAATCACGCTTAGAGATCCCGTGGCATGTCTAAGACACTAACAATGGTATCAGAGCGAGGTCTAAGCTTGATTTAATTTCTAGGGTTTGTAAACTTTAATTTGGGATTTTATGCTTGAAGTATGTATTTTCTTAAATTGATGGTTTGGTTGAGCTTGTATGATGTTTAATTGGATTTGTGCATCATTGATTTTGTGATAAATTGATTAGATCAAAAATCCCCAAAATCCATGCTTGGCCAATTACTACCCTATGAGAGCTCATGGTTAATTCTGAATTAGACAATTGGATATGTTGATTCACATGAAATTGAATGTCAATTGTTGATTTAATTATATTGAAATCAAAATTGGATGTTAATTTCATGTTTTACCGTGAGTATGAAGCATGTTGGAATGGATTGATTGTGCTTTAATTTGTGTTGGACATAAATTAAAATGTTAAGTATAATTAATTAAACTAATTGGTATTTTGGAAATATTAGATTAATTGATTAATTGTACTAATTACACTTGAATTGAATTAATGTGTAATTTGGAATAATGTATTAATTTAATTTGTTGTATTTGGGCTAATGGGCTTGGTTGGGCCAAATTTTAATCTTGGATTATATTTGGGCCTAAACCATTTCCATAAAGTCTAAAATATGATTATTGGGCCTTTAATAATTTTATTGGGCCTAATGGGTCAAAATTGATTCTATGGCATAGGGTGATTCCATTTTGGCCAAAGGCCCAAGCCTAAAGAATTAATTAAAAGCCCATTGGACTTTAATTGAATAATATTGGATACTAATTGGGCCTTTGAGACCTATTAAGATTGGATTTGGAATCCAAGTCTTTAAGGCACATAAATAAATAAGTGTAATTATTTAATTTGGAATTAATTATGAATTAGTATTGGATACAATATAAATTGGATTTAAAATTATAGTTCGATATAATTCAAGAATACGTACTTTTAGTATTTATTCTTAAACGAGTTGGACTCGCGTAAATCAAATCATTGTTTGAAATTGGATGGTCATTAATTAAAGATTAATTAATTGGATTATATTAATTGAATAACATGCTTTGTGTGAATACTTGGATGTATGTATGAATAATATATATCAGATGGATATTAGAAGGGTGATGGCAATTTTGGAAATTGTTGTAATAAATTTAGAATTTATTAAATTGGACCTGCGTGTCCAGCCTATTATCTCTTTATCTCATTGTATTTCTATTCTTACCAATTCCCCTCAATGTAAATGAGGTTTCTTTAGAAGTATTATGTAATTGGGTAGAAGTAAGAATAGTGCTAGCGGGAGAGAGGAAATTGAGAGATTTGTTCTATGAACAATTTGTTGTATATCCATTCGTATATCATTATTAATTTATTCACGCCTTATTATGCTTTTAGAATGCATGCTTAAGGGTGTATGATGAGACCTAATTAAAGATAATAAATTGGTTGCCAACAAGCGACAAAAACCCTTATTTTATATTATGCATTTTTCCTTCCATTGTGTGATTCTCTCTCAAGATCCAAGATTAACATTGGTTTGTTGGCCAAAGTCAAGACCTTTGTCCATCGCGGATGTGTTTGAATCACGAAAGCTTTGTTCCATATCGTACGTCTTGAACAAGTTGTGATTTGTTGGCCAAAGTCAAGGTCACTTCTTGTTCATCGACCTCGATTACGAAGCTTTCTCACTGTCAATGGGTCACGCTTAACTGGTTTCATTAAGCTTGTTGAGCCAAAGCCAATGCTTAGTTGATTCAGAGGAAAAAGTTTAGGAAATATATTGGATATATTTACATATATTGGATATATGTTTTGGACTTGGAGGTCCACCTACTGGATCTAGGAATTGGATGAGATCCAATTAATCTTAGAGATCTACCTAGTTAAGTTTCATACAACTTGTTGGTCAAAGTCAAGGTTGTGTTATTTAACGGGATCCTAGCCACTAGGAAACCAGGTTTCCCCAGTACTCCACAGAGGGTTAGAGGCTCACCGAAAAATAGTGGGAGGCAAGTATTAAATTTACAATTTCGTTTAGATACTTACCAATACGTGCTCATTTCATTTTTCGTCATTAATTATAAATATATTAGTTGGACTAATATTCAATTGTTGTTTTAATTAAACAGTTAGACTGTATTCAAAATACTTCATTTGTAGTTGGTTATATAATTAGATTATAGTAATCAATACATTTGAATGTAACCAATCAATTGTAGTTGATTATATAGTTAGACTATAGTAATCATTATATTTAATTGTACCCGAAATCATTGATTGGATAGTTGGACTATAGCAATCAAGATGACTGAAAGATTAGCGTCAAAGGACATAATCCTGGGGAAAATGTCTTTAACAGATTTAATTTTCAAATTGGGAATAGAACCTCACGATAGTTCTGGGAGCTGAGAAGTTATTATATTTGATAGAGAAACCTTTTGGTCCTAAGCCCGGAGTTGAGCGAATAATAGAGCATGAGCTTAGGAAGACTCATTGTGATGATAACTTTAGTGCTCAATCCGTTATGCACAGCCATAGCTTTTTAAAAGGACATATCCCAAGTTGTCTACCTAAACTGTGGCAAACGAGGTCACTAGAAGTGTGACTGCCGTATGGACAAGGCAGACATGAAGGAAGTGAAGGCGGGACAAGGTTCCGGCTTCAAAAAATATTTGTTATAAACATGTTCACTACTAATTTTAAAATTGGAATTTTGATACTAGATGTGGTACATGAATATATGTACTGATGTGCGGGATCTACTAATAAGAAGGAGACTGGCTTCAGATGAGATTGACATGCGAGTCAGAAATGGGACGAGAGTCGCTGTTTGGTCGTAGAAACCTAAGTTTTGGAACTGCCCTTTGGGTATGTACTTAAATTAGGAGACTGTTATAATGTATCTAGTTTGACTAGGAACATTATCTCTGTATGTAGTTTAACCCGTTGCGGGTATACCTTTCTATTCAAGAACACAAGGTGTTTTGTTTATAAAGATGATATTGAGATATACACATTAGATGTGAATAATAGCATTTATATTTTGAATATAAATGAATCTCAAACATATAACATAACAAACAAAAGACTCAAACTGAATAAATCAAATGAGACTTATTTGTGGCATTGTTGTCTGAGACACATTAACAAGACTCGTATATCCACACTTTCGAAGAGTGGATACTAGGAAAGATTTGATTCTAATTCAAATGATGTCTACGAATCTAGTTTATTAGGCAAAGTTCCTAAAACACCTTTTACTTGGTAAAAGGGCAAGTGCCACCAATCTGTTAGCCCTCGTTCATAGTGAAGTAAGTGGGCCCATGTCTAGCTAGGCTAGAGGTGGATATGAATACTTCGTAACCTTTACGGATGTGGCATCGCGTTATGGTTATGTGTATCTTATGAAATACAAGTAAAAAACTTTTAAGTAATTCAAAACGTTTCGACACGAAGTAAGAAAACAGATCGGAAAAGTATTAGAACATTGCGGACAGACCATGATGGACAATACTTAAACATATGAGTCGCTCTGAGCTACCAATTTCCTTATGAGGATACACACATTAAACAGTGCAATACTTATTTTGAATAAGGTTCCATGAAAATCTGTTAGACAGATTTCATATTAGATATGAACAGGAAAAAAACTGAGTTTCTCATTCCTGAAGATTTGGGAATGTTGGGCATATGTTTGGATGGTACCAAACTAGAACCCAAATTGGATAAGTGCCTATTTGTAGGTTGTCATAGGGAAACCAAAGTATAATACTTATACAACTCACAAGAGAACAATGTAATTGTTGCTCTCCATGTAGTTTTCCTAAGAGGAATTCCTATATGCAGTGGTAAGTGGGTGGAAAGTAAAACTCGATGAAAATCAGAGTAATACTATTCCAGGCACTGAGTCCTCACGGAACACTAACAGTTCATCAGGGATGAAACTGTACCACAATCTTCGAATACACAAGAACCATGTAGGTCGGTGAGAGTCAGAAAGTAACCTGGGAGTTATGGGTTTCTGATCTCACCTCATGTAGATGTTAATCTTTTTGAGGAAGACGCACCGGCTACGTATGAGGAAGTGATACAAGGTATCGACTCCTTTTATGGTAAAATGTCATGAAGTCCGAAATGGATTCCATGTATACCAACTAAGTTTGGACACTGGTTGATGTACCAGAAGGCATTGTGCCTATTGGTACTAAATAGGTATTCAAGGAAGACATACATGGATGGAAACAAAGAAATGTACACAACTAGGCTTGTACATAAAGGGTATCATCAAAGACATAGTGTCGACTATGATGGAACTTTTTCACCTGTTGTCACGATTAAATTCATCTGTATAATGCTTGCTTTAACTGTATATTTCGTTTATGAAATATGACAGCTGGACGTCAAAACCGCTTTCCTTAACAGAAACCTTTTGGAGGATGTTTGTATGCAACATCCTGATGGTTTTGTCGTGCCAAAACATGCTAGCAAGGTTTGCAAGATAAATCGATCCATTTATGGATTGAAGCAAGCATTGCGTTCTTGGAACTAGCATTTTGATGTAATCATAATAGTATATGATTTAATTCAAAACGAAGATGATTCTTGTGTATATAAGAAGGTTAGTAGGAGCGCACTGACAATGATTATCCTATACATTGATGATGTATTGCTTCTTAGCAATAACATTCCCATACTATAATCAGTGAAAGCTTGGCTTTCATGAAAATTCTCCATGGAATACCTGGGAGAAGCATGCTTTATTCTAGGAATAAAGATCTACTGTGATAGATCTAGAAAGCTCCTGACACTCTCTCAGTGTTCGTACATTTTGATATGTACGTGACCTGATGTCTCATATGCTTTGAGCATATGTAGACGCTATAAGGCCAATCCAGGTGATGGTCACTGGATTGATGTAAGGAACATCCTTGAGTATCTTGGATGAACCAAGGATACTTTCTGAGTATATGGGGAAATGAGAACTTGAGGTGACTGGGTTTACCACTGCAAGTTTCCAAACCGATAAAAATGACTGTAAGTTGCAATAAGGGTACTATATAGTTTGAACAACGGAACAGTGAGCTGGAAATCATCCAAGCAAGATATTGTTGCCGAATAAACAACAAGAGCGGAACATTGCTGCAGATAAGGCAAGTAAAGAAGCATTTTGGATCTATATAATCCTAATAGGATTATGAGTAGTTCTGTTAGTAGCTAAGTTAGGCTATAACACAGGCTAGGGAACCGCAGTCTCATCAATGATCCAAGTATATACTTAAACTATTTCATTTGATTCGTAAGATCATACATCGTGGCGATGTGATGATCGAATAAATCGCATCAGATGATAACCTTGCAAATCCGCTGACGAAAGCTGTTTCTCAGCAGAAGTTTGAGCAACCCATACATAGTTCAGGTGTTAGACACTTGAGTGATTGGCTATAGGCCAAATGGGATATTGTTGGATAATTATGACCCATAGCATCACTATTTGTACAGAACATGGTGTTGTTGTATAAAATAACTATGTGACAAAGGAAATTGCTCTTTTATCATTTGTAATTGGATTACCTGGATATATAAATGATAAAAGTCCTTATGATTAGTTCCATATTAAGAAGATATGAGACAATATTAATCTACTAAGGTTTAATCATTAAATATCCCTAGTTGTAGTATTATCGAGACTGGACATCGATATTGTGGAATAGGCTAGTATTACACTTGTGCGTGTTATGGAAGCGTAACGACATAGTTTTTATATATTTGGGTATTGGATACTCATGCAAGTGTAATAAGAGGTTCTATTTACCGATGGATCGTAATGCGCAATACTTCGTATACTACGCCTGACAAAGATCTTGTATTCCGTAGCAGAATATTTCTGGAGAATTGGGTAGGCACGGTGCTTTGCTAGAAGCCAACCATGTCTTGTAAATCGATAAGAACGTGGTACCGGGTACGCACGTATTCAGATAGTCCGATAACCGTATGTACTGCCAACATATCCAGGGATCTCTTGGGTCGCATCCCAAAGATTCACCGATGATATTTGACTCGAACAATATTAATCTGAGATTAATTATGAGAGAGAGAAAATTAATCTGAGATTAATTACGACAAGAATTAATCTGGGATTAATTATCAGAGAAAGAATTAATCTGGGATTAATTGCATCTAGAATTTATCTGGGATTAAATTCGTCTAGAGGAGAGAACACGATTAATTTGAAATTAATCAGTAAAATAAATTTAATAGTTAAAGTAGATTTTACTATTTAATTTATATAATTGGACTAAAATAATATATTGGATATATTATATGAAATCGGATTTCAAAGCGGAATTAAAATTGGATTTTAATTCGGGCGAACGAATTAATTTAGAATTAATTCATAAGCGACTTTCGTAATAATTTTGCTGGGCATTATTATTTAATTAAATTGGATTTAATTATGTCGCGACGGAAAATTCATTTAATCGGATTAAACGAACCCGAGCCCAAAAGTGTGTTGTGTAAGTAATTTGAATTTTGAATTCAATGAGGTGAGACCCACTTACATACATCAACTAGTCATTTGTTGATGGAAGTTGTTGGGACAATTTAATTGGATTTACTAACCCATCACACCAAACAAGCAAAAGAATAATTATTAATGAATTTTGGAAATTCTTTAATTTTCTCTGTCATTGGCCGAAGCAATTTTTGCTTTGATTGAGTAATAGAACAAATGGCCATTGATTCACTTTACTGGCTAAAATGGCAACTTTTTGTTTTTCTTAGAGAAATAAAAGCAAGTGGCCGATTAGCCATTTGATTTCTTAAAAGGCCGAAAGAAAGCAATCTGGTTCTTTTTCATTTTGGCCGAATTGGCCACTGCATTTGAAGACTTGGCCGAATAGCTCACCAAGTAACCGATTGCTTCCCTCTCTCCTGGGCAAATTTGCTTCTCAATGGGAGATAAAATTTGTTCCATTTTATTCTAACTAGCATATATGGGAGTCAAATGAAGGTGATAGGGATACTCACCCATGAGCTTGGAAGCTTCAACATCCATGGAATTTTTGAAACCCTAAATCTGATCAATGTAAGTATTCCGTAACTTTCTTGATTAATTCACACAATAATCACGCTTAGAGATCATGTGGCATGTCTAGGACAGTAACAGTAGGGATACAGAACTGGTACTATATTATGTTGCAACTATCGGGATAATATGACAAGGTCATGATTATCCGATTAAAGAGGCTAGTTGCTAGTGATCCGATATATTCTTCGTACGGGGCATACACTATTCCATCTCCAGGCCTAACATGTGACATCTGATACTGGATCACAATATGCAATACTTAGTATACTATGCCTGTTATAGATTATATATTCCTTAAAGAATATTTCTGGAGAATTGGGTAGGCACGGTGCTTTGCTAGAAGCCAATTATGTCTTGTTAATCGGTAAAAACGTGATATTAGGTACGCACTTGTGCGGATAGTCCGACGACCAGATTTACTGCCAACATGTCCAGGGATCTCATGGGTCGCTTCCCGAAGATTCACCAATGATGTTTGACTCGAACAGGATTAATCTAGGATTAATTATGAGAGAGAGAAAATTAATCTAGGATTAATTACGACAATAATTTATTTGAGATAAAATTCGATTAGAAGAGAGAGAACGATTAATTTGGAATTAATCGATTAAATAAATATTCGATATATTAATTGAAATTAGATTTCGACGTGAAATTAAAATTGGATTTTAATTCGGGCGAACGAATTAATTTAGAATTAATTCGCGAGCGACTTTCGTAATAATTTTGCGAGACATTATTATTTAATTAAATTTGATTTAATTACGTCGCAACGAAAAATTCGTTAATTCGGAATTAACGAACCCGAGTCCGAAATGTGTTTAGTGGGCCCACTTGGATTTTGAATTTAAAATGGGCCCATAAGTCACATCACTAGTCAACTACTTACTTTATGGTGATGGAATTTAGTGAAGACTTTGATGTTAGCTTGTTTCTTACACTATCATTATTTTTAATTGATGTGTAAGACCTTTACCAACTTTGGTAGATTTGGTAATTGACTTATTGATTTTTGGAAAATAAAATCTAGTAACACATTACACTCTCTCCCTCTCATTCCTTACTTAGCCGAAACTTTCCCCCTCTCTTTCTCTAAGATTGCCGAGAGTTGCTTCTCTTGATTGGGAAATTTTGTAGCAAAAGTTTCCTAAGCTAGCATTTAAAAATGAGTCTACAAAGGTGATAGGGAAACTTTCCCAATGAGTTTGGAATTCAAAATAAAGTTTGGAGCTCAACATACAATCAAATGATAGCTTGGAGCACTTCTCAAATGAGGGAAATTTTTTTTGTTATCTCCACATCCATATTGCCGACCAATGTAAGTTTTTTTTCCACAATCTTACTTTGAGTATTCACATAATTTATGCTTAATAGATCCTTGGTATGTTCTAGGAGAACCCAACAATGGTATCATGAGCCAAATTAAGCATGAAATGAATTAGGGTTTATAAACTTGAATTTGGGTATCTTTGCTTGGATCATGATTTTGTCAAATTGATTGTTTGAGTATGCTTAGATTTTGATAGCTTAGAGTTATGCATGATTAATTTTGAGAAAAAATTGATTAGATAATTTTTCCCAAATTGGATAGCATGGCCAAATGCTTAGAGCCATAATGTCATGGTGATTTTTGATTTTTTAGACCATTGGATGTGTTTTAAAATGCATGAATATATTGACTTGTGATTTAATTGGATTGAAATCAAAATCGGATATAAAATGCCCAAAATGCCGTGAGATAGAGAAGCATGTTATGACTTGATTTTGTTTCAATTGTGTTGGACATATATTGAATATAATAAAGCATGATTAATTAATTAAATTGGTATTTTGGAAATGTTAATTTAACTAATTAATTATGGCTATACACTTTATTTAAAAAAAAATTGTGATATTTGGAATATTGGAATTTAATTAATTACGCTTCAGTTTGGAATTGGGCTAAAATTGTTATATTTGGGCCTAATGGGCTTGGTTGGGCCAAGTTGGTTTAGGACAATTGGATTGGATCCAAATTAAGCCTAAAACCATTCCATAAAGTCCAAATATAATTAATGGGCCTTTTAAATATTTAATTGGGCCTAATGGGCCGAAATTAATTTTATGCAAATAGAGTGATTCCTTTATTGGGCCTTGGCATTTGGGTTTGACCCATATTGGCCAAAGCCCATGCCTTATGAATTAATTAAAAGCCCATTGGACTTTAATTAAATTGACATTAGATGTTAATTGGGCCTTTGAGACCCATTAAGATTAGATTTAGAATCTAAATCGTAAAGGCACATTAATAAAGTGTAATTATTTAATTTGGAATTAAATATGAATTAGTATTGAATACAAGTTAAATTGGATTTAAAATTGTAGTTCGATATAATTCAAGAATACGCACTTTGAGTACTTATTCTTAAACGAGTTGGACTCGCACAAATCAAATCGTTGTTTGAACATTGGATGATCACTTAATTCAAAGATTAATTAATTGGATTAGATTGATTGAATAACATGCTTTGTGCAAATACATGGATGTATTGTATGAATAATGTTTATCAGTTGGATATTAGATGGGTGAGGGCAATTTTGGAAATAGTTGTAATAAATTTAGAATTTATTGAATTGGACCTGTGTGTCCAGCCTTTATCTCTTGACTCTTTGTAATTCTCTTCTCACCAATTCCCCTCAATGTAAATGAGGTTTCTTTAATGTATTATGTAATTGGGTAGAATTTATAATAGTGCTAGCCGGGGAGAGGAAATGGAGAGATTTGTTCTAGGAACAATTTGTTCAATATCTATCCGCATATCGTTATTATTTTAATTCGCGCCTTATTATGCTTTTAGAATACATGCTTAAGGGTGTATGATGAGACCTAATCAAAGATAATAAATTGGTTGCCAATTTACGCGAAAAACCCTCAAACTAATATTAAGCGAATTCCTTCCATTGAGTGGTTCTCTCTCAAGATCCAAGATTGGCATTGGTTTGTTGGCCAAAGTCAAGATCAATGTCCATCGCGGATGTGTTTGAACCATGAAAGCTTTGTTCCACATCACATGTCTTGGGCAAGTTGTGATTTGTTGGCCAAAGTCAAGGTCGCTTCTTGTTTATCGACGTGGATTACGAAGCTTTCCCACTGTCAATAGGTCCCGTTTAACTGGAATCATTAAGCTTGTTGAGCCAAAGCCAAGGCTTAGTTGATTCAGAGGAAAAGGTTAGGAAAATATATTGGATATATTAGCATATATATTGTATATATGTTTCAGACTTGGAGGTCCACCTACCGGATCTAGGAATTGGATGAGATCCAATTGATCTTAGAGATCTACTTAGTTAAATATCATACAGCTTGTTGGCCAAAGTCAAGGTTGTGTGTTATTTAACGGGATCCTAGCCCATTAGGAAACTAGGTTTCCCGAGTACTCAACAGAGGGTTAGAGGCTCGCCGAAAATTAGTGGGAGGCCAGTATTGAATTTGCAATTTCGTTCAAATACTTGCCAATACATGCTTTCAAATTATTTTCGTCATTATATATTTATTAGTTGGACTAATATTTTATTATTTTTATTGTAACAGTTGGACTGTACCAAAAAATCATTAATTGAATAGTTAGACTATTGCAATTAAGATGGCGGGAAAGATCAACGTTAGAGACATTATCATGGGCGAAAATGTCTTTAATGGTGCGAACTTTTCTGACTGGGATATGAACCTCATGATTGTCCTGGGGGCCGAGAAGATGCTCTATACGATAGAGAGACCTCTCGGGTCTAAGCCCGGAATTGACCAGCCGCTTGAGCTTTGGAAGACTCACAGCAATTACAACTCAACTGCTCAATCCGTCATGCTCGCTGCAATTACTCCTCAATTTCATCGCCAGAAAAAAGGATTAGATCCCTATACTATGATGGCAAAATTGAAGGACCTTCATCGATCTAACCTTAGATCGCAAATGTATGAATTGCAGAAGAAGCTCTTTTGCTCTCGAATGTCAGAGGGTACATCTGTCGAGCACCATGTGTCGCAGATGATTGCTGACATCGAACATCTGGGTCAGCTAGGCATCACCTTTGAGGCTGAGACTTCTATAGATTTGATCTTGCAATCTCTTCCTGACATCTGGAGCGGGTTCATCATGAACTACAATATGATAAACCAAGACCATACTCTTGGAGAGTTGATGGCAATGCTACGTGAAGTAGAAAAAGAGCTATTGAAGGTAAAAAGCGCGAGGCGCACTTCGCTTCAACATCTCAGTCTGCCAAGGCTTGGCCAAAAGCTACTGAAGGTGTAAAGAAGAAGAAGAAGAAGGGCAAGGCCAAATCATCAAAGTCTTCTGGGAAGGCTAAGACAAATCCCAAGATGTCTGCCTACAGTGTGGAAAACGGGGTTACTGGAAGCGTGACTACCGTGAGTACAAGGCACACATGAAGGAAATCAAAGCGGGCAAGACACCGGCTTTAGGTATGTTTGTTATAGAAATAAACATGTCTACTTCTAATTTTAAAAATTGGATTTTTGATTCTGGTTGTGGTACTCATATATGTACTGATGTACAGGATATACAGATTAGCAGGAGACTAACTTCAGGAGAGATAGACATCCAAGTTGGAAATGGGACTAGAGTCACCGTTTTGGCTGTTGGGACCTACATTTTGGAACTGCCCTCAGGGCATGTACTAAATCTATCAGACTGTTATTATATACCTAGTTTGACTAGGAATATTATTTATGTATCTTTATTAGCCCAATGTAGGCATACTTTTGTATTCAGAAACACTGAATATTTTATGTATAAAAATGATATTGAGATATTTAGTGCTGATGTGAATAATGGTCTTTATATTTTGAATATAAATCAATCTCAAACATATAATGTAACAAACAAAAGGCTTAAATTAAGTAACAAAGATGAAACTTATATGTGGCATTGTCGTTTGGGACACATTAACAAAACTTACATATCCACACTTTCGAAGAGTGGGTACTTGGACGGATTTGATCCAAATTCATATGACATCTGCGAATCTTATTTATTAGGTAAAATCCCTAAAACACCTATTAGCGGTAAATGTGCACGTGCCACCGAATTGTTAGCCCTCATTCATAGTGCTGTATGCGGGCCATTGTCTAGCCAGGCTAGAGGTGGATATGAATACTTTGTAACCTTTACGGATGATGCATAGCGTTATGGCTATGTGTATCTTATGAGATACAAGTCGGAAACCTTTGAGAAGAGTTTCAACACGATGTACAAAAACATACCGAAAAAAGTATTAAAACATTACGGTCGGACCGTGGTGGAGAATACTTAAGCAATGAGTTTCTTGATTACTTGAAAGAATATGGTATTCTTTCACAGTGGACTCCTCCCGGAAAACCTCAATTAAACGGTGCATCCGAACGGAGAAACCGAACTTTGTTTGACATGGTAAGGTCTATGATGAGTCACACTGAGCTACCAATTTCCTTTTGGGGATATGCATTGAACAATGCAATACTTATTTTGAATAAGGTTCTGTCAAAGTCTGTTCAACAGAATCTATATGAAATATGGACAAGAAAGAAATCAGGTTTCTCATTCTTAAGGATTTGGGATTGCTGGGCATACGTTAAACGTTTGGATGGTACCAAACTAGAACCCAAATCGGATAAGTGTCTATTTGTAGGTTATCCTAGGGAAACCAAAAGATATTACTTCTACAACCCACAAGAGAACAAATTATTTGTTACTCTACATGTGATTTTCCTCGAGAAGGAATTCCTAAATGCAGTGGTATGTGGGAGGAAAGTAGAACTCGATGAAAATCGAAGTGATACTGTTCCTGGCACCGATTCCTTAACGGAACATGAACAGTTCATCAAGGATGAGACTGTACCAAAATCTTCGAATACACAAGAACCACGTAGGTCGGAGAGACTCAGAAATAGCCTGAGAGGTATGGGTTTCTGATCTCACCTCGTGTGGATATTAATCTTATTGAGGAAGACGAACCGACTTCATATGAGAAAGCGATACAACGTATCGACTTCGGTTTATGGCAAGATGCCATGATATCCTAAATGGATTCCATGTACACCAACCGAGTTTGGACACTGGTTGATGCACCAAAAGGCGTAAAACCTATTGGTAGCAAATGAATCTTCAAGAAGAAAACTGACATAGATGGCAACATACAAACGTACAAAGCTAGGCTTGTAGCGAAAGGGTATCGTCAACGACATGATGTCGATTACGCCGAAACTTTTTCACATGTTGCCATGATTAAATCCATTCAGATAATGCTTTCTATTGTTGCATATTTCAATTACGAAATATGGCAAATAGACGTCAAAATCGCTTTCCTTAATGGAAACCTTTTGAAGGATGTTTATATGCAACAAACTGACGGTTTTTTCGTGTCAAAACGTGCAAACAAGGTTTGCAAGTTAAATCGATCCATTTATGGATTGAAGCAAGCATCGCGTTCTTGGAACCAACGTTTTGATGAGATCATAAAAGAATATGATTTCGTTCAAAACGAGGATGATCCTTGTGTATATAAGAAGGTTTATGGGAGCGCACTAACATTCATTATCCTTTATGTTGATGATGTATTGCTTATTGGCAATGACATTCCCATGCTTTAATCGGTGAAAGCTTGACTTTCATTAAAATTCTCCATGAAAGATCTAGGAGAAGCAGCCTTTATTCTAGGAATAAAGATCTATTGGGATAGATCTATAAAGCTGCTTGGACTCTCCCAGAGCACATATATTGAAAAAGTGTTGAAGAGATTCAACATGGAACAGTCTAAGAGGGGACTATTGCCAGTGTCACATGGCGTCACTCTATCTAAGGACATGTGTCTTAAAACTCAAGATGAGAGAGACAACATGAGTCGGATCCTGTTCGCTTCTGTTGTCAGATCGATCATGTATGCCATGATATGTACGCGACCTGATGTCTCCTATACTTTGAGCATTTGTAGTCGCTATCAGGCCGATCTAGGTGATAGTCACTGGGTTACGGTTAAGAATATCCTTAAGTCTCTTAGACGAACTAGGGATGCATTCTTAATCTATGGAGATAGAGAACTTGAGGTAACTAGGTTTACCGATGCAAGTTTCCAAACAGATAAAGACGACTGTAAGTTGCAATCCGGGTGCATATTTTGTTTGAACAATGAAGCAGTAAGTTGGAAATCTTTCAAGTAAGAGACTGTTGTTGATTCAACAACAGAAGCGGAATACATCGCTGCAGCGGAGGCAGCAAAAGAGGCAGTTTGGATCCGTAAATTCCTAATTGGATTAGGAGTAGTTCCGTTAGCAGCTGAGCCCGTTCATTTATATTGTGATAATAACAGGGCTATAACGCAGGCTAAGGAACCGCGGTCTCATCAACGATCCAAGCATTTTCTTCAACGTTTCCATCTGATTTGTGAGATCATACATCGTGGCGATGTGAAGATCGAGAAGGTCGCATCAGATGACAACATTGCAGATACGCTGACGAAAGCTATTCGTCAGCAAACGTTTGAGCGACATGTATATAGTTCAGGTGTTAGATACTTGAGTGACTGGCTATAGGCCAAGTGGGAGATTATTGGAAAATTATGACCCATAGCGTCACTGTTTGTAAAAGACATTGTGGTTTTTGTACAAATTAACTATGTGACAATGGAAATTGCTATTTTATCATTTTGTAATTAGATTACTTGAATATATAAATGATAAAAGTCCTTATGATTATTTTCGGATTATAAGATATGAGACATTATCAATCCACTAAAAGTTTAATCATTAAATATCCCTAGTCGTAGTATTATTGAGATTAGACATCGATAATGCGGAATAGACTAGTATTACACTTGTGCGCGCTATGGAAGCGTAACGATATAGTTCTCATATATTTGGGTATTGGATAATCATGCAAGTGTAAAATGAGGTTCTGTTTACCGATAGTAAGGGAACAACTTCGCTCTGGATAGACCCCACAAAATCCCATTGGTAGTATGACTATGTGTCTAAGGGAATCCGCATCAGGGTAAATGTATTTAGTCTTAACCTGAGACTTGCATCGCTAATACTTACGACAATTAGGACGCTTTGGTTTTGGTCGTCCAAGGCTTTAACAGGTTATGTGTATGCCTCTTCTGGGTTTATTGAGAATCGTAGTGTATTGGGTGTGATGTCAAGATGAAAGTATCACTTCAGTCATATGGAGCTGATGATCACGCAAGGATACAAAATTGGTACTCTATTATGTTGCAACTATCGGGATAATATGACAAGGTCATGATTATCCGATTAAAGAGACTAGTTGCTAGTGATCTGATATATGCTTCGTACGGGGCAGACACTATTCCAACCCCAGGCCTAGCATGTGACATCTGATACTGGATCGCAATACGCAATACTTAGTATACTACGCCTGTTATAGATTATATATTCCTTAAAGAATATTTCTGGAGAATTGGGTGGGCATGGTGCTTTGCTAGAAGCCAACCATGTCTTGTAAATCTGTAAAAACGTGGTACCGGGTACGTACGTGTTCGGATAGTCCGACGATCGGATTTACTGCCAACATGTCCAGGGATCTCATGGGTCGCTTCCCGAAGATTCACCAATGTCTTTTGACTCGAACAGAATTAATCTAGGATTAATTATGAGAGGGAGAAAATTAATCTAGGATTAATGACAGCAAGAATTTATCTGGGATAAAATTCGATTAGAAGAGAGAAAATGATTAATTTGGAATTAAACGATTAAATAATATATTCGATATATTAATTGAAATTAGATTTCGACGTGAAATTAAAATTGGATTTTAATTAGGGCGAACGAATTAATTTAGAATTAATTCGCGAGCGACTTTCATAATAATTTTGCGATACATTATTTTAATTAAATTTGATTTAATTACGTCGCAACAGAAAATTCGTTAATTCGAAATTAACGAACCCGAGCCCGAAATGTGTTTAACGGGCCCACTTGGATTTTGAATTTAAAGTGGGGCCCACAAGTCACATTACTAGTCAACTACTTACTTTATGGTGATGGAAGTTAGTGAAGACTTTGATGTTAGCTTGTTTCTTACACTATCATTATTTTTAATTGATGTGTAAGACCTTTACCAACTTTGGAAGATTCGGTAATTGATTTATTGATTTTTGGAAAATCAAATCTAGTAACACATTACACTCTCTCCCTCTCATTCCTCACTTAGCCGAAACTTTCCCCCTCTCTTTCTCTAAGATTGCCGAGAGTTGCTTCTATTGATTGGGAAATTTTGTAGCAAAATTCTACAAAGGTGATATGGAAACTTTCCCATTGAGTTTGGAATTCAAAGATAAAGTTTGTAGCTCAACATACAATCAAATGAGAGCTTGGAGCACTTCTTAAAGGAGGGAAATTTTTTTTATCTCCACATCCATATTCCCGACTAATGTAAGTATTTTTTCCGCAATCTTACTTTGAGTATTCACACAATTTATGCTTAATAGATCCTTGGCATGTTCTAGGAGAACCCAACATCCATCATTTCAAGTTTTATTTATTTTGCATGATTGTGTGTTTTATTTATTAATGTTTGTGGGTATCATCGCTTTAAGCCATCATGAGATTGTAATTCGTCCACTAGGGTCACCTAGAGGTCTAAAGGCTTATTACATATGTTAAATACAATCGTGATCCGTATGAAAGTAGGCTTAGTTTTATTGCACTACGTGAAAAAATGTACATCCTCATGGTTAAAAACTGTCATCTAAGGGTGGTTATGACAGATTTTATATATGTCTTCATAGGTACAATCACATCATGTGATAAATAAAAAAACATCAAAATATGTGATTGAATTTACCCGTCATGTATCTGTCACAATATTTTTGGCAGGAACAATTCATCACCATATATTTTTGGCATCATTTTTTTAAAATTTAGTGGCAAAATTCAAAATTTTTTTAGGCGAGAAATTAGATTTATTTTAAAAAAAATTGGCAAGAAAATTATGTCACGATGTATTACCATATATTTCAATCACATGAATTTAAATTTTGTCACGATATGTGACCATATATTTCTGTCACATAATATTATATTCTGTCACGATATGTGATAATATATAATATGTCATGAAAAATTATACTTATATAAATATATAAATAATAATAAAAAATTATAAAATAAAAATTACAAATCAAATTCACCATTCATCAATATATATAAATGAACTAAAATTGTATACATGTATACATTCATCATTGAATGATCCAAATTCATTATATCTATAACTCTAACACACACAAAAGTCTTCAAATAAGCATTAAGAACAATCCAACATTGAACTAAAGTATCTTCAACACAAAAGTTGTTTTCATAAACAAAATTTGATACATTCTGCAGCAACGGAAAGAACTTCAATAGCCACGCAAATCCATCCGGTATAAACTCTATCAAAAAAGAAAAAATATATATTAATAATTCTGAACCACCAAATACTTCTTTATAAACTCTATCATCTTGATAGACATACACATAACCAAATAGTAACTTAAAGTGAACGTACCACACCCACGAAAACACATACATGCATAATTCATGAATAAGCTGAAATTCATTGTAGTAAACAAAAACAGTCGTCAGTAAGATTGCACAATCAAAGTTTACAAATAGAAAGAACAAGGCAATTTACCATCCATAATATTGTTGAGATACACTAAGAGATTTGTAAAATAATTAAAGTGACAGCGCATACACTTCTTTCAGTTCTTGAACTTTTGAAAGAGATTGAGAATCCTGCGCCAATAAAATGCAAGACTCTTGAGACCAACGACAGAGCACTTTTGGGAACTTTTGCTATGCTTCGGGCATCCTGTAAAGGGTTTGAACAATCAGCAGACATAAAAGCAAAAATAAATTACAACAGAACAAAAGAATTGAAGAAATAATGTCTCACTGAATTCCATCTGTGATCCTAGACAAATTTTGCAGCACAACTTAATATCTTCTCCAATTCTTGATAGTAGGGAAAACAAACTTAAAAAGACTCTTACAATTAGCCAAGCATGTGTAGTATCCAACTGCATGCATGGTGGCATGCATTGCCAACCACCATTGTAAGCATCCAAACCACCTTAAGGTGGAGTTTGAAAAATGATGCAAACTTACAAAATAACTTTAGGTGGAAACTATTCATTTATTGATATTTGAGTCATACATTTGACTATAAATTGAGAGCTAATTCAGAGCTCAAAACATCCCCAACAAGAAGCTCCAAATAAGAGAGCTTAAAGAGTGTAGTTAGCGTGTGAGGTTTTTTGTAAAAGTTTTGTAACTTGTTGACCGGCGTAAACACACACGTATAACGCAAGCGCACGTATCGTTCAAGTAGTATAAAAATATCGATCCCACGAGGACTTAATTCCTACTATTGTTATTAATTATTGAATCTATTTATTTACAGATATCTAATTGAGGGTGAAGAGAATGATTGTTTGATTGTTGAAAGTGGTTTTACAAAATAAATAAATAAATAAAAGACAAAGAAAATACTAAGGAAAATAACAAAAGATACAAAGATCTAGGGTTGTGAATCATTCTAATATCATTTAAAAGATGAAGTGGTTATTTTATGTTTGTGTAATAAATCAGTTTATTAACCTGGAACAATAAATTATGCAAAAGCCTCTGTCGATGGTCAGACGCAAATACCCAGTTTAACCCAATTGAACCATATGTCTATGTCAACCAAATTATCTGGATTCATTAAGTTTAAGTTCCAATTACGGCTACCCCCGCCCGACAGGTATATTCCTATCCTGTAAGGAAATCTATTAAAGGGTTATCTATCCTCAAGGAAGATCGTGGGCTATTAAGTCTAAGGCTGAAACCTAAAATCCCTATGTCTAGTTCATTTTAGATTTACCACATCAATCTTATTGGTGATCAGACAACAAGAAGAATTAAGCTTAAGACTTAATAAGTAAACCTTTAAATTACCCAAACTATAAAATAACCCCTTATATATCGGAGATATTAAAATTCATCACAACCCGAGATTACTTAACACATAACTAGGACTAGTAAAGACTTAAAAGTAAAAGACATAAAATAAAAGCTGAAAAGTAAAATACAATAAAATGCTAAGGTAAAAGGAATTACTTTTACTACTACTAATTTAGATATCTCCCATAAATAATATATAAACTTGTGATAATATTACCAACCGACCAGTCTGGCGGTATCCTGATTAAGTCAAATTAAGTCCAACCAGCCATAAAGGCGGAACCAAAATTAAATTACCAACCGACCAATCTGGCGGTATCCTTGATTAGTCAGGTTTAAAACCAGATTAAAATTAAATTACCAACAGACCAATATAGCGGTATCATTTTTAAGTCAGTATTTTAAATAGTAAATATATTATTTTTTAGGGAGATTAATCTAAATAGTAACAGTAAAAGAATTACCTTTCACCCTAACTGGGGAAGTTACCTTCTCATTGTAAATAGTAAAAACTGTAAAAAGTAAAAAGTAAAAATTAAATTACTATTATTACAAAACGTAATTAAAATTATTTACAAAAATAAAAACTAAAAATAAAAAAAAAAACTAAAAAAAACTAAAGACTCTAGAGAGAGAAACTCTCTCTTTAGAAAGAATTTAAGAGAGAGGAAGGTGTGTTGAATTCTGAAATTCGAAGCTGAATTTATAGGTGCAGATAAGCTTCTGGCGTCGCGACGCTGGAGCCTTTTCCGTCGCGACGCTGGAACAGTGAGTCGTGGCACAATGACAGCTTGACACGTGGCGATTCAGATAAGAGGATAAGGCGACACGTGGCGAGGCGGCTAAGAGCTCAATTATTACGATGACGTGGCGCTGACGTGGCAAGATGGCTGAGATCAATTGTCGGCACCGTAGGATTGCGACACGTGTCACGCTGTGATTGGCCGATGATGACATGGCATGTTTACTCGGTTGACCTGCTGACGTGGATGATGACGTGTCATGACGTGTGCATAGTTGACTCGTTGACCGAATGACGTGGCGACACGTTAGATGACACGTGGCACACGTGGCGATGGCGACTGTCGGCACCGTAGGATGATGACACATGGCACGGCGCACGTTAGCAAATTGGCTGTGATCGTGACATGTGGAGCGGCGCATTTTAGCAAAGTCAAACTTCTCAAATTCTGACACGTTGACCCGACGCATGTTAGCAGATTCGGCGCATGCTGGGCGTCGCGACGCGTAAGGGCTGGGCGTCGCAACGCGGGAATTTACCAAAAATGCCCTTTTCGTCCAATTTTCACTGTTTTGCCCCAAATCACCTCCAGAATGTCCTGAAACTTTATTTATCTACAAAATAACACAAAACACATCAAAATATTCACAAGACTTAAGAAACTATACAAAATATTAGGTTAAATGAGTGGGAAATAGTGATAGATTTACCACTTATCACTTGTAAATTCTATTCAAGTAATAATAGAGAGTATTTATTTTCCTCACAAAACATTCTCCAGTGATCAGAGAATCAACACAAGTGGTATCAGTAGCTTTGATTATACGTTGGGGATCCTGGAGGTGAATAACGAAACTTGGTATGGAAAATTTGGGTTTCGGGAAAGTTCTTCAAAATCAATTTTGAGCACACCCGTAGGTTTTTCACGTGGAGACGAGCGTGATGGTATTTTTCGGTGATAAAATGAAGACCAGAGGATGCCGCACGAGCCAAGCAGAAAGTCTCCACACTCCATCACTCTCACAATGCACTGGACACGCCATCCGAGGTTGAAGATGTTGACGTGTTCACCATATCAGCACAGGTCAGTGCACAGTCGGTGACACGTCAGCAACTACGTCAGCAAGGTGTCTGAGACATCATCTACCATGTCATCGACATGTGTCCGCCGCATCAGTATACACATCAGCAAACCGATCCCATTTTGTGACAAGTCATCAAACATGTGTCTTCCACATCAGCGTACTTGGTAAATTTCATTGAGCCCCTTGATGTTTCTAAAATTTATATTTTTGCCCTAAAAGTTTTAGAAATTTAAAAAAGGTCATTGAGTTGGATTTGGACCAACGAAGAGTCAAATCCACCATTTTCGAATGTTCTGAACGTAACAGGGAGCTCCGATTTGTAAAAAACAAGGTCATTTTGTTGCACTGCAAAGATCTTTTCGATAGGATCGAGGTGAAGGAAGTGAGATCAGATTCTGTCAAAGAGAGTGACTGAAATAAACTCATCAATAGAACTCTTGGTTAGAGTAGGCAGTGGATTGAACACAGTGTCTTCCACTATGTAGCACATGATACAAATGCTTACGAAATGTGGATTAAAATAGAATGCATGTACCATGCCAAGACTGTTTGGAATAAAGCCCTGTTAATGAGGCGTTTGGTGAATTTGAAGCTATAGAGTGGAAATTCCGTTACAGAACACACCAATGATGAGTTCTAGAGCATGGTGAATCAGTTGTCTGTAGTAGACATACAGCTGAGAGATGAAGTACAAGCCATTCTACTACTTAGTTCTCTTCTTGATAGTTGTGAGCCATTGGTGGTTACTCTCAGTAATTTAGCTCCAGGAGGCAAACTTCCCATGCCTATGGTAAAAGATACCATGTCGAATGAAAAGTCCAGGAGAAAAGTAGTTGGCTCATAACAGAGATAGGCCTTCATCACAGAGACTTGAGGAAGACATCAAAGAAAAGAAAGGGGGAGACAGAAGCAAAATCAGAGGTAGATCCTCAGATAAAAGGATGCCTACATATAAGTTCTAACATTGTGGTATATAAGGCCACTTAAAGAAGAATTACCAAAACTGTAATGAGAGCAGGGACAAGGCAATTTCCAGTCGAAGAATAACGAAAGAGATGCACTAGTAGTTTTCCAAGGAGATGTAGTTATATGCTAAATGCAGGAAGAGACATGTCTTCACACCGCAACCCAAGATATTGAGTGGGTGGTAGATAGCAGCATCCTACCACATCACTCTTCCCGAGAATTCTTCACAACATACAAAACATGAGACTTTGGTTCAGTGAAGATGAGAAATATCGGTTCCTCTGGGACTATAGGAATTGGTGATATTCAATTACGGACAAATATCAGATGTACATTAACTTTGAAGGATGTCCTGCATGTTCCAGAACTTCGGCTGAATGTGCTATCAGTTATAGCCCTTGACAAACAGGGCTATGACAGTCACTTTAGAAATGACACATGGAGAATGACAAAAGGTGCCATGATTGTCACCCGATGACATATTTGTGATACACTATACAAGACTCATGTGATGATTTGTGCAGAGAGCCTCAATGTGGCTGAAAAAAATAGGCTTCTCAAAATCCGTGGAACTAGAGACTCATTCACATGAGTGAGAAATGATTGTCTACCCTGACCAAGAAGGAGCTTAACAAGGATATTGCACTAGGTCCTTGCAACTATTGCTTGTTTGGTAAGCAACACAGAGTCTCATTTAATTTCTCTTCAAAGAGAAGGTAAAAGGTTCTTAGTCTCGTGCACTCTGATGTGTGTGGTCCCTTGGATGTTGATTCACTAGGTGGTAACAAGCATTTTCTGACTTCCATTGATAATGTTTCTCGGAAAGTGTGGGTGTATTTCCTCAAGATGAAGGATTAGGTCATGGATTGTTTCATGCCAAGGTAGAGCATGAAACATGGAAGAAGCTAAAGTGCCTCTGTACAGATAATGAAAGTGAGTACAGTTCCAAGGAGTTCGATGCCTACTACAGGAGACACGACATTCGACATGAGATAACTATTTCACGCTCCCCACAGCATAATGGTGTAGCTGAAAGAATGAATAATACCATTATGAAGAAAGTCAGAAGCATGATCAATATGGTTAAGCTGCCAAAGCCATTCTAGCGAGAAACTGTTTGCACCGCATGCTACCTGATCAACAGATCACCATATGTACCGTTGTATTTTGAGATTCTGGAGAAAATGTGGTCTAGTAAGAATTCCTTCTACTCTCACCTTAGAGTATTCGGATGTCTAGCCGTTGCACATGTATCCAATGAGCTCAGACAGAAGCTCGATGTAAGGACAACTCTATGTATATTCTTAGACTATGGAGATGAAGAATTTAGATACACACTATGAGATCCGAAAGAAAAGATGGTCATTAGAAGCCAGGATGTAGTGTTTCTTGAAGACTAAACAATTGAAGTCATTATAATGCCCAAGATGTCTTCCAATTCCAGTGACGACGGAAATCCAGACCCAGCACCAGCACAATTGGCCATAGATAGGGTGTGTGATATTTCAGAAGTAGAATTAGAGGAGGCAAATGAGGATGTTGAGCAAAGGGAGACACAGCCCGTTCCATCGAAAGATTAAAATGAAAGTGTTGAGCAGGAGGAGCTGTAACCCGCTCCACTAGATGCTACAGACTCATCCATATATTTGGATGATGACAGACCTCCTGAAACCAGTGGACCTCAGACAAGAAGATCTGAGTAAAATAGGATTCCATCAACTAGATATCTGATATCCAAATATATTATGATTACTGATGAGGGGGAGCCAGAGAGTTTTTCACAAGGTAAGAAGGCAATGAGGAATAAATGGGTGAAGAAACATGATAACAGAACTGTGCTCTATAGAGACATAACAGAAGAGTACTGTGCAGAGATATAGTAAAGTGTTTTGTACAGAGACACAACTGACATGTCAACAAAGATGATAAATCAGGACAAGCCAGAGTTGTACAGAGGGATAGCTGGGATAGTTGTCAGATAATAATTATTTTGGATGCAACTAGATGGGGAGAATTATAGTTACCAGTTGCATGCATAGTGGCATGCATTGCCAACCACCATTGCAAGCATCCAAACCACCTTTATATGAGTTTGAAAAATAATGCAAACATACAAAATAACTTTATGTGTAAGCTATTCATTTATTGACATTTGAGTCATAGATTTGACTATAAATTGAGAGCTCAAAGCATCCAAACAAAAAGATTCAAGTAAGAGATCTTAGAGTGTAAGCTCCAAGTAAGAGAGCTTAGAGAGTGTAGTTAGTGTGTGAAATTTTCTGTACAAGTTTTGTAATACTTGTAAATTATATTTGTTGACAGGTGATTTTAGTTCTAGGGGCAATATGGGGATAGTGCTCCCGGAACAATTCTACTCAAACCGTGAATTTGTTTGGTTATGAGGGACCAAAAGCAAATTTGGCAAGAAGACAAAGCAAACACAAAATCGACAAGCGGGTTTACGTGGTTCAGCAGAGTGAATCCAACCTACGTCCATGGGAACAAAGTAGAGTGTTACTTTTATTATCAAACTGAGCTCGACCGACCTATTTTGAAAGGTGGTCTAATGTTACCGAGCTGTTTGCCTTCATAGCGTTTTTACAAGTAGTGCTTTTTTGAGACTTTTGCTAACCAACCTCTACAAATAAGACTACACTCCCTTTATTTACTAAGAGAAATACTACACTATTCCCATATCTTTATGATGTCAGCCACGTGGATCTCCGGTGGATTGATGGGCTCTCTGCCCCAACTACCTCACCGAAAGCAAGCCTGCCATCTGACTCTCTGCCACATCACTCTGTTTTATATACTGCCACACTCCATAATTATGATGACAACTAGTAAAGATCTCTCATTCGACGATACATGTCAGAGAGAAGTCCAAATGGTCTTAGTCATACGTCGGGTGTCATGAGGACAACCGAATGATATGCCGAACTACCACACTAACCTCTGTCCTGACCCAAAAATGTCTGAGCTCATTATTCTAACTTGAAAAAGGAAGATAATGCTGAACCGAGCTATCAGGCTAAAGTGGTCGGTCTCTGCTCCGATGTTATTGGTCTCTGAAACCTGCACCATGCTACATCCTCTGGTAGGTCAGATTCGGGAATTCGGGCTCGAGCTCTATGTCTGGTCGTGGAGTAACTAATACATTCAGAACACTCGTCCTCCCAAAAGGAGAAGTTCCCTCTTTGTCATTGCCATACTGTTCATATACTTCGTCATAAAAATTACCATCAATATTTATCCCCTAGTTCTTGGTTTCTATGAGTGTACGAGTTGGTACCGGGAACTACAAAGTCAGATATATGCTGATCAACCAGTTAGTGGCCGGCTCCACAGGCAACAGAGAAAACTGCCTTGGTTACCAATCAGGTCATCCCTGTCATCTTCATGTGCTCGGTCACCGAGAGTTCTGATATCCGTCCAAATGATCCTATTTCTTGAAGCAAATACCCAATTTACCTTTCTGGTAGCCGTACCTTGGAAACCGTAAACCATCATAACCTCTTAAATGCCCCATCAAATCACTTCTAGGGTTTAGTCTGGACACGACACTTGTCGAGCATCCGTGATCCTCCCGCCAACAATCAAAACAATCAACCATTCGAGGAGCAGCCGAATGGTTTCTAATCTCAGCCGTTCATCACAATCTGAGCAGACGGAGCTTGAAAGTGACATGCGGTACACATCTGAGGCTTCTCTCTGATCCAACGACCATAAATTCCTCGAGCAGTCTATAAAAATGGAAAGCAACCCTCCTTTCTTTCTTTTACGAAAACCATCACTTCCGAAGCGCAAGAGACTCCTTCCTCATTTGCCTGAGATCAGCAAACTTCAAGACCGACCAGACAAACCATCGACACATCCTTTTGAATCAAGTAAGTTTTCTACTCGACTTTCTTCTTTTTATTTATTGAAACTCTATGTGATCACTTGCTGCTTGTGAAAGTTCATGTATTCATCCTCGCTTGCTCTTTATTTTTTTCTATCATGTTTATCCCTTGTTCTGTGTTGCAAATGTGTGTTTCGGGTGGGGTGGGTGATGCAGGATGAGTGTGCTTCTTGGTCGAATGATGGGTTGTGGGTTAGGGTGTTTGGGTTTCGGATTTTCTCGGTTTGCTATTTGCCGTATGCTTGGTTTGATGTTCTTAGGGAGAGACTTACTGTTTGTGGCCATTGCTAGGACATTTAGAGACTGTAGGCCTAGGTCCCCAGAAGTTTGAATAGCCTTTGAGTCTGTGGTGCCCCCAAACTGATTACTAACTGCCCTTCTCGGACCCTGCCATTGCTAGGAATGTCTGACGTCGAATCGTCCTCTTCCCGGCCCCCAAACTGCCAACCTCCTCGTACTGAAGAGGCTTCCTCAAGCTCTGCCAGCTTGGAAGAATTAGATACTACTCCAACCCCTTCCTAAGAGGAAAATGATACTTACCATCACCGAATTACCCAGAAAAATCCTGAACCGGGTGAATTAGACTGGTCGTCCCTGGACATGGACCGTTCTTCAACCATCACCAAAGACGCTTTGAGCATTCTCCGCCACCAGTATGAGATTCCCATAGACATAGCACTTGAGGTCCCGGGCCTTGCCAAATTCGTAAGTCGACCCGAGTCTGGCTTTGTAGCCCTTCTCCATTCTTTCTTCGAGTGCGGTCTACGGCTGCCCATCCAGTTTTATCTTGTGAGGATGCTCGGTGTGATGGAAGTTGCCCCATGCCAAGTGAATCTAAATAGCTGGCGGATACTGGCCGGTCTTCACGTGATATGGCACCGAGCAGGCCTATGCGAGCTGACCTTTTTGGAGCTGCAAAGACTATATAAGTTGAAGGCCAACCCGAAATCTCATCACAGTTGGTATTACCTCTCTTCTTACGCCGATGTACCTGCTCTCATCACCGAGCTTCCCCAAACTAACAAGAACTTCAAAGACCCATGGTTCTGGGCCATGGGCGACTGGGGTCGATCTCGCTCAACAGATTATGTAGAGATAGACATCCCAAACATCTTTTCAGCAGGAGGTGAGGACCTGAGCCCTCAGTGTTTTTGTAATTTTCATGAAAAAAATACTAACTTCCCAAACCTTTTCAGCCTGCTGGAGGGACCCTCCCAAAGTCAGTCGTGAGGTGGTCGACTACTAATTAGGTCATCCATGTTGTCTTCTGGCGCTCGGTCACTGAGGATTCTGAAGCCCATCCAAATTATTCTCTGACTTGAAGCAAATACCCCATTTACCCTTCTGGTAGCCGTCCCTCGGAAATCGTAAGCCATCATAACCTCTTAAATGCCCATCAAATCACTTCTAGGGCTTAATCCGGACGTAACACTTGTCAAGAATCTGTGAACCTCCCACCAAAAACCGAATCAATCAACCATTCAAGGGGGAGCCGAAAGGTTTTCAATCTCAACCGTTCATCGTAATCTGAGTAGATGGAGCTTGGAAGAGACACGCGGTGCACATCCGAAGCCTCTCTCTGATCCAACAGCCAGAAATATCCCGAGCTTGCCTATAAAAACAGGAAGCAACTCCCATTTCCCTTTTTATACGAAAACTAGAACTTATGAAGCACAAGAGATTTCTTCTTCATTTTCTGAGACCAACAAACATCAAGACCGACCAGACCAACCGTCGAAACTCCCTCTTGAATCAAGTAAGTTCTCTGCTCGACCATCTTCTTTTTGTTTAGCGAAACTCTCTGTGATCATGTGCTGCTTGTGGAAGTTTATGCATTCATCCTCACTTGCTCTTCTTTTTTTCTATCATGTTCATCTCCTTGTTCTGTACTGCAAATGTGTGTTTTAGGTTGGTTGGGTGATGTAGGATGCATGTGCTTCTTGGTTGAATGATAGGATGCAGGTTAAGGTGTATGAGTTTCGGGTTTTCTGTGTTTGCTGTTTGTCATGTGTTTGTTTTGATGTTTGAGGAAGAGACTTATTGTTTGTGGCCATTGCTAGGACATTTAGAGCTTTTAGGCTTAGGTCCCCGGTCGTTAGAATAGCTTTTCAGTCTCATTAGTCCCCAAACTGATTACTAACTGCCCTTCTCAGACCCTATCATTGCTAGGAATGCCAGACGCTGAATCGTCCTCAGCTCGGCCCTAAAACCCCCAACCTCCTCGTACTGAAGAGGCTTCCTCAAGCTCGGCCAGCTTGGAAGAATTAGATACTACTTCAACCCCTTCCCAAGAGGAAAAAGATACTTACCATCAATGAACTCCCCGGAATGATCCTGAATCGGGAGAATAGACTGGTCTTCCTTAGACATGGACCGTCCTTCAACCATCATGAAAGTTACACTGAGCATTCTCCGCCACCAATATGAGATTCCCATAGACATAGAACTTGAGTTCCCGGGCCTTGCGAACACGCAAGTTGACCTGAGTCTGGCTCTGTGGCCCTTCTTCATTCCTTCTTTGAGTGCGGTCTACGGCTGCCCATCCAGTTGTATTTCGCGAGGATGATTGGTATGATGGAAGTTGCCCGCTGCCAACTGAATCTGAACATCTGGCGGATACTAGCCGATCTTCATGTGATATGGCACCAGGCAGGCCTTGGATAGCCGACCTTTGAGGAGCTGCAAAGGTTATAAATTGAAGGCCAAGCCAAAATCCCACCCTGGTTGGTACTACCTCTCTTCGTACGCCGATGTCCCCACCCACATTACCGATCTCCCACAGACTAACAATAACTTCAAGGACCTTTGGTTCTGGGCCACAGGTGACTGGGGCCGAACTCGATCGACAAGTTCTGAAGAGATAGATGTCACATATGTCTTTTCAGCAGGAGGTGATGACCCGAGCCCTTAGTTTTCTTCGTAATTTTCTTGAAAAAAATACTAACTTCCCAAACCTTTTCAGCCTGCTGGAGAGATCCTCCCAAAGTCAGCCATGAGGTCCGTACCAGGATTAAAAGGGCCCGAAATTTTGCTGGCCCTTGGAGGAAAATCATCAACGATGCTGCCTTTGTAGAATCAGACCTTATCCGGAACGTACCCCCTCAGGCTCTAGGTCGATTAGGTAGCTATCATCTAACCTTCTGAAAAATCCCTTGTACTCAGCTCAAACATGAATGAAGTTACCTGTATTTAGAAACTAACCATGCTCTCTGCCTTATATTCTGCTGGAATGATAAAGCCGGCCAAATACCTAGGGCGGATCGAGGGTCTGACTAAGAGGACCTGTCAGGGTGAATCCGCAAGTTCTCGGCGACGACTGACCACTCCGATTCCTCCGAAGGTTAAGGGAAAAGCCAAACTGCTTGCTCATCCGGTGGCACCTCCTCCCCTACTCTCACAGAGGTGACACCGAGCCCAACGGTCTAACCATCTCCTGCCTCATCTAGGCCTGCGAGTAAACGCCGCCGTGTGCTCGGGGAAGAAGTATCCGGATACCTATGACGGAGGAATTATACATTTGCCATGACCTCGACCTGTATGATTCAGTGAGTTTATCCGTGATCGTCATAATTTACGGGTGGATAAATTATGGACACGAAATTGGATTTCGTGACGGATATGCCTGAATCTAGAGAGTCTCACTAATGAAACATACTCGTAGAGCACTAGGGCAACATTTATAAATGATACTGATTTTTTATAAATTCGTTTAAAGGTTAAACGCAAAATACATGTGTAGGGACCCGATAGTCATTTCCTTAATTTTTGTGTATTTATATTTAATGCTTGATTAATTCAAATACACATTAATTAAATGTCAAATTGAGATATTTGACTAATATCATAATTATATACATGTATTTAATATTTAATGTAAATATAATACATATATTTAATATATTTGTATTTAAATAATTAATAATTAATTAATTAATTAATTGTTAAATGATTAAATTAATTAAAATATAAATATTTTAAAGTTAAGATATTTATTTTAATGACTTGAGTTGCTTTTTTTGACTTACTTTAATTCATTAAATGGTTTGATGATTAAAAATACAAGTTGATAAAAGACATTAAATGAAAAAAAAAATTGAAAAATATCTTGATATTTTGCCATCCACCAAATTCGGCCAAGGCTAAAGGTTTTTGGTATATATTGTTTTGTTTTCATTTAGGGTTTCATTAAGTCAAACACTCACCTAATAACTCCGTTGAAAGAAATCAAAAGAACCTTGAGAAAAAGAAGAAGAAAATCAAAGAAAGCTCGGATTTTAGTAAGTTTTTCCAACTTACTATTAGAGAGGAAAATGTTCCTTATATTCTAGGCTACATCTTATGGTGTTCTCATGTTTTTTATATTCTTTATTCTTTGTGTTTTTATTTGATGGAAGTTTGAGAATAGGGACATGCATGTATTAAGTTCAAAGAATGCTTCTAATATGTTAATAAGCATACTTTTGATAGTTTGAGAAACTTGTTGCCATTCTAGAGTTATTGACCCACTCTTAAATGACCTAGAATTTTTATATAGTTGTTTCATTGTGGTGAGGCTTGATTGGTGTTGAAGAAACATGATTGAAGTATTGGATTTTGTTAATTTGGTCTAATTTGTCCAATTTGTAGAAATTGAAAAATTAGGGTTTGAGACCATTTCAAAATTTGGGGCTTTTCATTTATATGGTGTATTTGGATGTGTATATGATACATATTAAATCTTATGTTGATTGGATTTCATTTGGATGTGTTTTGAACATGAAAATTGCAAAATGCACACTTTGGAAACAAATGAGGCTCTTGGCCTGGGCATTATTTTTGGGAATTTTTGTTGCAATTTGTATTTCAATGTGTAGAACATGTTAAATTCATATTTATAATGATTTAGAATCATCCAAAATCGTTTCGAACAATTTCGGATTAAAATAAACAAAATGCTTGGTTTAGGGGTAATTCGGTAAATTCACATAAATTTGATTTATAGTGTTTTATTTGATAATTTGATTATTGGATAATAAAATAAATAAGTTTATTTAATTAATCCGAGAAAAAGTTTTGAAATCAGAAAATTTTGATTTTCCACTATTCCGCTGCGTTACCGGATTTCCGCAATAAAACCCTTTCAAAATGGTATCAGAGCAAGTCTGATTCTAGGCTCGCTAATATGATTAGCCCTTTAACTCAATGTTTAATCATGTTTTCTTGACTTTATACATGCATGTTATAATCTAATTTGATTAGATTTAGGGTGTATGACACTTAGCGGAAAATCCTTAATTAATAAGGTTTAAATATAATTATGTATTTGATGCATTTTATGTGGTCCGTCTTGTCAATATGGTTTATAAATATTTCTCCGTGACTACATCCGAGACCGTGCCTCTGCTGTGAGGGTGTAGCCGATAGAGATTTATTTATACCGGATGTATATCCGATACTAGATAAATTCAAGCGAAAGCGGAATCCTGAACGTGCCCTAGCTGTCAGGGTTACGCAAGTAACTTGAGTTTATCATTGATGAGTTTAAACTTGGTACATCTCCTTGTGGGCCTGCCTCAACAGCGAAAATGATAAACGATCAGGACCGAAAACCCATGAGTCACTAGTGAGTGATTGACAAATGAGTTGTCTACCTGATGAATATACGTAGGCGAGATCGTGCCTCTGCTGTGAGCTGAAATATATTCACGGGATCCACCTTTCACTATTTGTATTTAATTTAATTATTAAATCTTTGTATTCTGTTTGGGGATTACAGTATTGCATGATTAATGAAAGGCTTTTTTAGATTAAAAATCCATGATCTAGTTTATGCTTTTGATATTATATGAAACTGCTTAAATTTTCTGCTAACCGTTTTTCGTGATCTATATGATAGATTTGCGATGACGGCACCATCCAAAAATCAGTTTGCGCGTATGCTTGATACGAACAAACAAAAAGGCACTGATAACTTCACCGATTGGGATCTGGATTTGAGGATTGTCCTCGATTCTGAGAGGTTGGGATATGTTCTTGAGGGTCCACTGCCCCTTGCTGTGGCAGAGAACGCTACACCGGAAGAACGTGAAGTCTTCCAATATTTGAAGGATGATGATTTAAGGGTTAAATCATACATCTTAAGTTCGCTTTCACCAAGACTCAAGAAACAGTATTATGGCATGTCAGATGCTTATACTATGATGACACAATTAAGAAAATCGTTTGAGAACCAAGAATAAGTTGTTGTTCATAAGGTCGCAATGGAACTGTTCCATGCGTGATTGGATGAGGGGCAAGCTGTTAGCCCACATGTTCTTCAGATGATCGATTTGATCGATCAATTGAGGCAACATAATCTCATTCTGAATGACATTCTAGGTAAGAGTGTCATTCTTGGTTCGCTCCCAGCTTCCTATCGCCAGTTTGTGATGTATTTCAACATGAACATGATTATCTGCACCTACCAAGAGCTGCATAGGATGTTTCTCACGATGGAAGAGGACCTCAAGAAGGGAGTACCGACTCGCCCTATGAGACCTACTCCTCTATCTCCTTCTTCCCAGACTTGGTCGAGGGAAAAAAGAAGAAAGGGAATAAGAAGAAGGGTCTCGGTCCTCAACCAATGGCAAAGATAGCGAAGCCCAAGACGGCTTCTGAAGACAAGTGCCATCACTGCAGCAAGTTCGAGCACTGGAAAAGGAACTGTCCTGACTACATTGCCCAGCTGAGGAGGGAGCGAGCATCTACATATGTACATTTATTTTTCCAGTTATTGATTTATCTTTGGCTTGTGAAGCCGTTACATCCAACTGGATTTTAGATTCTGCTTGTCCCCTTTCACATTTGCAATTCGTTGCAGGTGCTGAAAGAAAGTAGAAGACTGAAGCCTGGAAAGATGCAGTTGCGATTCGGGAGTGGAGACTCTCTGGATGCAGTTGCAGTGGGAGTATGCGAGATCTCACTGCCGAATGGGACACTTTTGTTAATGACTGTCATTTTGTGCCTGGATGTGTAGCTAATATTATATCACTTTTTGTATTGGATACATAAGGCTTTTGTATTAATATTAAGAACTGTTCTTTGTATTTATATGATAAAAGTAATATTCAGATCCTTTGTTGTCTAAACCAGCATGTTCATTATACATTGCAAACTTCGAAAGATATTTTAAATACTGGAGTTAATAAACGTAGTTTACCTGTAATTAATAATACTGAACTTTGGCATATGCGGATGGGTCACATAGGCATTAAACGCCTTACCTAATTGATTAGGAATGGTTTGATACCAGATCTTACCATTGAATCCTATCCAACTTATGAATCCTGTATTCAGGGTAAGATGACCAAAGCCTCATTTTCTGGTGTTGGACACCGCGCCACTAACTTACTGAAACTCGTACATTCTAATGTATATGGTCCACTAAGTCAGACTGCTCACAGTGGTTATTTGTACTTCATTACCTTTACTAATGATTTGTCACGGTATGGTTATGTGTATTTAATGCGACATAAATCGGAAACCTTTACTCGTACATTCTGATGTATATGCTTAAGGGTGTATGATGAGACCTAATCAAAGATAATTAATTGGTTGCCAATTTTACGAAAAACCCTAAACAAATATTAAGCGATTTCCTTCCATTGAGTGATTCTTTCTTAAATCGAAGATTGGCACTGGTTTGTTAGCCAAAGTCAAGACCTTTGTCCATCGCGGATGTGTTTGAATCATGAAGGCTTTGTTCCATATCGCATATCTTATCCAAGTTGTGATTTGTTGGCCAAAGTCAAGATCACTTCTTGTCCATCGACATCGATTACGAAGCTTTCCAAAGTCAATGGGTCCCACTTAACTGGAATCATTAAGCTTGTTGTGCCAAAGCCAAGGCTTAGTTGATTCAGAGGAAAAATGTTAGGGAATATATCAGATATATTGGCATATATTAGATATATGTTTCAGACTTGGATGTCCACCTACTGGATATAGGATTTGTATGAGATCCAACTGATTATAGCGATCTACCTAGTTAAATATCATACAGCTTGTTGGCCAAAGTCAAGGTTGTGTGTTATTTAACGGGATCCTAGTCCACTAGAAAACTAGTGTTGGTTTCTATGTAGGTCCAAAGAAACATCAAACAAGCATGAAACAAGTGAATACAACAAAGGAGAATGGCGGAAACATACTCACAATGAACGGATCTTGCGACGCGAAGAACACAAGCCTTCAAGCTCCCTCAAAGGTCACGGCAGTAGCTCCCCTTGGCAGTGGACTACTCGGTTGTGGCTCCTTTAGCTCTTCCAAGATTCGGCCATGGAAGACTCCATTGAAGCTCCAAGCTTCAAGCTTCAAAAATGATTCCATGCTCACGAAAACGCTGCCCTATCACCTTAGGATGACTCAAGTGTGTGCTAGCACTTTGTATTTTGCAATAAAATACTCATCTTCTTCTCACTGCTTCTCGACAGAAAACCAGAAAATGAAGAAGGAGAGAAATGGCTTAAAGCCGTGTGAGAGAGAAAGAAAGAGAGGAGGGAAAAAATGTGTGGGTGAGAGAGAGAGAGAAAAGAAAAGTGTTTTGTATATATATTTATTTTTTAATTTCCAAAAACAAAAAACAAATACACAAAACCATTTCAAATCTCAAAAAGTCAAAAGCAAAAGTAATAAAAGCTTTTCAACTAACACATCAATCACTCAATAGTCACATCACTCAAAGTGACATATGATTTGACGCTTGATGTGACTAGGGATTTGACGCTTAATGTGACTTACGTGCCGTACTCGAATTCGAAATGCGAATGCGCTCGCAAACACACTCGGGCTCGGGTTCGCTAATTACAAATTAACGAATTTTCCGTTGCGACGTAATTAAATAATTATGCCTAGCGAAATCACTATTCACGTCGCTAACGAATTAATTCTAAATTAACTCGTTCGCCTGAATTAAAATCTAATTTCAATTCCGCGTCGAAATCTAATTTCGCATAATATATCGAATATATTATTTTTTCGATTAATTCCAAATTAATCGTTCTCTCTCTTTAATTGATATTTTACCCCAGATAAAATATCTCCGTAATTAATCCCAGATTAATTTTCTCTCTCATCTAATTAATCCCAGATTAATAAAGTACGAGTCATACATCATCGGTGAATCTTCGGGAAGCGACCCATGAGATCCCCGGATATGTTGGCAGTAAATACGGTCGTCGGACTATCCGAACATGTAAGTAACTAGTACTACGTTTGTACCAATTTACAAGACAAGGTTGGCTTCTAGCAAAGCGCAATGCCTACCCAATTCTCCAGAAATATCCTTATAGGAATATGTGATCTATATCAGGCGTAGTATACGTAGTATTGTGTATGTCGATCCAGCATCGGATGATCACGTGCTAGGCCTGGGGCTGGAATTGTGTCTGCCCCGTACGAAGCACATATCAGATGTCTGGTAACTAGTCTCTATAATCAGATATACATGACCTAGTCATAATATCCCGATAGCTCGAGCATTTAAGAGAACAAGTTCCGTATCCTATGCGATCATCATCTCCACTATGATTGGAGTGATACTTCCATCTCGACATCACACCCAACACACTACGATTCTCAATATACCCAGAATAGGTGTACACAGAACCTGTTAAAGCCCTGGACGACCGCAACCAAAGTATATTGATTATCGTAAGTATTAGCGGTGCAAGTCTCAGGTTAAGACCAAATTACACCTACCCTGATTTCAGACTTCTATTGACACATAGTCATACTACCAATGGAATTCCGAGGGGGTCTATCCAGAGCGAAGCTGTTTCCCGTACCATCGGTAAAACACAAACTCCTATTACACTTGCATGAGTATCCTATACCCAAATATATGAGAACTATGCCGTTGTGCCCTCACAACGTGCACAAGTGTAATACTAGTCTTTTACGTATTATCGATGTCCAATCTCGATAATACTTTGACTAGAGATATTTAATGATTTATCCTTCGTGGACTGATACTGTCTCATATCATTCTCAATCCAGGAACAAATCACAGGGACCTCCTATCATTTATATATCTTGGTGATCTAATCACAAATGATAAGAGAGTAATCTCCTTTGTCATATAGTTAATTTGTACAACAACACCATGATCTGTACAAATAGTGACGCTCTGGGTCATAATTGTCCAACAATCTCCCACTTGGCCTATAGCCAGTCACTCAAGTTTCTGACACCCGAACCATGTACGGTTGGCTTAAACTGCTGAGAAAAGGTTTTCGTTATTGGATTTACATGATTACCATCTGATGCGATTTATTCGATCATCACATCGCCACGATGTATGATCCGAACAAATCAGATGAATATCGAAGTATGTATCTGGATCGTTGATGAGACCATTGATTCTTTAGCTTTTGCTGAAGCCTAGCTTAGTTGCTAATAGAACTGTATCTAATCTAATTAGATTTGTTATCCACCCAAATGGCTTCTATTGCTGCCTCAGCTGCAGCAATAACCCACATTTATTGTTTATTCGGTAACAGTATCTTGCTTGGAAGATTTCCAGCTCACTGTTCTGTTATTCAATCTTTATAGTACCGTTGTCACGACTTATAGTCGTTTTCATGAAAGCCAAGCTTTCACTGATTATATTATGGGAATATCATTTCCAAGAAATGATATATCATCATTACTCAGGACATTCACTGTCAGTGCGCTCCCACTAACCTCCTTATATACACAAGAATTATTTTCGTTTTGAATTAAATCGTACATCATTATGATTACATTAAAACGATAATTCCAAGAACTTAATGCTTTCTTCAATCCATCTATGGATCGAATAACCTGCAAACCTAGTTTGCTTGTTATGGTTCGACAAAACCGTCAGGATGTGTAAACATCCTCCGAAAGGTTTCCTTTAAGGAAAGCAGTTTTCCCGTTCAGCTGCCATATTTCATAAATGAAATATGCAGCATCAGCAAGCATTGTCGAAATGGATTTACCGTGGCAACAGGTAAAGGTTTCGTCGTAATCAACACAATGTTGATAACTCTACCTTTTCGCTACAAGCCTAGCTTAGTACGATGGTATGTTGCCATCCATGTATGTCTTTCTTGAAGACTTATTTAGTACCAATAGGCACAATGCCTTGCGGTACATCAACTAGTGTCTAAACATAGTTGGTATACATGGAATCCACTTCGGACTTTATGGCACTTTTCCATAATAAGGAGTCGATACCTTGTATCACTTCCTCATACGTAGTCAGTTGATATTCCTCAATAAGATAGACATCTTTATGAGGTGAGATCAGAAACCCATACCCAGGTTGTTTTCTGATTCTCTTTGACATACGTGGTTCTTGTGTATTCGAAGATTATTGGAATAGTTTCATCCTTAATGAACTATTTGTGTTCCATTAGGACTCGGTGCCAGGAATAGTATTACTCCGATTTTCATCGAGTTTTACTATCCTCCCACTTACCACTGCATATAGGTATTCCTCTTAGGAAAACCGCATGGCGAGCAACAATTACATTGTTCTTTTGTGAGTTGTATAAGTACTATACTTAGGTATCCCTAGGATAACCTACAACTTTGGCACTTATCCGATTTGGGTTTTAGTTTGGTATCATCCAAACATATGCCTAACATACCCAAATATTCAGGAATGAGAAACCTGGTTTCTTTCCCGTTCATATCTAATATGTTATCTGTCAAATAGATATTTATTGAACCTTATTCAAAATAAGTTCTGCACTTTTTAGCGTATCCATTGAAGGAAATGGTAGCTCAGAGCGACTCATGATTAACCTTATCATGTCCAACAAAATTCGGTTCATCTTGTCGGACACACCGTCAAATTGACGTGTTCCGGGGGGAGTCCTCATTGAAAGAATACTATACTCTTTCAAGTATATGAGAAACTTATTGCTTGAGTATTTTCATCATGGTCAAACCGTGATGGTTTAATACTTTACCCGATCTGTTTGTCTATTTCGTGTCGAAACTTTAAAAGTTTCTGATTTGTGTTTCAAAAGAAACACGTAACCATGACGCGATGCCACATCCGTGTATGGTCACGAAACATTCATATGCATCTCTAGCCTAGCTAGACATGGGTCCACTTACGTCACTATGATCGAGGACTGGCAGATCGATGGCACTTGCACTTTTACCAAGTAAAGGTGTTTTAGGCACTTTGCCCAATAAACTAGATTCGTAGACTTTATTTGATTGGAATCAAATCAGTCATAGTACCCACTCTTCAAAAGTGTGGATATACGAGTCTTGTTTAAATTGTGTCCCAGACAACAATGCCACATACAAGTTTCAATTGATTAAATCAGTTTTGAGCTATTTGTTTGTCATGTTATATGTTTGAGATTTTATTTATATTCAAAATATAAATATTGTTATTCACATCTAATGTGGTTATCTTAATATCATCTTTATATAATAAAACACTTTAGTGTTCTAGAATATAAAGGTACACCCACAGCGGGTTATACGCGATATAGAGATAATGTTTCTAGTCAAACTAGTTACATTATAACAGTTTCCTAATTTAAGTACATACCCTTAGGGTAGTTCCTAAACTTAGCTATCTACGGTTAAAACAGCGACTTTCGTCCCGTTTACAATTCGTTGATATAATCTCAATTGAGGTCAGTATCCTGCTCATAGCAGATTCTGAACATCAGTACATATTTATGTACCACACTAAGTATCTAAAATCCAATTTTAATACTAGTTGTGAACATATTTATGACAACATATTTGAAGTCAGAGCCTTGCTCGTCTTCAATTCCTTCTTGGGATATGTCCTTTTATCTTCCCAGAAGATTATAATGATTTTCCCTTTGCCATTTTCACATTCCAGAAGCCTTGGCCTTTTGGAATATCGAAGTAAGATGCGCCTTGCGCTACTTGCATTATTGCAAACTTTGGCTTTGTCTCATTGAGTATAACCATTAACTCTCCAAGAGTTTACTATTGCAATAAAAGTACTTCTAAGATCTAATCTATGAAGATCCATTAATTTCATTATCATACTTTAGGGATCTAATCCTTAGTTCTGATAAAGAAATTAAGGAGTCTATGACAAGTATAATGGATTGAGCACTAAATTTATAATTACATGAATATTCCAAATATCATGTTCCACTTATTTTCTTAACTCCAGGCTTAGGCCTAATACGTTATTTTATCAAGTAAAGTAACTTATTAGTTTCCAGGACCATCCTGAAATTATTCCCAATTTGAAAATTAAACCATTTAAATACATTTTCCCTAGGATTATGTTTTAAATGTCAATCTTTCAATTATATATTGATTCTAATAGTCCAACTATTTAATCAACGATTTGTGGTACTATATATTATAATGATTATTATAGTCCAACTATACAATCAAATATGATTTAAATTAATTAACCTCAAATATATTGATTACTATAGTCCAACTATAAAATCAACTATAAATTGAAATTAATTAATTCAAATATATTGATTACTATAATCCAATTATATAATCAACTATAATACAGTCCAACTGCTTTAATTAAAACAACAATTTAAATATTAGTCCAACTAACATTTAATTTAACGACGATATAATTTGTGATTGAGCGTGTATGGCAAGTTACTAAACGAATATTGCAAATTTAATACTCGCCTCCCACTATTTTTCTGCGAGCCTCTAACCCTCCGTAGAGTACTCGGGAAACCGTGTTTCCTAGTGGGCTAGGATCCCGTTAAATATCACACAATCTTGACTTTGGCCAACAAATTGTATGATAATTAACTAGGTAGATCTCTAAGATCAATTGGATCCAATCGAATTCCTAGATCCAGTAGGGGGACATCCAAGTCCGAAACATATATCTTATATATGCCAATACATCCAATGTATTACCTAACCTTTTTCCTCTGAATCAACTAAGCCTTGGCTTTGGCACAACAAACTTAGTGATCCCAGTTAAGCGCGACCCATTGACCATGGAAAGCTTCATAATCAATGTCGATGGACAAGAAGTGGTCTTGACTTTGGCCAACAAACCACAACTTGGACAAGACACCGATATGGAACAAAGCTCTCGTGATTCAAACACATCCTCGACGAAAAAGGCCTTGACTTTGGCCAACAAGCCAATGCCAGTCTAAGATCTTGAATAAGAATCACTAATGGAAGGAAAAAAACGCTTAATATTGTGAGGGTTTTTCGTGTGCAAATTGGCAACCAATTTATTATCTTTGTTAAGGTCTCATCATCATACACCCATAAACATGGATTCTAAACACATAATAAAGCACATATGATAAAATAATAATGATATGCGGATGGATACTTTACACATTGATCGTAGATCAATCTCTCCTCTTTTCCTCTCTCCTGCTAGCACGAGTATTTACTTCTACCCGTTACACTACACTTCTAAAGAAACCTCATTTACATTGAGGCGAATAGGTGAGAAGAGAATACAAAGAGTATAAAGGTGATAAGGCTGGACATGCAGGTCCAATTAATAAATCAAATTTATTACAATTTCCAAAATTGGCCCACCCATCTAATATCCATCCAATATACATCATTCATGCATCACAACCATGTATTCACACAAGCATGTTATTAATCAATCTAATCCAATTAATTAATCTGATAATTAGTGATCATCCAATGTTCAACAACGATTTGATTTTGCGCGAGTCAAACTCGTTTTGCGAATAAATACTCAAAGTACGAATTCTTGAATTAAATTAAACTACAAAATTAAATCCAATTCATTTGTATTTAATACTAATTCACTATTTAATTCCAAATTAAATATTACACTTTATTAACGAACCTTTACGACTTAAATTCCAAATTCAATCGTTACGGGTCTCAAAGCCCGATTAACATCCAATGTTTATTTAATTAAAGTCCATTGGGCTTTTAATTAATTTCTTTAAGGCGTGGACTTTTGGTCAACTCGGGTCAAACCAATAACCAAATCCAATCCGGGATTTACCCTATAAGCCCATAAATCAATTTTGGCCCATTAGGCCCAATTAAATATTAAGGTCCATTAAGTCATAATTGGACTTTATGGATGTGGTTTTGCCTAATTGGATCCAACCAAATTGGCCTAAACCTAACTTGGTACAACCAAGCCCAAAAGCCCAATTACAACCTTAAAGGCCAAATCCAATTTAAACCCAATTAATTAACTTATAAAATTCCAAATTCCACAATTAATTAACCTAAGTGTAATACACAATTAATCACCCAATTAACATTTCTAAAACATCAATTAGCCTAATTAATCATGCACTTTAACATCAAATAGTGTCCAACAACATTTAATCAAAATCAAACCCATTTTCATGCTTCAATCCTTCTGGGCAGTTAGGGGTTTTTCAATCCGATTCGGTTTCAATCCAATTGAATCCACAATCATCATTTCCCAAATCATTTCAACTCATCCAATGAATCAAAATAAAAAAATCACCATGAATTTTTATATCACTATGAATTCAGCCAAGCCATAATTTGGGGAAAAATTGTTCAATTCAAAATTCAATCCAATTAAACCTCAAATCAACATTACCCAATTGTTTCAAGTCATCCAATGATCAAAAAACAAAAATTACCAAGACAATTAGGGTTTATCCATTTTCGGCCAAGCTAAAGCTTTTGGGGAAAATTGATCCAATCCAATTTTCTTGAAATTGATCATGCACAACTTCAATTCAACCTCATTCAAGCATACTTAATCAAACAATTTAACCAATTCATGCTCAAATTGATTTTGCCCAATTTTAAACCCTAAAAATTTCATGCTTGATATAAGCTCATGATACCATTGTTGGTTTCTAATTAGGTCCCAAGAAACATCAAACAAGCATGAAACAAGTGAATACAACAAATGAGAATGGTGGAAACATACTCACAATGAACGGATCTTGCGACGCGAAGAACATAAGCCTTCAAACTCCCTCAAAGGTCACGACAGTAGCTCCCCTTGGCAGTGGACTACTCGGTAGTGGCTCCTTTAGCTCCTCCAAGATTCGGCCATGGAAGACTCCATTGAAGCTCCAAGCTTCAAGCTTCAAAAATGATTCCATGCTCACGAAAACGCTGCCCTATCACCTTAGGATGACTCAAGTGTGTGCTAGCACTTTGTATTTTGCAACAAAATACTCATCTTCTTCTCACTGCTTCTCGGCAGAAAACCAGAAAAGGAAAATGAGAGAAAGGGCTCAAAGCCGTGTGTGAGAGAGAAAGAAAAAGATGAGGGAAAAAACGTGTGGGTGAGAGAGAGAGAGAGAAGAAAAGTGTTTTGTATATATATTTATTTTTTTTTTTTTAAAAAAAAAACAAATACACAAAACCATTTCAAATCTCAAAAAGTCAAAAGCAAAAGTAAATAAAAGCTTTTCAACTAACAAATCAATCACTCAATAGTCACATCACTCAAAGTGACATGTGATTTGACGCTTGATGTGACTATGGATTTGACGCTTGATATGACTTGCGTGCCGTACTTGAATTCGAAATGCAAATGCGCTCGCAAACACACTCGGGCTCGGTTTCACTAATTCTAAATTAATGAATTTTCCATTGGGACGTAATTAAATGATTATGCCTAGTAAAATCACTATTCACATCGCTAACGAATTAATTCTAAATTAACTCGTTCGCCCGAATTAAAATCTAATTTCAATTCCGCGTCGAAATCCAATTCGCAAAATATATCGAATATATTATTTTATCGATTAATTCCAAATTAATCGTTCTATCTCTTAATTGATATTTTATCCTAGATAAAATATCTCCGTAATTAATCCCAGATTAATTTTCTCTCTCATCTAATTAATTCCAGATTAATAAAGTACGAGTCATACATCATCGGTGAATCTTCGGGAAGCGACCCATGAGATCCCCGAATATGTTGGCAGTAAATATGGTCGTCGGACTATCCGAACACGTAAGTACCTAGTACTACGTTTGTACTGATTTACAAGACAAGGTTGGCTTCTAGCAAAGCGCCATGCCTACCCAATTCTCCAGAAATATCCTTATAGGAATATGTGATCTATATCAGGCGTAGTATACGTAGTATTGTGTATGTCGATCCAACATCGGATGATCACGTGCTAGGCCTGGGGCTGGAATTGTGTCTGCCCCGTACGAAGCACATATCGGATGTCTGGTAACTAGTCTCTATAATCAGATATACATGACCTAGTCATAATATCCCGATAGCTCGAGTATTTAAGAGAACAAGTTCCGTATCCTATGCGATCATCATCTCCACTATGACTGGAGTGATACTTCCATCTCGACATCACACCCAACACACTACGATTCTCAATATACCCAGAATAGGTGTACACAGAACCTGTTAAAGCCTTGGACGACCGCAACCAAAGTATATTGATTGTCGCAAGTATTAGCGGTGCAAGTCTCAGGTTAAGACCAAATTACACCTACCCTGATTTCGGACTTCCATAGACACATAGTCATACTACCAATGGAATTCCGAGGAGGTCTATCCAGAGCGAAGCTGTTTCCCTTACCATCGATAAAACACAACCTCCTATTACACTTGCATGAGTATCATATACCAAAATATATGAGAACTATGCTGTTGTGCCCTCACAACGTGCACAAGTGTAATACTAGTCTTTTACGTATTATCGATGTCCAATCTCGATAATACTCTGACTAGGGATATTTAATGATTTATCCTTCGTGGACTGATACTGTCTCATATCATTCTCAATCCAAGAACAAATCACAGGGACCTCCTATTATTTATATATCTTGGTGATCTAATCAAAAATGATAAGAGTGCAATCTCCTTTGTGACATAGTTGATTTGTACAACAACACCATGATCTGTACAAATAGTGACGCTATGGGTCATAATTGTCCAAAACTACTAGGTTTCCCGAGTACTTAACAGAGGGGTTAGAGGCTCGCTGAAAAATAGTGGGAGGCAAATATTAAATTTTCAATTTCGTTTAGATACTTGCCAATACGCGCTCATTTTATTTTTCGTCATTAATTTAAAAATATACCAGTTAGACTAATATTTAATTGTTGTTTTAAAATTAAACAGTTAGACTGTATTCAAACTACTTCATTTATAGTTGATTATATAATTGGATTATAGTAATCAATATATTTGAATTTAACCAATCAAATTATAGTTGATTATATATTTAAACTATAGTAATCATTATATTCAATAGTACCCGAAATCGTTGATTGGATAGTTGGACTATAGCAATCAAGATAACTGAAAGATTAGCGTTTAGAACATAATCCTGGGTGAAAATGTCTTTAAACGGCTTTAATTTTCAGATTGGGAATAAAACCTCAGGATAGTCCTGGGAACTGAGAGGTTATTCTATTTGATAGAGTGACATCTCGGGCCTAAGCCCGAAGTTGAGCAAATAGTGGAGCATGAGTTTTGGAAGACTCTTGGTGATGATAACTTTAGTGCTCAATCCTTTATGCTTGTTGCAATGACACTTTAATTTTATCGTCAAAACTAAGGATTAGATCCTTATACCATGATGTTGAGATTAAAGGATCTTCATAAGATTTATTCTTAGATCTTAGAAGTATAAATTGCAAAAGAAGCTCTTTCACTCGAGTATGTCAGAGGGTACATCTGTCAAGCACTAGGTGTCGCAGATGATTGCTGACATCGATCAGCTAGGTTAGCTGGGCATTACCTACGTGGCCGAGACTACCAAAGATTTGATCTTATAGTCTCTACCCGAAAGCTGGGGCAGGTTCATTATGAACCAAGAGAAAACTCTTGGAGAGTTAATGGCTCTAGGAGGCAGAGCCAGAGCTTCTAAAAGGGGCAAAGGCAAAATCATCACAGTCTTCTGGGAAGATCAAAGACATATCCCTAGATGTCTGCCTAAACTTTGGCAAACGGGGTCACTGAAGCGTGACTGCCGTATGGACAAGGCAGACATGAAGGAAGAGAAGACGGGCAAGGCTCCGACTTCAATTATGTTTGTCATAAACTTGTTCACTATTAGTTTCAAAATTGGATTTTTTGATACTAGATGTGGTACATAAATATGTACTGATGTGCAGAATCTGCTGATTAGCAGGAGACCGAATTCAGTTGAGATATACCTGTGAGTCGGAAACGGGACGAGAGTCGCTGTTTTAACCGTAGAAACCTAAGTTTTGGAACTGCCCTTGGGGCATGTACTTAAATTAGGAAATTGTTATAATGTACCTAGTTTGACTAGAAACATTATCTCTATATCTAGTATAACTCGTTGCGGGTATACCTTTATATTATAGAACACTAAGTGTTTTATTTTATAAAGATGATATTGAGATAAACACATTAGATGTGAATAACAGTAATTATATTTTGAATATAAGTGAATCTCAAACGTATAATATGACAAACAAATAGCTCAAACTGAATTAATCAGATGAGACTTATTTGTGGCATTATTGTCTGGGACACATTAAACAAGACTCGTATATCCACACTTTTAAAGAGTGGATACTAGGACGGATTTGATTCTAATCAAATGATGTCTACGAATCTAGTTTATTAGGCAAAATGCCTAAAATACCTTTTACTTGGTAAAAGTGTTAGTGCCACCGATCTGTTAGCCCTCGTTCATTGTAAGGTAAGTGGGCCCATATCTAGCTAGGCTAGAGGTGGATATGAAAACTTCGTAACCTCTATGGATGTGGCATCACGTTATGGTTATGTGTATCTTAATGAAACACGAATCAGAAACTTTTGATAAATTCAAAGAGTTTCGACAAGAAGTATAAATACAGACCGGCAAGAGTATTAAAACATCACGATTGGACCGATGATGAAAATACTTAAGCAATAAGTTTCTCAATTACTTGAAAGAGTTTAGTATTCTTTCATAGTGGACTCCTCTCGGAACACCTCATTATGACGGTGTGTCCGAACAGAGAAATCGAACTTCGTTGGACATGGTAAGGTTACTGATGAGTCGCTCTGAGCTACCATTTTCCTCCTAAGGATATGCATTAAATAGTGCAAAACTTATTTTGAATAAGGTTCCATGAAAATCTGTTAGACAGACTTCATATTAGATATGAACAGAAAGAAACCAGGTTTTCTCATTCCTGAAGATTTGGGAATGTTGGGCATATGTTTTGATGAAACCAAACTAGAACCCAAAATCGGCTAAGTGCCTATTTGTAGGTTGTCCTAGGGAAACCAAAGTATAGTACTTATACAACTCACAAGAGAACAATGTAATTGTTGCTTGCCATGAGGTTTTCCTAAGAGGAATACCTATATGCAGTGGGAAGTGGGAGGAAAGTAGAACTCGATGAAAATCAGAGTGATACTGTTCCTGGCACAGAATCCTTAACGGAACATGAACAGTCCATCAGGGATGAGACTTTACCAATAATCTTTGAATACACAAGAACCGCATAAGTTAGAAAAGTCAGAAAATAACCTGGGAGGTATGAGTTTCTGATCTCACCTCATAAAAATGTCAATCTTATTGGGGAACACGAACCGGCTACGTATGAGGAAGTGATACAAGGTATCGACTCCCTATTATGGAAAAGTGCCATGAAATCCGAAATGGATTCCATGTATACCAACCAATTTTGGACATTGGTTGATGTACCGGAAGGCATTGTGCCTATTGGTACTATATGAGTCTTCAAGTTAGACAAACATGGATGACAACATACAAACGTACAAAGCTAGGCATGTAGCGGAAAGGTATCGTTATCAACATTTTGTGATGGAAGTCACATCAACTTTGTGTGATGTGATTCAAGTCACTTTTTGAGTGATGAGAGTTGTTGAGAGTAATTAATGCCATTTTCCCTCCAAATGTTTGTTTTGCTTTTTGGAAAAGCATATACCAAAACTTTGTGAGACTTTTGGTATTAGGTTTTTGGAAAACAAAACACAACACACAATTTCTCTCTCTCTTCCTCTCCATGGCCGAATGGCCTTCTCATTTTCTCTCCATTTTGGGCGTGAACCTAGGGTTCATCTCCTTTGATTTTGATTCAAAAATCACAAGTGTTAGCACACACAATGAGTCATTCAAAGGTGATAGGGAAACCAATCCTTTAGCTAGGAATCAACACTCAAGGCTAGGAGCTTGAATATCAACACAAATGGCTTGGCCGAATTCATCAAGGAGGAAAATTTTGTGTTCAACGCATTCAAAATCCGATCAAAGTGAGTATTTTCCGCATTCTTACTTTGTTGTATTCACATATTTCATTGCTTAATTGATCTTGGTTTGACCCAGAAAACCCAACAATGGTATCAGAGCGGTTATTGAACATGAAATTGAATTTAAGGTTCTTAACTTTAATTTGGGTATTTTTTATTTGAGCATGTTTTAGGCAAATTGTTTGTTTGAGCATGCTTATAATATGTTAACTTTGAGTTGTGCATGATCAATTTGAAGAAAAATTAATTGGATTAATTTTCCCCAAATTTTGAGGCTTGGCCGAATGTGAACCCATTTGTAGCTCTTGGTGATTTTTGAATTTTAGACAATTGGATGTTGTTTAAAATGCATGGGATATTTAGTTTTGATTTAATTGGATTGAAATCAAAATTGATATAAAAAAGTCCTAATGCCGAGAGCTTAATGAGCATGTTGGATTGATTTTGCTTCAATTTGTGTTGGACATAAGTTGTTAATTAAAGCATGATTAATTAGTGTAATTGGTGTTTTGGAAATATTAATTCAACTAATTAATTATGGCTAATACACTTTAATTAATTAAATTGTGAAATTTGGAATATTAGAATTTAATTAATTGGGCCTTTATAATTTAATTGGGCCTAATGGGCCAAAATTAATTTTGTGGCAAATGGTGATTCCTTATTGGGCTTTGGTTGCCAAAATCCATGCCTTATGAATTAATTAAAAGCCCATTGGACTTTAATTAAATAGATATTGGATGTTAATTGGGATTTGAGACCCTTTAAGATTAGATTTTAGAATCTAAGTCGCAAAGGCTCATTAATAAAGTGTAATTATTTAATTTGGAATTAAATAAAGAATTAGTTTTTGAATACAAATTAATTTGGATTTAATATTGTAAGTTTGATATAATTCAAGAATTCGTACTTTGATTACTTATTCTTAACGAGTTGGACTCGCGCAAATCAAATCGTTGTTTGAACATTGGATGGTCATTAATTAAAGATTATTAATTGGATTAGATTGATTGATAACATGTTTTGTGTGAATACATGGATGTGATGTATGAATTGTTGGACAAAATGACCCATAGCGTCACTATTTGCACAGATCATTGTGTTGTTGTAGCAAATTAACTATGTGACAAGGAAATTGCACTCTCATCATTTGTGATTAGATCACCATAGATATATAAATGAAGAGAGGTCCCTATGAGTAGTTCCTGGACTGAGAATGATATGAGACAGTATCGGTCCCCGAAGGATTAATCATTCAATATCCCTAGCCGGAGTATTATCGAGACTGGACATCGATAATGCGGAATAGGCTAGTATTGAGGCTTGGAGCTCCGTTTCGTCATCTCAAAATTCTGTTTTGAAGGCAGTTCACTGCACAGTTTGGGCGTGAATAACAGTGGGTTTTTGGCCTTGATTCGCCTTCAAATCGACTCAACCGATCGATGTGAGTATTCCGCTACCTCCGTTGATGTATTCACGCATTGTTTTCATTGCTTGTTTGATCTTGGGACCTAGATAATAACCAACAATGGCATCAAGAGCTTAGGTTCAAGCATGAAAAATGTAGGGCTTAAAATTTGGGTAAATGTGTGTTGAGCATGATTTGAATAAATTGATTGTTTGAGTATGCTTATAACATGTCTAATTGCTTTTGGTTGGACCAATTTGTTGAAAATTGATTTGGAATAATTTTCCCCAATTTTTGTCACTTGGCCGAATGTGTGGATGATTTTGGATTCTTGGAATTTTTGTTTTTGATTCATTTGATGAGTTGGAATCATTAAGGATAATGTTAATTTGGAACTAATTGGATTGGATTTTGAATTGAACATAAAATCCCCAAAAGTTATCACCTTGGCCGAATGTAACTATGCCCTTGAATGTCTTGGATTTTTGATTTTATGAACATTGGATGTGTATGAAATCATTTAAGATGTTGATTTAATGTCGATTGTGGGTTTTGATTGGATTGAAACCAAATCGGATAAAAATCCCTCCCTTGGCCGAGACCTTTAAGCATGTAAATGGGTTTGATTTTTGATTAATTTGTGTTGGACACCAATTGATGAAATGACCATGATTAATTATGTAAATTCATGTTTTAGAATGTTGATATTGGGTTTGGGTGTTGATTTCATGTAATAACACTTTGGTAATTAAATGGGAAATTGGATTTTTTGATTTAATTATTTGGGCCTATTTTGGATATTGGGCTTCTAATGTTGTATTGGGCCTATTGGGCTTGATTTTATCAAGTTGGTTTAGGCCAAATGGATTGGATCCATTGGGCCCAAAACCTTAACCATAAGCCCAAATGCGACTAATGAACCTTTAAAGTTCAATTGGGCCTAATGGGCCAAGATTGATTTATGGGCTTATGGGGTAAATCCCGGATTGGACTTTGGTTATCGGTTTGACCCGAGTTGACCAAAAGTCCACGCCTTAAGAAATCAATTAAAAGCCCATTGGACTTTAATTGAATTGACGTTGGACGTTAATCGGGCTTTGAGACCGTAGCGATTAAATTTGGAATTTAAATCGTAAAAGGTTTATTAAATAAAAGTGTAATATTTAATTTGGAATTGAATAGTGAATTAGTATTAAAACATGTTAAGTTTTTTAATGATGTAGTTTAATTTAATTCAAGAATTCGTACTTTAAGTAAGTATTATTCGCAAAAACGAGTTTGACTCGAACAAAATCAAATCGTTGTTTGAACATTGGATGATCACTTAATTATCAGATTAATTAATTTGATTAGATTGATTGATAGCATGCTTATGTGTGTGAATACGTGGTTGTTGAATGAATAATGTATATCGGATGGATATTAGATGGTGGGGCAATTTTAGAAATTGTTGTAATAAATTCGATTTATTAAATTGGACCTGCGTGTCCAGCCTTATCACCTCTATTCTCTTTGTATTCTCTTCTCACCTATTCCCCTCAATGTAAATGAGGTTTCTTTAGAAGTGTAGTGTAACGGGTAGAAGTAATACAAGTGCTAACTTGAGTGAGAAAGGAGAGATTTGATCTAGGATCAATGTGTAAAGTATCCATCCGCATATCATTATTATTTATTTCATACTCGCTTTATTATGTGTTTAGAATGCATGTTTAAGGGTGTATGATGATGAGACCTTAACAAAGATAATTAAATTGGTAGCCAATTTGCACGCGAAAAACCCTCGTTAAATATCAAGCGTTTATTTTCCTTCCATTGAGTGATTCTTGCTCAAGATCCGAGATTGGCAGGGGTTGTTGGCCAAAGTCAAGCCCTTTTCCATCGAAGATGTGTTTTAATCACGAGGCTTTGTTCCATATCGGTGTCGTGTCCAAGTTGTGGTTTGTTGGCCAAAGTCAAGACCACTTCTTGTCCATTGACATTGATTACGAAGCTTCCATGTCAATGGGTCCGCGCTTGACTGGGATCACTAGTTTGTTGTGCCAAAGCCAAAGCCTATTTGATTCAGAGGAAAACGGTTAGGGTATACATTCGATGTATAGGCATAAATAAGATATATGTTTGGGACTTGGATGTCCACCTACTGGATCTAGGAGTTGGATGAGATCCAATTGATCTTCGAGATCTACCTAGTTAATTATCATACAATTTGTTGGCCAAAGTCAAGATTGTGTGATATTTAACGGGATCCTAGCCCACTAGGAAACACGGTTTCCCGAGTACTCGATAGAGGGTTAGAGGCTCGACAAAAATAGTGGGAGGCAAGTATTGAATTTGCAACATTCGTTCGAATACTCGCTAAACGCGCTCATCTATATTTTACTCGTCATATTAATCAAAAGTATTAGTTGGACTAATATTTTATGTTGTTATAAAAAATATATATAGTTGGACTATATACAAATTCATTCGATATATAGTTGATTTATAATTGGATTATAGTAATCAATATAATTGAATTAAAATTATAGTTGATTAAATAATTGGATTATTGTAATCATTATAATAAATAGTACCTTATTAAATTGATTAATAGTTGGACTATTGAAATCAAGAAAGAATTGAAAAGTTGAATATTTAAAATATATAATCCTTGGATTAAATGTTTTAAATGATTTAATTTTATCGGGAATTCATAATAGGTTACTTTATTGGATAAAATAACTTGTTATATCTAGGCCATATTAAGCAAATAAGTAGAGCAAAAATCTTTGGAAGATTTATGTGATGATGACTTTAGTGCTTAATTAATATACTTATCATAAATCTATCTTTAGATTTAAAAGTATTAAATTGCAATTAATAATTCTTAGAGAATTGATTTGACTATTCTAGAGGTGAAAAGTCAAAGTTTGCAATTGGGCGTGTTGCACAAGGTGCACATCGTTTCGATATTCCGAAACCCAAGGCTTGGCCAAAGGTTTGTGAAATATTGAAAAGATAATTGACATATCCCAAAGTGACTACCATTTGGATATGGAAGACACGAAGGAATTAAAGAAAGGGCGAGGCTCTAACTTTAAAAATATTTGTCAAAGTTATGTTCACTACTAGTATTGAAATTAGATTTTAAATACTTAGTGTGGTACATAAAATATATGTATTGATGTTCAGAATCCCTATGAGCTGGATACTGACTTCAAGCCGAGATTTCTCTGCAAATCAGAAACGGGACGAAAGTCGCTGTTTCGACCGTAGATACCTAAGTTTAGGAACTACCCTTCGGGTATATACTTAAATTAGGAACTGTTATAATGTAACTAGTTTGACTAGAGACATTATCTCTATATCAGTGTTTAATCCGTTACGGATAAAACCTTTATATTATAGAACACTAAGTGTTTTATTATAAAGATGATACTGAGATAAATACATTAGATGTAAATAACAAAATTTATATTTTGAATATAATAAAATCTCAAACATATAAAAATGACAAATAAATAGCTCAAATTGATTTGATCAATAGAGACTTATTTGTGGCATTGTTGTCTAGGACACAATTAAACGAGACTCGTATATCCACACTTTTGAAGAGTGGGTACTAGGACTGATTTGACTATTCAAATAAGGTCTGCGAATCTAGTTTATAAGGTAAGTACCTAATACTATTTACTTGGTAATAGTATAAGGGCCACCGATCTGTTAGCCCTATTTATGGTGAAGTTAGTGGGCCCATATCTAGCTAGGCTAGATGTGAACATGAATATTTCGTGACCTTGACGGATGTAGCATCACGTTGTGGTTATGTGTTTCTTTTGAAGAACACAGATCGTAAACTTTTGAAGTTTCGACACGAAGTAAATTAACAGATCGGCTATAGTATCATTCCGCCACGGTAAGACCGTAATGGAAAAATACTTAGCAGTAAGTTTCATACGTATGAAAGAGTACAGTATTCTTTCATATGAGGACTCCTCCCGAGACACGTCATTAGACGGTGTGTCCAAACTAAAACCGAATTTTGTTGGACATGATAAGGTTTATCACGAGTCGCTCTGAGCTACTGTTTCCTTCAATAGGATATGTAGTTAATAGTGCAAAACTTATTTAGAATAAGGTTCCATATAAATCTGTTTGACAGATATCATATAGGATATGAACAGGAAAGAAACGGGGTTTCTCACTCCTAATAATTTGGGTATGCTAGGCATAACGTTTGGATGATACCAAACTAAGAACCCAAATTGGATAAGTGCCAATATAGGTTATCCTAAGGGAAACCTTAAGTATAGTACTTATAAATCTCACATGAGAACAATGTGATTGTTGCTCACCATGCGTTTTTCCTGAGAGGAATACCGATATGCAGTGGTCAGTGGGAGGATAGTGATACTCGATGAAAATCGGAGTAATACTGTTCAAGGCACGAAGTCCTTAATGGAACACAAACAGTTCATCAATAATGAATCTGTACCATTAATCTTCGAATACACAAGAACTGAGTAGATCGGATAGAGTCAGAAAACAACCTAGGGTATGGGTTTCTGATCTAACCTCATAAAGATGTCAATCTTATGAAGGTATATCCACCGACTACGTTTTGAGGAAGTGATACGAGGTATCGACTCCCTATTATGGCAAATTGCCATGAGTCCGAAATGGATTCCATGTATAATAACTATTTTGAATGCTAGTTGTTGTACCACAAGGCATTGTGCCCATTGGTACATTAAACGTCTTCAAGGAAGACATACATGGAAGGCAACATACCAACGTACAAAGCTGGGCTTTTGACGGAAAGGTATCGTTATCAACATTGTGTTAATAACGGTTCAACCTTTACCTGTTGCCATGGTAAATCCATTTTGAAGATGCTTGTTGATAACTGCATATTTCATTTATGAAATGTGTCAGTTGCAGATCAAAATCGCTTCCTGAAAAGGAAACCTTTTGGAGGATGTTTACAACATGCTGACGATTTTGAATAACCGACAAACAAGGTTTGCGGGTTATTCGATCCATGTTTGGATTGAAGCAAGCATAAGGTTCTTGGAACTGTCATTTTGAAATAATCATAATAATGATTTATGATTTGACTCAAAACGAAATAATTCTTGTGTATATAAGAAGGTTAGTGGGAGAGCACACTGACAGTTAAATTCCCATAAAGCAATTGTTGAAAGCTTGGCTTTCATAGAAATTCTCCGTAGAATCTGGGGAGTAATAACCTTTATTCAAGGAATAAAGATCTACTGGGATAGATTTGGAGTTGTTAACACTCTCTGGGAAATTGTACATTTAAAAATGTACTTGATAGGGTGTCTTATACGCTTCGAGCATATGGAGTCACAATCGGGTCAATCCAAGTGACAGTCACTGGATTGAAGATTAAGAACATTTATTAGTATCTCAGAGAACTAAATATGCTATCTTAAACTATGGAGAAGGAGAACTTGAAGTGACTGGGATCACCGCTGCAAGTTTCCAAACAATTAAATACTACGGTACTATAAAGTTTGAATAAAGGGACAGTGAGCTGGAAATATTCCGAGCAAATAACTGTTGCCGAATAAACAACAAATGCGGATTATTGCTGTAGCTGAGGCAGCAAAAGAAGCCATTTGGATCGAAAATAAATCTAATTGGATTAGATATAATTCTGTTAGCGGCTGAGCTAGGCGTCAGCACAGACTAAGGAATTAAAGGTCTCATCGGCGATCCAGATATATACTTATATATCATCTGATTCGTTCGGATCACACATCGTGGCGATGTGATGATCGTATAAATCGCGTCAGACGATTATCAAGCAAATCCGCTGACGAAAACCTTTCCTCAGCAATTTGAGCGAACCGTACATAGTTCGGGTGTGGGACACTTGAGTGACTGGTTATGTACCAAGTGGGAGATTGTTGGACAAAATGACCCATAGCGTCACTATTTGCACAGATCATTGTGTTGTTGTAGCAAATTAACTATGTGACAAGGAAATTACACTCTCATCATTTGTGATTAGATCACCATAGATATATAAATGAAGAGAGGTCCCTATGATTAGTTCCTGGACTGAGAATGATATGAGACAGTATCGGTCCCCGAAGGATTAATCATTAAATATCCCTAGCCGGAGTATTATCGAGACTGGACATCGATAATGCGGAATAGGCTAGTATTGCACTTGTGTGCGTTGTGAGGGCACAACGGCATAGTTCTCATATATATAAGTATTGGATCCTTATGCAAGTGCGATAGGAGGTATATAGAAGAGAGAGAAAATTAATCTAGGATTAATTACGGAGATATTTATCTAGGATAAAATATCGTCTAGAGAGAGATAACGATTAATTTGGAATTAATCGGTAAATTAATATATTCGATATATTAAATGAAATTAGATTTCGACGCGGAATTAAAATTAGATTTTAATTCGGGCGAACGAATTAATTTAGAATTAATTCGTTAGCGACGTGAATAGTGAATTCGCTAGGCTTAATCATTTAATTACGACGCGACAGAAAAATCGTTAATTTGGAATTAGCAAACCCGAGCCCGAGTGTGATTGCGAGCGCATTCGTATTTCAAATTCGAGTGCGGCATCGCAAGTCGCATCAAGCGTCAAATCAATCAGTCGCATCAAGCGTCAAATCACTTGTCACTCTGAGTGATGTGACTTGACAACATGTCACTTTAATAAAGTAGATATGACTTGATGGACATGATGTGTACTTGATGGCTTTAATGGTTTGACTTTTAAAAGCGAATGAAATGCAAATTAAAGCAAATGCATTTGAAATTCACATAAGTATATAAGATATACTTGAAATGAATTTTAATATACAACATATACACATTTCATCTCTCAATTCTCTCTCACTCTTTCACGCCAATAGCAAGCAAAAGCTCACTGGTTTGACCATTTTGGCGTGACACTAAGGGGAAGCAAGAGTGATTTTCATGGTGAGAAATCAAGTGCTAGCACACTTACGAGTCTTGCGAAGGTGGTAGGGAGGTTTGCCCATGAGCCGGGATCCATCAGACGAGGCTTGGAGCTCCGTTTCATCATCTCAAAATTCTGTTTTGAAGGCAGTTCACTGCACAGTTTGGGCGTGAATAACAGTGGGTTTTTGGCCTTGATTCACCTTCAAATCGACTCAACCGTTCGATGTGAGTATTCCGCTACCTCCGTTGATGTATTCACGCATTGTTTTCATCGCTTGTTTGATCTTGGGACCTAGATAATAACCAACATGAATAATGTATATCAGATGGATATTAGATGGGTGATGGCAATTTTGGAAATTGTTGTAATAAATTTACACTTATTGAGGAACACGAACTGGCACTCTCCGAGAAATCGTACATTGAAAAATATGTACGTGACCTGGTGTCTCATATGCTTTGAGCATATGGAGTCACAATCAGGCCAATCCAGATGATGGTCACTGGATTGATGTTAAGAATATCCTTAAGTATCTTAGATGAACTAAGAATGCTTTCTTAAGATATGGAGAAGGAGAACTTGAAGTGACTGGGTTCACCATTACAAGTTTCCAAACCGAAAAATACAATTGTAAGTCGTAATAAGGGTACTATATAGTTTGAATAATGGAACAGTGAGCTGGAAATCTTCCAAGCAAGATACTGTTGCCGAATAAACAACAAAAGTGGAATATTGATGCAGCTGAGGCAGCAATAGAAGCGTTTTGGATCTATAATAATCCTAATTAGATTAGGTGTAGTTCTGTTAGCGGTTGAGCTAGGCTAAAACACAGGGTAAAGAATTAATGGTCTCATCAACGATCCAAATATAAACTTCAATTATTTCATCTGATTCGTCGGATCATACATCGTGGCGATGTGATGATCGAATAAATCGCAACAGATGATTACCTTGTAAATCCGCTGACGAAAGCAGTTTCTCAGCAGAAGTTTGAGCGACCCGTACATAGTTCAAGTGTAGGACACTTGAGTGATTGGCTATAGGGCAAGTGGGAGATTGTTGGACAATTATGACCCATAGCATCACTATTTGTACAGAACATGGTGTTGTTGTACAAATTAACTATGTGACAAAGGAAATTGATATTTTATCATTTGTAATTGGATTACCAAGATACATAAATGATAAAATTCCATATGATTAGTTCCAGATTAATAAGATATATGACAGTATTAATCCACTAAGGTTTAATCATTAAAATATCTCTAGTTATAGTATTATCGAGATTGGACATCGATAATGCGGAATAGACTAGTATTGCACTTGTGCGCATTGTGGGAGCATAACGGCACAGTTCTCATATATTTAAGTATTGGATACTTATGCAAGTGTGATAGGAGGTTGTGTTTACCGATGGTACGGAAAAATCTTCGCTCTGGATAGACCCCTTGAAATCCCATTGGTAGTATGACTATGTGTCTATGGGAATCCGATTCAGGGTAGGTGTATTTGGTCTTAACTTGAGACTTACATCGCTAATACTTGTGACAATCAATATATTTTGGTTTTGGTCGTCCGAGGCTTTAACAGGTTCCGTGTACGCCTCTTCTGGGTATATTGAGAATCGTAGTGTATTGGGTGTGATGTCAAGATGGAAGTATCACTCCAGTCATATGGAGATGATGATCACGTAGGATACGGAACTAGTACTCTTATGTACTATAGTCATCAGGATAATATGACTAGGTCATGCTTATCCGATTATAGAGACTAGTTACCAGAGATCCTATATAAGCTTCGTACGGGGCAGACACAATTCCAGCCCCAAGCCTAGCATGTGACATCAGATACTGGATCGTAATACGAAATACTACGTATACTACACCTGATACAGATTATATATTCCATTAAGAATATTTCTGGAGAATTGGGTAGACACGGTGCTTTGCTAGAAGCCAATCATGTCTTGTAAATCGGTAAAAACGTAGTACGAGGTACGTACGTGTTCGGATGGTCCGACAACCAGATTTACTGCCAACATATCCAGGGATCTCATGGGTCGCTTCCCAAAGATTCACCGATGACGTATGACTCGGATATAATTAATCTGGGATTAATTATAAGAGAGAGAAAATTAATCTAGGATTAATTACGTAGAAATTTTATATGGGATAAAATACTATTTAAAGAGAGAGAACGATTAATTTGGAATTAATCGATAAAATAATATATTCGATATATTAAAGGAAATTAGATTTTGACGCGGAATTAAAATTGGATTTTAATTCGGGCAAACGAATTAATTTAGAATTAATTCGCTAGCGATGTGAATAGTAATTTTGCTAGGCATAATTATTTAATTACGTCGCAACGGAAAATTTATTAATTCGAAATTAGCAACCCGAGCCCGGGAGTGTTTGCAGGCCCACTCGGATTTTGAATTAAAGTGGGGCCCACAAGTCACATCGCAAGTCACATTTTGTGATGGAAGTCACATCAACTTTGTGTGATGTGATTCAAGTCACTTTTGAGTGATGGGAGTTGTTGAGAGTAATTAATGCCATTTTCCCTCCAAATGTTTGTTTTTCTTTTTGGAAAAGCATATACCAAAACTTTGTGAAGACTTTTGGTATTAGGTTTTTGGAAAAAAAACACAACACACAATTTCTCTCTCAATTCATCTCCATGGCCGAATGGCCTTCTCCTTTTCTCTCCATTATGGGCGTGAACCTAGGGTTCATCTCCTTTGATTTTTGATTCAAAAATCACAAGTGCTAGCACACACAATGAGTCATTCAAAGGTGATAGGGAAACCAATCCTTGTGCTAGGAATCAACACTCAAAGCTTGGAGCTTGAAGATCAACACAAAGGGCTTGGCCGAATTCATCAAGGAGGAAAATTTTGTGTTCAACGCATTCAAAATCTGATCAAAGTGAGTATTTTCCGCATTCTTACTTTGTTGTATTCACATATTTCATTGCTTAATTGATCTTGGTTTGACCTAGAAAACCCAACAAATGCCACAAATAAGTCTCATCTTATTAAATCAGTTTGAGCTATTTGTTTGTCATGTTATACGTTTGAGATTCATTTATATTCAAAATATAAATAGTGTTATTCACATCTAATGTGCTTATATCAATATCATCTTTATAAAATAAAACACTTAGTGTTCGTGAATAAAGGTATACCTGTTGGATAACATGACCCATAGCGTCACTATTTGTACAGATCATAGTGTTGTTGTACAAATTAACTATGTGACAAGGAAATTGCACTCTCATCATTTGTGATTAGATCACCTTAGATATATAAATGAAGAGAGGTCCATATGATTAGTTCCTGGATTGAGATGATATGAGACAGTATCAGTCCACGAAGGATTAATCATTAAATATCCCTAGCCGGAGTATTATCGAGACTGGACATCGATAATGCGGAATAGGCTAGTATTGCACTTGTGCGCGTTGTGAGGGCACAACGTCATAGTTCTCATATATTGGGTATTGGATACTCATGCAAGTGCGATAGGAGGTTGTGTTTCACCGATGGTACGGGAAACAGCTTCGCTCTGGATAGACCCCTCGGAATCCCATTGGTATTATGACTATGTGTCTATGGGAGTCCGAAATTAGGGTAGGTGTGTATGGTCTTAACCTGAGACTTGCACCGCTAATGCTTACGACAATCAGTATACTTTTGTTGAGGTCGTCTAGGACTCTAACCGGTTATGTGTACGCCAATGCTGGGTATATTGAGAATCGTAGAGTATTGGGTGTAATGTCAAGACGGAAGTATCACTCCAGTCATAGTGGAGATGATGTCACGCAGGATACGGTATTAGTGCTCTTAAGTGCTGGCCGGCCATCGGGATATTCTGACAAGGTCATGTATATCTGATTATAGAGACTAGTTACCAGACATCCGATATGTGCTTCGGACGGGGCAGACACTTATCCAGCCCCAGCCCTAGCACGTGACTATCCGATACTGGGCCGATATACACGATACTTGGTATACTACGCTTGATATAGATCTTAAATATTCTTAGAGAATATGACCGGAGAATTGGATAGACTTCGTGCTTTGCTAGAAGCCGATCTTGTCTCGTAAATCGGTAGAACGTAGTACTTGGTACGTACGTGATTCGGATATTCCGACGACCGTATTTACTGCCGAATTATCCGGGGATCTCATGGGTCGCTTCCCGATAATGCACCGATGACGCATAACTCGCACTCATTAATAATCTGGGATTATATAGAAGAAAGAGAAAATTAATCTAGGATTAATTACGGAGATATTTTATCTAGGATAAAATATCGTATAGAGAGAGATAACGATTAATTTGGAATTAATCGGTAAATTAATATATTTGATATATTAAACGAAATTGGATTTCGACGCGAAATTGAAATTGGATTTTAATTCGGGTGAACGAATTAATTTAGAATTAATTCGTTAGCGACGTGAATAGTGAATTCGCTAGGCGTAATCATTTAATTACGACGCAACGGAAAACTCGCTAATTTGGAATTAGCGAAACCGAGCCCGAGTGTGATTGCGAGCGCATTCGTATTTCGAATTCGAGTGCGGCATCGCAAGTCATATCAAGCGTCAAATCATTCGTCATATCAAGCGTCAAATCAAATGTCACTTTGAGTGATGTGATTGATTGATGTGATTGATTGATGTGATTGAAAAGACAACTAGTCACTTTGAGTGATGGTAGTTGTTTGAATAGTTGATGGGTGTTGGTGTAATAGTGACTAGCTAATAACTTTTACCATTTTACTTTTATTTGATAAATGTTTTGGTAATTGTTTTTAGCATATTTTCTAGGAAAATATATAAGACATTTTTAAGTAAATGTTTACCAAGTCTTTTACACATTTTACACATCTCTCTCTCTCACCTTTTTCTTTCTTCTCTTCACGCCAAAATGGAAGAAAACTCACTGGTTTCATACCAGTTTTGGCGTGGACTTATGGGAAGCAATGAGTGATTTTCTTGTTAAGAAATCAAGTGCTAGCACACTTACGAGAGTTGCGAAGGTGTTAGGGAAGTCCACCCATGAGGCGGGATCCGTTCGACGAAGCTTGGAGCTTGCGGAAGGACCATTTTCACGCCCAAACCAGTGAGCAATTCTGCACAGTAGTGGCGCCAAACCAGTGAGCGTTTTTGGCTTGATTCGTCTTCAAATCGTCTCAACCGATCGATTTGAGTATTCCGCAACTTCGTCGATATGTATTCGCAATGTTTTTCATGCTTATAATCGATCCGGGACCTTAATAGAAACCAACAATACCCGCAACGGATTATATTAGATATAGAGATAATGTTTCTAGTCAAACTAGGTATATTATAACAGTCTCCTAATTTAAGTACATACCCAAAGGGTAGTTCCTAAACTTAGGTTTCTACAGCCAAAACAACAACACTTGTCCCGTTTCCGACTCGCAAGTCAATCTTATGTACCACATCCAGTATCTAAAATCCAATTTTAAAACTAATAGTGAATATGTTTATGACAAACATGCTTGAAGCCGGAGCCTTGCCCCGCCTTCTGTTCCTCCATGTCTGCATTGTCCATACGGCAGTCACGCTTCCAGTGACCCCATTTACCACAGTTTAGGCAAACATCTTGGGATATGTCTTTTGTCTTCCTAGAAGACTGTGATGATTTTACCTTTGCCCATTTTAGAAGCTCTGGCTCTGCCTCCTTGAGCATAGCCATCAACTCTCCAAGAGTTTTCTCTTGGTTCATAATGAACCTTCCCCAGCTTTCGGGTAGAGACTATAAGATCAAATCTTTGGTAGTCTCGGCCACGTAGGTAGTGCCCAGCTAACCTTAGCTGTTCGATGTCAGCAATCATCTATGACACCTAGTGCTTGACAGATGTACCCTCTGACAAACGCGAGTGAAAAAGCTTCTTTTGCAATTTATACTTCTAAGATCTAAGAATAGATCTATGAAGATCCTTTAATTTCAACATCATGGTATAAAGATCTAATCCTTAGTTTTGACGACGGAAATAAAGAGTCATTGCAGTAAGCTTAACAGATTGAGCACTAAAGTTATCATCACCATGAGTCTTCCAAAACTCATGCTCCACTATTCGCTTAACTCCTGGCTCAGGCCCGAGATGTTTCTCTATTGAATAGAATAACTTCTCAGTTCCCAGGACTATCCTGAGGTTCTATTCCCAATCTGAAAATTAAAGCCGTTTAAAGACATTTTCACCCATGATTATGTTCTAAATGCTAATCTTTCAGTTATATTGATTCAAATAGTCCAACTATCCATTCAACGATTTTGGGTACAATCGAATATAATGATTACTATAGTCTAACCATATAATCAACTACTATTTGATTGATTAAATTCAAATATATTGATTACTATAATCCAATTATATAATCAACTATAAATTGAAGTAGTTTGAATATAGTCCAACTGTTTAATTTAAAACAACAATTAAATATTAGTCCAACTAATATATATTAAATAATGACGAAAAGATGAAATGAGCGCGTATTGGCAAGTATCTAAATGAAATTGCAAATTTAATACTTGCCTCCCACTATTTTTCGGCGAGCCTCTAACCCTCTGTTGAGTACTCAGGAAACCCAGTTTCCTAGTGGGCTAGGATCCCGTTAAATAACACACAACCTTGAATTTGGCTAACAAGCTGTATGATATTTAACTAGGTAGATCTCTAAGATCAATTGGATCTCATCCAATTCCTAGATCCAGTAGGTGGACATCCAAGTCCGAAATATATATCTAATATATGCCAATATATCCGATATATTCCCTAACATTTTTCCTCTTAATCAACTAAGCCTTGGCTTTGGCACAACAAGCTTAATGATTCCAGTTAAGCGGGACCCATTGACTTTGGAAAGCTTCGTAATGGATGTCGATGGACAAGAAGTGATCTTGACTTTGGCCAACAAATCACAACTTGGACAAGACATGCGATATGGAACAAAGCCTTCATGATTCAAACACATCCGCGATGGACAAATGTATTGACTTTGGCCAACAAACCAGTGCCAATCCTGGATCTTGAGAATGAATCACTCAATGAAAGGAAAACGTTTAATATTTGTAGAGAGTTTTTCGCGTAATTGGCAACCAATTAATTATCTTTGATTAGGTCTCATCCTTCACCCTTAAACATGCATTCTAAAAGCATAATAAGGTGCGATAAATAAATTAATAATGATATGCGGATGGATATCTCACAAATTGTTCCTAGAACAAATCACTCCATTTCCTCTCCCCAGCTAGCACTATTCTTACTTCTACCCAATTACATAACACTTCTAAAGAAACCTCATTTACATTGAGGGGAATAGGTGAGAAGAGAAATACAAAGAATCAAGAGGTAATAGGCTGGACACGCATGTCCAATTCAATAAATTCTAAATTTATTACAACAATTTCCAAAATTGCCCTCACCCATCTAATATCCATCCGATATACATTATTTATACATCACATCCATGTATTCACACAAAACATGTTATCAATCAATCTAATCCAATTAATTAATCTTTAATTAATGACCATCCAATGTTCAAACAACGATTTGATTTGCACGAGTCCAACTCGTTTAAGAATAAGTACTCAAAGTACGTATTCTTGAATTATATCAAACTACAATATTAAATCCAATTTAATTTGTATTCAATACTAATTCTTTATTTAATTCCAAATTAAATAATTACACTTTTTAATGTGCCTTTGCGACTTATATTCTGAATCTAATCTTAATGGGTCTCAAAGCCCAATTAACATCCAATGTCAATTTAATTAAAGTCCAATGGGATTTCAATTAATTTATAAGGCATGGACTTTGGCAACCAAACCCCAATAAGGAATCACCCTTTGCCACAAAATTAATTTTGGCCCATTAGGCCTAATTAAATTATAAAGGCCCAATTATCATATTTGGACTTTATGGAAATGGTTTTAGGCCCAATTGGATCCAACCAATTATCCTAAACCAAACTTGGCCCAACCAAGCCCATTAAGCCCAAATACAACATTATTAGCCCAATTCCAAATTAAGCCTAATTAATTAAATTCCAATATTCCAAATATCACAATTTAATTAACTAAAGTGTAGAGCCATAATTAATTAGTTAAATTTATATTTCCAAAACACCAATTATACCAATTAATCATGCTTTATTATTATCAATTCATGTCCAACATAATTGAAACAAAATAAATTCATTTCCATGCTATACATGTCACGGCAATTAGGGATTTTTCTTAATTAATTTTGATTTCAATCCAATTAAATCACAAATCAATTTATCCATCATTTCAAACACATCCAATGGTCTAAAAATCAAAATCACCATGACATAAGGTTCATATTGCATTCGGCCAAGCTAATGCATTTGGGGAAAATTAATCCAATTAATTTTTCTTCAAATTGATTATACATAACTCTAAGTTATCAATATATAAGCATATTCAAAGAAACAATTTGATCAAATCATGCTTAAATCAAAAATACCCAAATCAAGATTAAGAACCCTAAATTCAATTTCATGCTTAATTATGGCTATGATACCATTGTTGGGTTTTCTGTTGGAATTTTCTAAGCATCCCAAGATCATTTCAAGCATTAAAAATAAGTGCGAATACAAATCGAGGAAGTTGCGGAATACTTACATCGATCGGTAGAGGCGATGCGGTGGAGAACAAAAATCATTTTCTGCCTTCCTTGAAGTCATGGCAGTGACAGTTCCTTGCTCCTCCATTTTCGGCTTTGGCATGATCCATGAAGCTCCAAGCTTTGTTTGGTCATTCCTAGCTCATAAGTGGGTTTCCCTATCACCTTAGGATGGCTCCTATGTGTGCTAGCACCAAGGAATTTTGCTACAAAATTCCTTATCTTCTCCTTGTGTCTCACGGTGAAACCAGAAACAGAAGGCAGTGGACTGCTCTTTGGAGTGAGATGAAGAGAAGAAAGAGAAGCGAGTGTGTTGGTTTTTGGCTCCAAAAAACCGTGAACAATAGAGAGATAATGGAAGTTGTGTATTTGATAATTGATTTCCAAAATCAATTAAACATATACCAAATATTTGATTTTCAAAAAGTCAAACAAGTATAAGCTTTAAAAAGCTTCCAACAACTCCCATCAATCAATCAATCAATCAAATTGTCAAATCACTCAAAGTGACATGTGATTTGACGTTTGATTTGACTAGTGATTTGACGCTTGATGTGACTTGCGTGCCGCGCTGGAATTCGAAATACGAATGCGCTCGCAAACACTCCCGGGCTCGGGTTCGCTCATTCCAAATTAACGAATTTTCTGTTACGACGTAATTAAATGATTATGCCTAGCGAAATTACTATTCACGTCGCTAACGAATTAATTCTAAATTAACTCGTTCGCTCTAATTAAAATCTAATTTTAATTCCGCGTCGAAATCCAATTTCGAATAATATATCGAATATATTATTTTATTGATTAATTCCAAATTAATCGTTATCTCTCTTTAAATGATATTTTATCCCAGATAAAATATCTCCGTAATTAATCCTAGATTAATTTTCTCTATCATCTAATTAATCCCAGATTAATAAAGTGCGAGTCATACGTCATCGATGAATCTTCGGGAAGCGACCCATGAGATCCCCGGATATGTTGGTAGTAAATACGGTCGTCGGACTATCCGTACACGTACCTAGTACTACGTTTTTTCCGATTTACAAGACAAGGTTGGCTTCTAGCAAAGCGCCATGCCTACCCTATTCTCCATAAACATCCTTACAGGAATATAATGATCTATATCAGGCGTAGTATACGTAGTATTGTGTATTTCGATCCAGTATCGGATGATCACGTGCTAGGCCTGGGGCTGGAATTGCGTCTGCCCCATACGAAGCACATGTCTGATGTCTGGTAACTAGTCTCTATAATCGAATATAAATGACCTAGTCATAATATCCCGATAGCTGCAGCATTTAAGAGAACCAGTCCCGTATCCTACGTGACCATCATCTCCATATTACTAGAGTGATACTTCCGTCTTGACATCACACCCAACACACTACGATTCTCAATATACCCAGCAGAGGCGTACACAGAACCTGTTAAAGCCCTGGACGACCAAAACCAAAGCATATTGATTGTCGCAAGTATTAGCGGTGCAAGTCTCAGGTTAAGACCAAATACACTTACCCTGATTTCAGACTTCTATAGACAGATAGTCATACTACCAATGGAATTCCGAGGGGGTCTATCCAGAGCGAAGCTGTTTGCCGTACCATCGGTAAAACACAACCTCCTATTACACTTGCATGAGTATCCTATACCCAAATATATGAGAACTATGCCGTTGTGCCCTCACAGACGCGCATAAGTGTAATACTAGTCTTTTACGTATTATCGATGTCCAATCTCGATAATACTCTAACTAGGGATATTTAATGATTTATCCTTCGTGGACTAATATTGTCTCATATCATTCTCAATCTAGGAACAAATCATAAGGACCTCCTATCATTTATATATCTTGGTGATCTAATCACAAATGATAAGGGAGCAATCTCCTTTGTCACATAGTTAATTTGTACAACAACACCATGATCTGTAAAAATAGTGACGCTGTGGGTCATAACTGTCCAAAAATCTCCCACTTGGCCTATAGCCAGTCACTCGAGTGTCTGACACCCGAACTATGTACGGTTCATTCAAACTGCTGAGGAAAGGCTTTCGTCAGCGGATTTGCATGATTATCATCTGATGCGATTTATTCGATCATCACATCGCCACGATGTATGATCTGAACGAATTAGATGATTATCGAAGTATGTATTTGGATCATTGATGAGACAATTAATTCTTTAGCCTGCGCTGTAGCCTAGCTCAGCTGCTAATACAACTATATCTAATCTAATTAGATTTATTATCTACCCAAATGGCTTCTATTGCTGTCTCAGATGCAACAATAACCCGCATTTTTTGTTTATTCAGTAACAGTATCTTGCTTGGAAGATTTCCAACTCACTGTTCCGTTATTCAAACTTTATTGTATCGTTGTTGCGACTTATAGTCGTCTTTATCTGTTAGGAAACTTGCAGTAGTGATCCCAGTCACTTCAAGTTTCTTCTTCTCCATAAATTAAGACAGCATCCTTAGTTCTCTAAGATACTAATGGATGTTCTTAATATCAATCCAGTGACCATCACTAGGATTGGCCTGATTGTGAATCCATATGCTCAAAGCGTATGAGACACCAGGTCGCATACATTTTTCAATGTACGATTTCTCGGAGAGCTTTCATGAAAGCCAAGCTTTCACCGATTGTTTTATGGGAATATCATTTCCAAGAAATGATTTATTATCATTATTTATAGGACAACCACTGTCAGTGCGCTCCCACTAACCTCCTTATATACACAAGAATCATTTTCGTTTTGAATTAAATCATATACCATTATGATTACATCAAAACGATAACTCCAAGAACCTAATGCTTGCTTCAATCCAAACATGGATGGATTAACCTGCAAACCTTGTTTGCTAGTTATAGTACGACAAAACCGACAGGATGTTGTAAACATCCTCCAAAAGGTTTCCGTTTAAGGAAAGCAATTTTCCCGTTAACTTGACATATTTCATAAATGAAACATGCAACATTAGCAAGCATTATCCAAATGGATTTACCATGGCAACAGGTAAAAGGTTTCGTCGTAATTGACACAATGTTGATAACGATACATTTTCGCTACAAGCCCAGCTTAGTACGTTGGTATGTTGCCATCCATGTATGTCTTCCTTGAAGACTTATAAAGTACCAATAGGCACAATGCCTTTTGGTACAACAACTAGTGTATAAATTTGGTTGTTATACATGGGATCCATTTCGGATGTCATGGCACTTTGCCATAATAGGGAGTCGATACCTTGTATCACTTCCTCATACGTAGTCAGTTGGTGTTCCTCAAAAGATTGACATCTTAATGAGGTGAGATCAGAAACCCATACCCCAGGTTGTTTTCTGAATCTCTCTCCGACTTACGCGGTTCTTATGTATTCGAAGATTAATGGTATAGTTTCATCCTCTGATGAACTATTTGTGTTCCATTAAGGAATCAGTGCCAGGAATAGTATTACTCCGATTTTCATCGAGTTTTACTGTCCTCCCACTTACCACTGCATATCGGTATTCCTTTTAGGAAATCCGCATGGTGAGCAACAATTAAATTGTTCTCTAGTGAGTTGTATAAGAACTATACTTTGGTATCCCTAGGATAACCTACAATTGGCACTTATCCAATTTGGGTTCTAGTTTGGTATCATCCAAACATATGCCTAGCATCCCCAAATCTTCAGGAATGAGAAACCTGGTTTCTTTCCTGTTTATATCTAATATGAAATCTGTCAAACAGATATTTATGGAACCTTATTCTAAATAAGTTTTGCACTGTTTTTGCGTATCCGTTGAAGGAAATGGTAGTTCAGAGCGACTCATGATTAACCTCATCATGTCCAACAAAATTTGGTTTGTCAGTTCGGACACATCGTCAAATTGACGTGTTCTGGTAGTAGTCCTCATTGAAAGAATACTATACTCTTTCAAGTATATGAGAAACTTATTACTTAAGTATTTTCCATTACGGTCTTACCGTGCGTTTTAATACTTTAGCCGATCTGTTTGTCTATTTCGTGTCGAAAACTTTAAAAGTTTCCGATTTGTGTTTCGAAAGAGACACATAACCATAACGGGATGCCACATCCGTAAAGGTCACGAAATATTCATATCCACCTCTAGCCTAGCTAGACATGGGCGCACTTGCTTCACTATGAACTAGGGCTAATAATCGGTGGCATTTACACTTTTACCAAGTAAAGGTGTTTTAGGCATTTTGCCCAATAATCTAGGTTCGTAGACTTTATTTGAATGGAATCAAATTTGTCCTAGTATCCACTCTTCAAAAGTGTGGATATACGAGTCTTGTTAATTGTGTCCCAGACAACAATGCCACAATATGTTTCTTCTGATCAAATCAGTTTTAGCTATTTGTTTGTTCTGTTATATTTTGAGATTTTATTTATATTCAAATAAATACTGTCATTCACATCTAATGTGTTTATCTCAATATCATATTTATATAATAAAACACTTTAGTGTTATAGAATATAAAGGTTCGTCCGCAACAGATTAAACACTGATATAGAGACAATGTTTTTAGTCAAACTAGTTACATTTTAACAGTTTCCTAATTTAAGTACACATCCGAAGGGTATTTCCTAAACTTAGGTATCTACGGTTAAAACAGCGACTTTCGTCCCGTTTCCGATTCGCAGATAAATCTCAACTGAAGTCAGTATCCTGCTCATAGCAGATTCTGAACATCAGCACATATTTATGTACCACAATAAATATTTAAAATCAAATTTTAATACTAGTAATGAACATATTTCTGACAAACATATTTGAAGTCAGAGCCTTGCTCGTCTTCAATTACTTCATGTCTGTTTTGTCCAAATGGCAGTCACGCTTTCGCGATCCCGTTTGCCACAATTTAGGCAGACATTTTGGGATATGTCCTTTATCTTCCCAGAAGATTATAATGATTTTGTCTTTGCCCTTTCCATATTCCAGAAGCCTTTGGCCAAGCCTCGGGTTTCTAGAATATCGAAGTAAGATGCGCCTTGCGCTTCTTGCCTTATTGCAAAGTTTGGCTTTGTCTCCTTGAGAATAGCCATTAACTCTCCAAGAGTTAACTATTGCAATTTAGTACTTCTAAGATCTTAGAATAGATCTATGAAGATCCTTCAATTTCTTTATCATAATTTAAGGATCTAATCCTTAGTTCTGATTAAGAAATTAAGGAGTCTATTGACAAGTATAATGGATTAAGCACTAAAGTTATCATCACATGAATCTTCCAAAGATCATGCTATACTTTTTGCTCAACTCTGGGCTTAGGCCTAATATGTTATTTTATCAAATAAAGTAACTTATTAGTTTCCAGGACCATCCTGAAATTTTATTCCCAATTTAAAAATTAAACTATTTAAATACATTTTCCTTAGATTATGTTTTAAATGTCAATCTTTCAATTATATATTGATTCTAATAGTCCAACTATTTAATAAACGTTTTAGGTACTATTTATTATAATGATTACTATAGTCCAACTATTTAATTAAATATAATTCAATTGTTTGAATACAGTCCAACTGTTTTATTAAAACAACATTTAAATATTAGTCCAACTAACATTTAATTTATTTGACGAATGATATTTGATTTGAGCGCGTATGTCAAGTAATTAAACAAATATTGCAAATTTAAATCTTGCCTCCCACTATTTTTCGATGAGCCTCTAACCCTCTGTCGAGTACTCGAGAAACCGTGTTTCCTAGTGGGCTAGGATCCCGTTAAATATCACACAATCTTGACTTTGGCCAACAAATTGTATGATAATTAACTAGGTAGATCTCTAAGATCAATTGGATCCATCCAATTCCTAGATCCAGTAGGGGGACATCCAAGTCCGAAACATATATCTTATATATGCCAATATATCCAATATATTACCTAACCTTTTTCCTCTGAATGAACTAAGACTTGGCTTTGGAACAACAAACTTAGTGATCCCAGTCAAGCGTGACCCAATGACCATGGAAAGCTTCGTAATCAATGTCGATGGACAAGAAGTGATCTTGACTTTGGCCAACAAATCACGACTTGGACAAGACACCGATATGGAACAAAGCTCTCATGATTCAAACACATCTTCGACGGACAAAGGCCTTGACTTTGGCCAACAAAGCAATGCGAGTCTTGGAGCTTGAGTAAGAATCACTCAATGGAAGGAAAAACGCTTAATATTTTGTGAGGGTTTTTCGCGTGCAAATTGGCAACCAATTTATTATCTTTGTTAAGGTCTCATCATCATACACCCTTAAACATGCATTCTAAACACATAATAAAGCGCGTATAAATAAAATAATAATGATATGCGGATGGATACTTAACACATTGATCCTAGATCAAATCTCTCTATTTCCTCTCTCCCGCTAGCACAAGTATTACTTCTACCCGCTACACTACACTTCTAAAGAAACCTCATTTACATTGAGGGGAATAGGTGAGAAGAGAAATACAAGAGTAAAGAGGTAATAAGGCTGGACACGCAGGTCCAATTAATAAATTCCAAATTTATTACAATAATTTCTAAAATTATCCAACTCGTCTAATATCCATCCGATATACATTATTCATGCATCGCAATCATGTATTCACACAAGCATGTTATCAATCAATCTAATCAAATTAATTAATCTGATAATTAATGACCATCCAATGTTCAAACAATGATTTGATTTTGCTCGAGTTAAGCTCGTTTTGTGAATAAGTACTCAAAGTACGAATTCTGTAATTAAATTAAACTACATAATTAAATCCAATTCAATTTGTATTTAATACTAATTCACGATTTAATTCCAAATTAAATACTACATTTATAAAAAACCTTTACGACTTAAATTCCAAATTTAATCACTACGAGTCTCAAAGCCCGATTAACGTCCAACGTTTATTTAATTCAAGTACATTGGGCTTTTAATTATTTTCTTTAAGGCGTGGGCTTTTGGTCAACTCGGGTCAAACCCAATAACCAAAGCCCAATCAAGGAGTAACCCTATAAGCCTAGAAATCAATTTAGGCCCATTAGGCCCAATTAAATAATTAAAGGTCCATTAGTGGTATTTGGGCTTTATGGAAGCGGTTTTGGGCCCAATTGGATCCAACCAATTTAGCTTAAACCTAACTTGGTACAACCAAGCCCAATAAGCCAATAACAGCTTTACAAGCCCAAATCCAATTTAAGCCCAAATAATTAATTCCAAAAATTCCAAATTTCTCAATTAAATTACCTTAAGTGTATTACACAATTAATTACCCAAATCAATATTTCCAAAACACCAAATTAGCCTAATTAATCATGCTTATCATCATTAATCATGTCCAACACAATTTAACAAAAATCAAACCCATATACATGCTATATAAGTCTCGGCCAAAGGGGAATTTTATGTCCAAATCAATTCAATCCAATTAAATTCAATTCAACATTAAATCAATATTCCAATTGATTTCCAACACATCCAATGATCAAAAAATCAAAAATCCAAGACAATTAGGGTACTTCACATTCTCGGCCAAGCTAAGAATTTTGGGGAAATTTGTTCCAAACAACATTTCATCAAATTGATCCAATCAATCCTCAATAAAATAGGTTTTAAGCATACTCAAACATCCAATTTAATTAAATCATGCTCAAACACATTTTACCCAATTTTAAGCCCTAAAATATTTTCATGCTCAACCTTGCTCATAGATACCATTGTTGGAATTTTCTAAGCATCCCAAGATCATTTCAAGCATTGAAAATAAGTGCGAATATAAATCTAGGAAGTTTCAGAATACTTACATCGATCGGTAGAGGCGATGCGGTGGAGAACAAAAATCATTTTCTGCCTTCCTTGAAGTCATGGCAGTGACAGTTCCTTGCTCCTCCATTTTCGGCTTTGCAATGATCCATGAAGCTCCAAGCTTTGTTTGGTCATTCCTTGCTCATAAGTGGGTTTCCCTATCACCTTAGGGTGGCTCCTATGTGTGCTAGCACCAAGGAATTTTGCTACAAAATTCCTTATCTTCTCCTTATGTCTCACAGTGAAACCAGAAACAGAAGGCAGTGGACTGCCCCTTGGGCGTGAGATGAAGAGAAGAAAGAGAAGAGAGTGTGTTGGTTTTTGGCTCCAAAACACCGTGAACAATAGAGAGAGAATGTAAGTTGTGTATTTGATAATTGATTTCCAAAATCAATTAAACATATACCAAATATTTGATTTTCAAAAAGTCAAACAAGTAAAAGCTTTAAAAAGCTTCCAAAAACTCCCATCAATCAATCAATCAATCAAATTGTCACACCACTCAAAGTGACATGTGATTTGACGCTTGATTTGACTAGCGATTTGACGCTTGATGTGACTTGCGTGCCGCGCTCAAATTCGAAAGGCGAATGTGCTCGCAAACACTTCCGGGCTCGGGTTCGCTAATTCCAAATTAACGAATTTTCCGTTGCGACGTAATTAAATGATTATGCCTAGTAAAATCACTATTCATGTCGCTAACGAATTAATTCTAAATTAACTCGTTCGCCCTAATTAAAATCTAATTTTAATTCCGCATCGAAATCCAATTTCGTATAATATATCGAATATATTATTTTATTGATTAATTCCAAATTAATTGTTATCTCTCTTTAAAGGATATTTTATCCCAGATAAAATATCTCTGCAATTAATCCCAGATTAATTTTCTCTTTCATCTAATTAATCTGAGATTAATAAAGTGTGAGTCATACGTCATCGGTGAATCTTCGGGAAGCGACCCATGAGATCCCGGACATGTTGGCAGTAAATACGGTCATCGGACTATCCGAACACGTAAGTACATAGTACTACGTTTTTACCGATTTATAAGACAAAGTTGGCTTCTAGCAAAGTGCCATGCCTACTCTATTCTCCAGAAATATCCTTACATGAATATAGTGATCTATATCAGGCGTAGTATACGTAGTATTATGTATTTCGATCCAGTATCGGATGATCACGTGCTAGGCCTGGGGCTGGAATTGTGTCTGCCTCATACGAAGCACAAGTCGGATGTCTGGTAACCAGTCTCTATAATCGGATATACATGACCTAGTCATAATATCCCGATAGCTGCAGCATTTAAGAAAACCAGTCCCATATCCTACGTGACCATCATCTCCATATGACTGGAGTGATACTTTCGTCTTGACATCACACCCAACACACTACGATTCTCAATATACCCAGCAGAGGCATACACAGAACCTGTTAAAGCCCTGGACGACCAAAACCAAAGCATATTGATTGTCGCAAGTATTAGCGGTGCAAGTCTCAGGTTAAGACCAAATACACCTACGCTGATTTCGGACTTCCATAGACACATAGTCCTACTACCAATGGAATTCCGAGGGGTTCTATCCAGAGCGAAGCTGTTTCCCGTACCATCGGTAAAGCACAACCTCCTATTACACTTGCATGAGTATCCTATACCCAAATATATGAGAACTATGTCGTTGTGCCCTCACAAACACGCACAAGTGTAATACTAGTCTTTTACGCATTATCGATGTCCAATCTCGATAATAATCTGACTAGGGATATTTAATGATTTATCCTTCGTGGACTGATACTGTCTCATATCATTCTCAATCCAGGAACAAATCATAAGGACCTCCTATCATTTATATATCTTGGTGATCTAATAAAAAATGATAAGAGAGCAATCTCCTTTGTCACATAGTTAATTTGTACAACAACACCATGATTTGTACAAATAGTGACGCTGTAGGCACTGCATTTTTTCATGTAAGTCCCGATGATGAGCCTCGAATGGAGGCACTACCTTTTTTGTTGCGGAAGTCGCGGAAAGCGGTCGTCGGAAGGGAAGGGTTGAGAATTGACATTTTTTGTTGGATTTGGTTCACTTGTTCAAGTTTCAGGTTCGCTCGTTCGGTCTCAGTTTTGAAATTATCCTCGGCCCACATACCCATTCCTACACCATGCGTGAACCATGCCCCATGCACCCCCCAATAACCCTAAAAAACCAATAAACCTCACGACAATTCACAAACCACTCATTCACTACCCATAAACAAAGCATCTCACCAAGCCAAAAACCAAGCACTAGCCAACAAAATAATAAACTAATCAACACCCACTAGCCTCACCAAAATACAAAAACCCTAACAAAGCCACCTATGCCCACGTGAACCAACCCATGCAAACAAAGATTAGCAAACAAACAAAATAAAAATACCCATAACCCTCCATGCAACACCCATACCATCCATAACCACTCTTTACGCCCATGCCGTCTCCCTCACTCCAAAAGAAGCCATATAAACCCTAGATACCTCACGCACAAGGGGCGGGCATTCATTCATCTTGACTCTCATCCAACAAAAAAAAATAACAATACACCTTGACTGGCCATTTTAGCAACCCATTTCCCACACTACTTCACAGCCCACAAATCAAGCAGCCAAGCCATGCCCTGCACCTTAGCCAATTCACGTAGAAACTCATCCAGCAGCACATACCTAGGAGAGATCAAGCATTCACTTAGCATTTTTGGAGAGCATAAACAGCCCTTATTCCCCCTTAAAGTCACGCCTATATTGCCCTTACTCACTGCCTCACCCTCACGCCAATATAGCCCCACTTCACTGCCTGAATACCACGCCATTCTGCCTGCCGATTCAGCCCTTAACTTCACGCATTTGGCCTCCATTTTCCCCTACAGTTCACGCACATTATTGGCCTCCATTTTCCCCTACAGTTCACGCACATTATAGCCTCTGTCCAGCCCCTATATTTCACGGCACTGCAACTTCTGTCCAGCCCCCTAAGATTCACGCCACTACTGCTTCCATTTCAGCCCCCATTTTCACGTAAAACAGCCCCCCAATCAGACCTGAAGTTCACGCACACACTGCCTGAAATTAGCCCCTCGAAATTGCACCCAAGTCACCCTTATTCACCCCCCTGAAATTCGCCCAAAACAGCAGCTCAAACACACTCAAAACAGTCCCCAAATCCATCAAAACAGTGAGCAAAAACTGCATTTAAAAGTCCTTAAGTAAACCGAGCAAACGGCAGCCCAACACCTCCCAAAAATCACCAAAACTGACCTTAATTCACTGCCAACCAGCGAGCTAATTGTGGAGACTTGAATCGCAGCGAAACGAACTCAAAACAGCGGACAAAACAGCGAAACAACAAGCAAAAATGTCAAAACAGCGAACCAGAAAAGTTACCGAGTGATAGCCCTTCCGACGGCCCTATAACGCATTTCCGAGAGAGGACAAAAAGGTTAGACCTGAGGGTACCTATTACTAAATTTATTTACATGAAATAATGACTTAGGAAGTTTATTTTATGGTATTTTTGCATGAATAATTAGTTTAGCATGTTGTTTAAATTTCTTCGCATGAAATAATGATTTAGAAAATTTATTTTATGGTATTTTAGCATGAATAATTAGTTTAGCATGTTGTTTGAATGTCTTCATATGAAATAATGACTTAGGAAATGTGTTTTATGAAGTTTAGCATGAATAATTAATTTAGCATGTTATTTAATCTAAGTTATGTAAATTGGTAACTTAGAAAAGCATGTAACTTATTTTTCGTCGCATGAATATCGTTAATTAGCATATAATGTGATTTCGGGTGAATGAAATATGTGTTCCTTTTGTGGTATACTGGATGGAAACCCGGACATAAATTCCGTAGCCGAATCCGAATGGACGGTATTGCGGTTTGCACTCGGGATACAATGCCCTGTACCACTTGAAGGATTCACATATTTCATTTCATCCAAACTTGTATTCGAGCATGATTAGGCCATTAGAAAGTTATTTTATTTTTAGCATGATTTAATTATTTCATTTCGCAATAGGAGTTTGATTTACATTATGTTTAAGTCGTATTTACTTAATATGCTTTTGTGTGATGTCGTATGTTTGCCGTTATGAAAGTTTACTTTTGAAGCATGCAAACCTAGATTTAGGCTTTATAAGAATTTACACTACTTTGACCAATATGTATGTTGAGTAGACTTGGTTAAAATTGCACAAATCCATTCATTACAAATGACATAAGTAAGGGACCATTTCGAACCCAACGGTTTGAGGTCTTCCCTTGCGAGGGGTGAGTGCGGCCTTAAATCATTTTCCCGGTTCACACCGGGTGGCGACTCCATTTTATTCTCCGGTTTAGTCCCTCGCGGGCTACTCCGTACTCCCAACTGGACCGAGAGTCTAGAACAGCATGCGTCGTCCATTTCTATGTCCTATAGTTTGGCGACTCCACTGGGGATAGAGAATCGGCTCCGAAATAATGTCTTGTAATGTTTGGATTTGTGCTTTAATTAATCATGACTACTGTGGGTTTAAGGAGTTTAATCAAAGGCATATTTAAAGCTAGGTGATGGTTTGGTGTCTTCCTTCACTCACTACCTTTCTATAAGGAAAAGCTGTGAAGGCACCTAGATAATCATTCACCCGTAGCTTATTGTGATAGACTAGTTTGGGGGACTCGTTGTTTATTCCTGTCACCAAGCGATAAGAGCCTAAGAGGCTTGGGTACTTAAGAGAGCCTCGCTCCACCCTCCCTCTGGGGAATCTACAACGAGAAGTCCATTCGACAATTAATCACACACCATAACTCGTTGGCACGTACCATAAGGTATAAAAAAAGGTGCGCTCACTTGGTCGTTTGAACCCTTGAGTGGGGAGTCCTAGTTCTGGGCAATCCTTCGTCAGCGAGAGCTTTTGTTTACACTCCTAAATCCTACATGAGGACCTTAGTTGCATGACCCTTAGAAAATATTTGATTATGCTTATGTTTTGGACCATTATCATTTGGATTCAGTTGGACTTTTTTTCAAGAAATGTGAACTTGTTAGGCCATTTAAACTGGGACAAGTTCATGTCCTTCGACAATTGAGCCGAAAGCTTCTAAAATGCCGATGGGCCATTTTTGTGTTTAGGCCTCTTATTATTTGAAGTTGTTTAGCCATGTTATCGCAAAAGTATAAACTTGTTGGGCCTTTTCAACTGGGACAAGTTTGCACCGCGTAATGATGTGATTGAATGCTTTAAAATGATGATAGGCCAACTTATATATGTATTTTCCGCATCATACACATCTCACGCATTTCATGCATACACGCATCATGTTAACCCTTTTATATCTTAAAAGCCATCATAGATATCCGTTAGGTTAAGAAAAAGAAGTTAGAGTATTCCTTGGGAAGATTCAATACATCAGTCGGTTCATCGCCAAATTGGGAAACAAGTCAGTGAGACTACCAGATTTAGGAGAGAATGAGTTCACCGAGTCGATCGATGTAAGCAGATTGAAGCTGCACTTTGCCTGAAGGAAAGAAGACTGAGCAGTCACCAAGGGAATTGGCGGAAGGCCTAACCCAATGGGATAGGAAACATATTCATGCATGCATACACATAACGTACTTGCAATTCTTGTGTTTGTCCTATGTTTGCAGGTTTTAAACAGAAGGGAAGAACTAGTAGGAGGAAACACATGGAGCCAAGGATCACAATGAGGGTCTCACCTATCAAGAACAATGAGTATCTCCACACATGTATACGTATACATTACATGCACACGTCTTTATTCTGTTGTTTTGTATTCGCTGGTTTTAAAGAAAAAAAAAGAAAGAAAAAGAAAGCAACAAAGATCAAAAGGTGGCACAAGCACTGAGGATGACATTGAAGACACATTGACAGATGGATTTCGGTCATGTCTGGCTGAAGATGATGAATTTAGTGCTAACAGGGATGCAACCCATGCACTTTGTTGCGATTTCTATTTTCATGTTTTGTGTATACATGTCGTAGAATTTTTAATTTTGTGTGTTATTTTGGTAGGTAAAAGCAAAGACATAGCATTTTAAGACAGAGGGAATGGTGCTTGGCAATCACAAATATGTGAGCTAATTCATTAGTGGTGGCAGAGTAAGGAAGAATTCCTGAGACGCATCCTAATGAATTTATATCAAGCAAGAGGCGTATTGAGTACACAATTCCTTTGCTTTAGTTATTGCTTTGATTTGCCTTCTTTTATTATTTTTTGTTATTTTTGTAGACAGGATCCCAGACTTTTTGACCTTTCATGGCTTGTTTTGGTATTTTTGTGGACATAATATACGACTTTTTGAGCTTTCATGACTTATTGTGGTGGACAGGATCCACAACTTTTTGACCTTTTAGGACTTCTTTTGGTATTTTCTTTTATTTTCATGGATAGAATCCATGACTTTTTGACCGCTCACGATTTCTTTTGTTGTTTTCTCTTATTGTCGTAGACAGGATCCAGTGACTTTTTGACTTCTCATGACCTCTTTTGTGGTTTAGCTAACCATCGTTCTGTGAAAGGTATTAGTACAATTATTACTCATCCATTTTCAAGTACTATAAATTCAGCTCAATATTTCTCTCCTCAACACATTCAAATATACATCCAAGTAAAAGAGAGAAAATGGAAGCCACTTAAAGAAGACGAGTTGAAACCATTTGTGTGTTTTGCGGTACCAGTGTGGGTACTAAACCGCAATATATAGAGGCAGCACAAGAATTGGGTCGAGTCATTGCTGAACAGAATATGCACTTAATATACGGTGGAGGCAATCTTGGACTGAAGGGAATTGTTTCAAAGGCTGTACATGACGGAGGCAGTCCAGTTCTGGGAATCATCCCAAAACCTTTGGCGGAGGCGAATCTGATAGGACCATCAAACGGAGAAGAATTGCTCGTGTCAGGAATGTCAGAGTGACTGGTGGAAATGATTAACCGTGCAGATGCTTTTATTGCTCTACCAGGATGCTTGGGCACGTTGGAGGAAGTTTTTATAGTGCTATCTTGGGCGAACCTGAACATACACTAGAAACCTCTTGGATTGTTTAACGTTGATGGATTTTATGATTTTCTTTATGTGTTTCTTGAAGACAACCGGAGAAATGGGTTCGTAACAAAACCTATGAACGAACTCCTTTTCACAGCCAGAACTGTTAGACATTATGACCCATAGCGTCACTATTTTGTAAATGATATTGTATTATTGTACAAAATTAACTATGTGATAATGAAATTGCCCTTTTGCCGTTTTGTAAAATCATTTACTTTAATATATATAAATGGCAAAAGTCCATATGACTAGTTCCGTATTGAGATGATATGAGACAGTATCAATATAAAAGGTTTAATCATTAAATATCCATAGTCGGAGTATTATCGAGATCAGACATCGATAATGCGGAATAGACTAGTATTGCACTTGTGTGAGTTGTGATGGCACAACGGCATAGTTCTCATATTTTTAAGTATTGGATACTTATGCAAGTGCGGTAGGAGGTTGTGTTTTACCGATGGTACGGAAAACAGCTTCGCTCTGGAAAGACCCCGCGGAATCCCATTGGTAGTATGTCTGCGTGTCTATGGGAGGCCGCATCAGGGTAGGTGTATATGGTCTTAACCTGAGACTTGCATTGCTAGTGCTTGCGACAATCGGTAAACTTTGGTTGTGGTGGTTCGGGGCTTTAACGGTTCTGTGTACGCCTCTTCTGGGTTTATCGAGAATCGTAGTGTACTGGATGTGATGTCAAGATGGAAGTATCACTTCAGACATATGGAGATGATGATCACACAGGATACAGAACTAGTACTCTATAAAAGGTTGCAACCGTCGGGACAATATGACTAGGTCAGGATTGTCCGATTTAAAGAGACTAGTTGTTTGATATCCGATATATGTTTCGTACGGGGCAGACACATTTCCAGCCCCAGGCCTAACATGTGATCGTCCGATACTGGATCGATGTATGCGATACTGCGGTATACTATGCTTGATAAAGATCTAATATTCCAGTAAGAATATTTCTGGAGAATTGGGTAGGCATGGCGCTTTGCTAGAAGCCAACCTTGTCTTGTGAATCGATAAAAACGTAGTACGAGGTACGTACGTGTTTGGATTATCCAACGACCGTATTTACTGCCAACATATCCGGAGATCTCTTGGGTCGCTTCCTGAAGATTCACCTATGATGTTTGATTCGAACTTTATTAATCTTGGATTAATTACGGAGAAACTTTATCTTGGATAAAATACCTTATTAGGAGAGAGAGAGAGATCGATTAATTTGGAATTAATCGATAAAATAATATATTCGATATATTATTAAACGAAATTAGATTTCGACGCGAAATTAAAATCAGATTTTAATTCGGGCAAATGAATTAATTTAGAATTAATTCATTAGCGAACTGAATAGTAATTTCGCCAGGCGTAATTATTTAATTCACGTCGCGACGGAAATTCGTTAATTCGGAATTAGCGAAACCGAGCCCGTAAGCGTTTGCGGACACATTCATATTTGAATCGAGTGGTATCCGCAAATCACGTCGCGATATCTCATTACTTGATACGAATAGATGATGGATGTATCTAGTCACCTTTAAGGGATGATACATTGTCTCTATTCTCAAAGTGTGGTAATGATGGCAAATGATGGATTTCATTTTGGAGGGAAAACCTTTCACGGTTTTGAAGGGTTTTTGATTAAAAAATTGATTTTTGGTATTTGATATCAATTCTTTTATTTTCATTTTGTGACTCACGGTTTTAGAAACATTTTTGAGAACAAAAGATAAAAGATACATCATCCTCTCCTCTCCTTCTTCCTCACGCAAGCCGTGAGCTTCATCCATGGCAGAAACTTGTTTTCTCCATTTTTGCTAGCACAACAAGGGATCAAAGGAGGTGATAGGGAAACGCATTTGGAGCTTGGAATACTAGAAGATTTGAGGCTTCTCACACTGAAGTTCTTGGCCGAAAACAGCCCCAAGATTTGCTACTTCTTGAAAGAGTTAAATCAAGTCCCAAAGATCACAAACATGCATAAAAACGAGTTGAATACACAAAGGAGTAAGGCGGAATTCATACTCACATTGATGGGTTTGATGCTAGGAAGAACAAGATGCGTTTTTCTTGCTTCATCATGCTCGGTTTTGGCTTCCAAGTGCAATGAACTGCTCGGTTTGGACTGGTTTGGACCCCTCCATTTTCGGCCATGTGAGACTCCATTGAAGCTCCAAGCTTCAAGCTCCAAAAATAAATCCAAGCTCATGAAGACACTTCCCTATCACCTATGTATCACTCATGGTGTGCTAGCACTAAGTCTTCTTAATTTTGCTTCTAAAAAATCGGTTAAAACCAGAAACACTTTTAAGCAAAATCGGCAGTGAAGCCGTGAAGGAGAGGAGAGGAAAAAGAGAGGGAAAAGAGGAAGACCGTGTGTCTTGCATGTTGGAGAGAGAGAGAGAGAATGATAAGTTTTTATATTTGATTTATTTTCCAAAAACAAAATAAATATATATAAATCATTATCATATATATCAAAAGTAAAAAGCAAAAGTCTATTAATGCTTTTTCTACTTTTACTTTAAGTCACATCACATCACTTTAATAAAGTGACATGTTGTCAAGTCACATCACTCAAAGTGACAATTGATTTGACGCATGATGTGACAAACGATTTGACGCTTGATGTGACTTGCGTGCCGCACTCGAATTCGAAATGCGAATGCGCTCGCAATCACTCTCGGGCTTGAGTTCGCTAATTCCAAATTAACGATTTTCCGTCGCGTCGTAATTAAATGATTACGCCTAGCGAAATCACTATTCACGTCACTAACGAATTTAATTCTAAATTAATTCGTTTGCCCGAATTAAAATCTAGTCATATTGTCCCGACGGTTGCAACCTATTTATAGAGTACTAGTTCTGTATCCTGTGTGATCATCATCTCCATATGTCTGAAGTGACACTTCCATCTTGACATCACACCCAGTACACTACGATTCCTGATAAACCCAGAAGAGGTGAACACAGAACCAGTTTAGGTCCCCCAACCACCAAAACCAAAGTTTACCGATTGTCGCAAGTACTAGTGATGCAAGTCTCAGGTTAAGATCATATACACCTACCCTGATGCGGCCTCCCATAGACACGCAGACATACTACCAATGGGATTCCGCGGGGTCTATCCAGAGCGAAGCTGTTTCCCATACCATCGGTGAAACACGACCTCCTATCGCACTTGCATAAGTATCCAATACTTATATATATGAGAACTATGCCGTTGTGCCCTCACAACACGCACAAGTACAATACTAGCCTATTCCGCATTATGATGTCCAGTCTCGATAATACTCCGGCTAGGGATATTTAATGATTAATCCTTCGTGGACTGATACTGTCTCATATCATCTCAATCCAGGAACTAATCATATGGACCTCTCTTCATTTATACATTATAGTGATTTAATCACAAATGATGAGAGTGCAATTTCCTTGTCACATAGTTATTTGTACAACAACACCGTGATCTGTATAAATAGTGACGCTATGGTCATATTATCCAACAATCTCCCACTTGGCACATAGCCAGTCACTCGAGTGTCTAACACCCGAACTATGTACAATTCGCTCAAATTGCTGAGGAAAGGTTTTCGTCAGCGGATTTGCTTAATTATCGTCTGATGCGATTTACACGATCATCACATCGCCACGATGTATGATCCGAACGAATCAGATGATATAGAAGTATATATCTGGATCGTCGATGAGACCTTTAATTCTTTAGCCTGTGCTGAAGCCTAGCTCAGCTGCTAAAAGAACTATATCTAATCTAATTAGATTTATTATCGATCCAAATGGCTTCTATTGCTGCCTCAGCTGCAGCAATAATCCGCATTTGTTGTTAATTCGGCAACAGTTATCTTGCTCGGAAGATTTCCAGCTCACTGTCCCAGTGTTCAAACTTATAGTACCGCAGTATTTACCGGTTTGGAAACTTGCAGCAGTGATCCCAGTCACTTCAAGTTCTCCATCTCCATAGTTTAAGACAACATCTTTAGTTCTCTCAGATACTAACAGATGTTCTTAATCTTCAATCCAGTGACTATCACTTGGATTGACCCGATTGTGACTCCATATGCTCAAAGCGTATGAGACACCAATATAAGTACATTTAAATGTACAATTTCTCAGAGAGTGTTACCAACTCCAAATCTAGCCCAGTAGATCTTTATTCTTGAATAAAGGTACTCCCCCAGAATTCTACGGAGAATTTATTATGAAAGCCAAGCTTTCACCGATTGTTTTATGGGAATTTCATTGTCAGTGCCCTCTCCCACTAACCTCCTTATATACACAAGAATTATTTCGTTTTGAGTCAAATCATAAACTATTATGATTATTTCAAAACGTCAGTTCCAAGAACCTTATGCTTGCTTCAATCCAAACATGGATCGAATAACCCGCAAACCTTGTTTGTCGGTTATACAAAATCGTCAGGATGTTGAAGCATCCTCCAAAAGGTTTCCTTTTCAGGAAAGCGATTTTGATCTGCAACTGACACATTTCATAAATGAAATATGCAGTTATCAACAAGCATCTTCAAAATGGATTTACCATGGCAACAAGTAAAGGGTTGAACCGTTATTAACACAATGTTGATAACGATACCTTTCCGTAAAAAGCCCCAGCTTTGTACGTTGGTATGTTGCCTTCCATGTATGTCTTCCTTGAAGACATTTAATGTACCATAGGCACAATGCCTCGTGGTACAACAACTAGTATCCAAAATAGTTGTTAAACATGGAATCCATTTTGGACTCATGGCACTTTGCCATAATAGGGAGTCGATACCTTGTATCACTACCTCATACGTAATCAGTTGGTGTACCTTAAAAGATTAACATCTTTATGAGGTGAGATCAGAAACCCATACCCCAGGTTGTTTTCTGACTCTCTCTGATCTACGCGTTTCTTGTGTATTTGAAGATTAATGGTATAGATTCATCATTGATGAACTATTTGTGTTCCATTAAGGACTTCGTGCCTTGAACAGTATTACTCCGATTTTCATCGAGTATCACTATCCTCCCACTGACCACTGCATATCGGTATTCCTCTTAGGAAAACCGCATGGTGACAACAATCACATTGTTCTCATGTGAGATTTATAAGTACTATACTTATGGTTCCCTTAGGATAACCTATATTGGCACTTATCCTGTTTGGGTCCTTAGTTTGGTATCATCCATACGTTATGCCTGGCATACCCAAATTATCAGGAATAAGAAACCTTGTTTCTTCCATGTTCATATCCTATATGATATCTGTCAAACAGATTTATGGAACCTTATTCTAAATAAGTTTTGCACTGTTAGTATATCCTATTGAAGAAAGCAGTAGCTCAGAGTGACTCGTGATTAGCCTTATCATGTCTAACATGATTCGGTTAATCCGTTCGGACACACTGTCTAACTGACGTGTCTCGGGAGGAGTCCTCATATGAAAGAATACCGTACTCTTTCATGTATGTACGAAACTTACTGCTTAAGTATTTTCCATTACGGTCTTACCGTGGCGGAATAATACTATAGCCGATCTGTTTATTTACTTCGTGTCGAAACTTTAAAGTTTTTGATTTGTGTTCTTCAAAAGATACACATAACCGTAACGTGATGCCACATCCGTTAAGGTCACGAAAATATTCATGTTCACATCTAGCCTAGCTAGATATGGGCCCACTAACTTCACCATGAATAGGGCTAACAGATCGGTGGCACTTACACTATTACCAAGCAAATAGTATTTTAGGTACTTTACCTAATAAACTAGATTCGCAGACCTTATTTGAATAGTCAAATCAGTCCTAGTACCCACTCTTCAAAAGTGTGGATATACGAGTCTAATTAAATTGTGTCCTAGACAACAATGCCACAAATAAGTCTCTACTGATCAAATCAATTTGAGCTATTTATTTGTCAATTTATATGTTTGAGATTTTTAATTATATTCAAAATATAAATTCTGTTATTCACATCTAATGTGTTTATCTCAGTATCATCTTTATATAATAAAACACTTTAGTGTTCTAGAATATAAAGGTTTTATCCGCAACGGATTAAACACTGATAAATAGATAATGTCTCTAGTCAAACTAGTTACATTATAACAGTTCCTAATTCAAGTACATACCCGAAGGGTAGTTCCTAAACTTAGGTATCTCGGTCGAAACAGCGACTTTCGTCCCGTTTGATTCGCAGAGGAATCTCAGCTTGAAGTCAGTATCCTGCTTAAAGCATATTCTGAACATCAATACATATATTTTATGTACCACACTAAGTATTTAAAATCTAATTTCAATACTAGCTGTGAACATAACTAAGACAAACATTTTTAAAGTTAGAGCCTCGCCCTTTCTTTAATTCCTTCGTGTCTTCCATATCCAAATGGTAGTCACTTTGGGATATGTCAATTATCCTTTTCAATATTTTAGGAACCTTAGGCCAAGCCTTGGGTTTTTAGAATATTGAAAGGAATGTGCACCTCGTGCAACATGCCCAATTGCAAACTTTGACTTTACATGAATAGTCAATTAATTCTCCAAGAATTATAAATTGCAATTTTAATACTTCTTAATCCAAAATTAGATTTATGACAAGTATATTAAATTAAGCATTAAAGTCATCATCACAAAAATCTTCCAAAGATTTTATGCTCTACTTATCTTGCTTAATTTTGGGCTTAAGGTATAATAAGTTATTTTATCAAATAAAGTAACTTATTATTTATTCCCCATTTGAAAATTAAATCATTTAAAATATTTTAATCCTAGATTATATTTTAAATATCCAATTTTTTAATTTTATCTTGATTACAATAGTCCACTATTTAATCAACGATTAGTGGTACTTTATATATTATATGATTATAATAGTCCAACTATATAATCAAATATAATCCAAATTAATTAACCTCAATTACATTGATTACTATAATCCAATTATAAAATCAACTGTAAACTGAAATTAATTAATTCAAATATATTGATTAATATAATCCAATTATATATAATCAAGTATAATACAGTCAACTGTTTATTAAAAACAACAATTTAAATATTAGTCTAACTAACATTTAATCTAATGACGAAATAATTTAAATGAGCGCGTATGGCGAGTAATTGAACGAGTATTGCAAATTCAATTCTTGCCTCCCACTATTTTCGTCGAGCCTCTAACCCTCTGTCGAGTACTCGGGAAACCGTGTTTCCTAGTGGGCTAGGATCCTATTAAATAACATACAACCTTGACTTTGGCCAACAAGCTGTATGCTATTTAACTAGGTAGATCTCACAGATCAATTGGATCCAATCCAATTCCTAGATCCGGTTAGGTGGACATCTAAGTCCTAAACATATTATTTACGCCAATGTATCTAATACATTTTCCTGACCATATCCTCCGAATCATCTAGGCCTTGGCTTTGGCCCAACAAACCTAATGACTCCAGTTAAGCGGGACCCATTGACAAGGAAAGTTTCGTAATCAATGTCGTTGGACAAGAAGTGATCTTGACTTTGGCCAACAAATCACAACTTGGACAAGACACCGATGTGGAACAAAACCCTCATGATTCAAATACATCCAATTGACAAGGTCTTGACTTTGGCCAACAAACCAATGCCAATTAGATCTTGAACAAGAATCATTCAATGGAAGGATAATCGCTTAATATAGAATGAGGGTTTTTTCTCGCGTGCAAATTGGCTACCAATTTAATTATCTTTGTTAAGGTCTCATCATCATACACCCTTAAACATGCATTCTAAATACATAATAAAGCGAGTATGAGTATGAAATAAAATAATAATAATATGCGGATGGATATTTACATTGATCCTAGATCAAATCTCTCACTTTCTCTCTCCGCTAGCACTTGTATTACTTCTACCCGTTACACTACACTTCTAAAGAAACCTCTTTAATATGAAAGGGAATAGGTGAGAAGAGAATACAAAGAAATAGGAGATAAGGCTGGACACGCAGGTCCAATTTAATAAATCAAATTTATTACAATTTCCAAAATCGCCCAACCCGACTAATATCCATCCGATATACATTATTCAAACATCACAACCATGTATTCATACAAGCATGTTATCAATCAATCAATCAAATTAATTAATCTTGATTATTAGTGATCATCCAATGTTCAAACAAAGATTTGATTTTGTTCGAGTCAAACTCGTTTTGCGAATAAGTACTCAAAGTACGAATTCTTGAATTAAATTAAACTACATAATTAAATCCAATTTAATACGCATTTAATTCTAATTCACTATTTAATTCCAAAAATTAAATATTACACTTTTATTAACGAACCTTTACGACTTAAATTCCAAATTTAATCGCAACGGGTCTCAAAGCCCGATTAACATCTAATGTTTTATTTAATTAAAGTCCAATGGGCTTTTAATTAATTTCTATAAGGCGTGGACTTTTGGTCAACTCGGGTCAAACCGAACAACCAAAACCCAATCCGGGAGTTACCCAATAAGCCTTTAAATTAATTTGGCCCATTAGGCCCAATAAATAATTAGGTCCATTAAGTCATAATTGGACCTTTTGGATTCGGTTTTGGCCTAATTGGATCCAACCAATTTTGCCTAAACCCAACTTTGTTACAACAAAGCCCAAAAGCCCAATTACAACCTAAACAAGCCCAATTTCCAAAATCAAGCCCAAATTAATTAACTTATAAAATTCCAAATTCACAATTAATTAACCTAAGTGTAATACACAATCAATTACCCAATTAACATTTCTAAAACATCAATTAGCCTAATTAATCATGCACTTTAACAACCAAATAGTGTCCAACACAATTCAATTAAAATCAAAACCAATTTACATGCTTTCAAGTCTCGGCAATTAGGGGTTTTTCAATTCGATTCGGTTTCAATCCAATTGAATCCACAATCATCATTTCCCAAATCAATTCAATTCATCCAATGAATTAAAACAAAAAATCACAATGAATTTCATGTTCATTAAGATTCGGCCAAGCCACTTTAAAAGGAAAAAATGTTGCAAATCAAAATTCAATCCAATTGAACTTCAAACAACATTAACCATTGTTTTAAGTCATCCAATGATCAAACAAAACAAAATTACCAAGACATTAGGGTTATGCAATTTTCGGCCAAGCCTCCAATTTGGGGAAAATTGATCCAATCCAATTTTCTTGAAATTGATCATGCACAACTTCAATTCAACCTCATTCAAGCATACTTCATCAAACAATAAAACCAAATCATGCCTAAATCGAGTTTACCCAAATTAAAGTTTTGACCAAAAATAAGCAAAATGGGGAAAATCAATCCAATCAATTTTATTATCAAATTGATTACATATAACACAAATTCAATCATATATAAGCATTCTTAAACAATCAATTTGTCAGAATCAAGCTAAAATCAAAAAGCCCCAAATTTGCTCAAGAACCCTAATTCGGTTTTATGCATCAATAGCTCTAGATACCATTGAAAGAGTTAAATCAAGTCCCAAAGATCACAAACATGCATAAATACGAGTTGAATACACAAAGGAGTAAGGCGGAATTCATACTCACATTGATGGGTTTGATGCTAGGAAGAACAAGATGCGTTTTTCTTGCTTCATCAAGCTCGGTTTTGGCTTCCAAGTGCAGTGAACTGCTCGGTTTGGACTGGTTTGGACTCCACCATTTTCGGCCATGTGAGACTCCATTGAAGCTCCAAGCTTCAAGCTCCAAAAATAAATCCAAGCTCATGAAGACACTTCCCTATCACCTATGTATCACTCATGGTGTGCTAGCACTAAGTCTTCTTCAATTTTGCTCTTTAAAATCGGTAAAAACATCGAAACCAGAAACAATTTTAAGCAAAATCGGCAGTGAAGCCGTGAAGGAGAAGAGAGGAAAAAGAGAGGGAAAAGAGGAAGACCGTGTCTTGCATGTTGGAGAGAGAGAGAATGATAAGTTTTTATATTTGATTTATTTTCCAAAAAACAAAATAAATATATATAAATCATTATCATATATATCAAAAGTAAAAAGCAAAAGTCTATTAATGCTTTTTCTACTTTTACTTTAAGTCACATCACATCACTTTAATAAAGTGACATGTTGTCAAGTCACATCACTCAAGTGACAATTGATTTGACGCAATGATGTGACAACGATTTGACGCTTGATTGGACTTGCGCGCCCGCACTCGAATTCGAAATGCGAATGCGCTCGCAATCACTCTCGGGCTTGAGTTCGCTATTCCC